>VXAU01004785.1:0-51025 GCA_013399695.1 Formicarius rufipectus | reverse complement strand
GGTAGGGACAGGGCAGGGGATGGGATAGGAGACGGGGTAGGAGCAGTGGACATGGCAGGACACTGGACAGGGGACAGGGCAGGAATAGGGCAGGGAACAAAGTAGGGGCAGGGGACAGGAGGCAGGGCAGGGGGCAGCGCTAAGAGGGCCGGGGCAGAGCCCACCCCGCTCCCCCTCACCTGGCGGCGCTGGGGCTCGAGGGGCCCGGAGATCGGTCCGGGCCCGGCGCTGGTCGCCACAGTGCCCAGTTCATCGCCACAGCACCCAGTTCACCCAGTTCGTCGCCACAGGGGCCGGCTGTCACCACAGCACCCGGCTCATCGCCACAGGGGCCAGTTCGTCTCCACAGTGGCCACCGCGACTCGGGGGTCCCCCCGGGCCGGGCGGGATGTGCGTGAGGGGGAAAGGAGGGGGAATGCGGCCCCTCAGGGGGAACAGCCCCGGCCGCTCAGGGGGAACAGCCCCGGCCCCTCAGGGGGAACAGCCCCGACCCTGCAGGGGGAACAGCCCCGACCCCTCAGGAGGAACAGCCCCTCAGGGCACAGCCCCGACCCTTCCAGGCATCCCCGGCCCCTCAGGGGGAACAGCCCCAGCCCCTCAGGGCACAGCCCATGTCGCGGCCTCACCTCTGGCCTGAGGAGACACACCATGCCAGGCCTGCCCAGGGCTGCCCACACTGTGCGGCTCAGAGGCATCGTAAGTGTTGTTATTGTAACTATTGTGCACAGAATCAGAGGGGTTTTAGGGTTGGAAGGGACCTCTGGAGGTCACCCAGTCCAAGCCCCCTGTCCAGAAGGGGTGACCTGGAGCAGGTAACACAGGAACATGTGCAGGTGGTTTGGGGTGTCTCCAGGCGTTTTGGGATGTGTCCCAGTGTTTTGGGGTATCTCCAGGCGTTTTGGGGCATCTCCAGGCATTTTGGGATGTCTCCAGGTGGTTTGGGGTATCTCCAGGCAGTTTGGGGCATCCCCAGGAATTTTGGGATGTCTCCAGGTGCTTTGGGGTGTCTCCAGGTGTTTTGGGATATCTCCAGGCAGTTTGGGGCATCCCCAGACATTTTGGGATGTCTCCCAGTGTTTTGGGATATCTCCAGGCAGTTTGGGGCATCCCCAGGCATTTTGGGATGTCTCCAGGTGGTTTGGGTGTCTCCAGGCAGGGAGATCCACACCCTCTCCCTGGGCAGCTGTTCCAGGCTCTGCCACCCTCCTTGGAAAGAATTTCTTCATTATGTTAAGGTGAAACTTCCAGTATTTTAGTTTATGACCACTGCTCCTCGTTGCTGCGCTCCACCAAAAAGAGTCTGGCACCATCCTCTGAGAGGATATTTGTGTGGATTAATGAGATCCTCTCTCAGTCTTCTCCAGACTAACCTGGCCCAGCTCCCACAGTCTCTCCTTGTGAGAGATGCTCCAGACCCCTCACCATCCTCATGACCTCCACTGGACCCTCTCCAGTAGCTACTTGTCTTTCTTGAGCTATGGAGCCCAGAATTAAACACAGCACTCCCTGTGTGGCCTCACTAGGGCTGAGTTGTTATTATGATTTTTATTATGCAACAGTTATCAATGAGGATACCTGGCTATCACATCTCTTTTCCCACACTATTACCCATGAGCACCAAACAGCTTCAAACCCAGGCACTCCTTACAGGGCAGTTTATTTTGTAGGTTTAGGTGGCCAGGCCAAAGCTGCGGGAGGAATTCCAGACAGACACTCCACGGTTTTTCCTGGAGCAGTGTAATGAGTCGTGTTCTGTGCCCGGAGGTTCTCCTGCCTTTCTCCGAGCGAGATGCAGCTCCCGGCGCCCTCTGCCAGTCCGGCTCCACCAGAGGGGACCAGCCTTTATCCAAAGGCTGTGCTAACCTCTGCTGGCACATCCTCGGCGCTGCACCGCCCCGCATGCCACTAGAAGTAAGCTTGTAGTTGAGCAGATGAGAAGACACCAGAAGAGGTATGTTATATCTGCTTACTCATGTTTTTGTATGCATTTGCTACTGCAGAAGGTTGGAATTTTTTAATTGACCATGAGCTTTTAAGGCAGTGGTGATTTAGATAAATTAGGACCTTGCTCACCCAAGTATGAACATGTTTATTTCCTCAGACAGCACAGCTTTTATTATCAAGCAGGTCTGTAACTGCAGTTTGTAGCTAATCTGCATTTTTCTGTCTGAAGATGTGGATACAGCATAGCAAGTGTCACCTGACATAGCTGAGGGATGCGTTTTGCACATATGATAATGTCAGTAATGCTACTTCTCTTTTTCGTGTTTAAACAAAAATGTCACACTCGTGACCTCCACCCAACCTGATCCCACTTCTTCAAATGGTGATATTTTGTATCTGTAAGACAGGTACTATTCATATCAATAGGAACATTCATCATGGCTAGACTTCGTGAACGAAGATTTGGGAGGGTTTTACCCACGCTTGCTGCAAGCGCGCTGATGGCTGATAAGGCCAATGCGAGATAGGCAAGTCCGGTTGCAAAAGGCACAGCAGAAAGTTTCCGTAGGTGGAACTATCAGGGCACGGTTTTTTCGGCGTTGCCTTTTCTCCTCCAGACTGATTCTGCGTGCAGTTTCAAAGGAGACAGCAGCGTTATAGATTGTGTGTCTCCACATCTCCCGATTGGAGGCCAGGGTGGACCACTGATGGTGGTCAGTATGGCCAAGGCTGAGGTGTTGTTTCAGTGAGTCCTTGTATGCCACTTCTTCAAATGGTGATATTTTGTATCTGTAAGACAGGTACTGTTCATATCAATAGGAACATTAAAGGCTCCATGTGAGGCCATGGCCAAAAGTTGCAGGAACTGCAAATGCTGTCTTTTTGTTCTGAGGAGTTTAAAATCTAAACAGGTTTTGGGTGGGACAGGAACAAAATGCAGGCAACTGACATATGGTTTCAATTTACCTCGACTCCTATAAGTGTACCTTATTCAGTAGGTGCATGCAGAGGTGGAAGCCATACAGGATAAATGAGAGCTGGATTTTATTGGAAGCTTCCATTAAGAAAGAAGCAATCAGGTGCTAGTCTTCATTTCAACTATTAACAGTAGAAACAGATTAATTGTCATCTCCTCTATGAAAAACCTAACAATTGCCTCCCATTCCATCTGCAACTATAGCTCGTGGTCTTCTATCCCCTTAATTGAAACACATAATAGAAAAGCTTCTACAAGGCAAGATTTCAGCCAGAATTAATTTCTTCATTTTCTCTACTCTGCAGCTTTGTGTTCTTTTACCATAGGCAATACAGCAGACCACAGCAACAAACATCTGAAGGTACCCTGAGAATTCTTGCTGAAGACATTATACTTCTAATCTACTAAACCCCTGATTTCTAAGAAAAATCTGTGGCCATAGGACTGCCTCAAAATGAAAACCATCATGTAGACAATATGCATGTTGCTACAAGTCAGAACTTAATGGACCAAAAATACTAGATGGAACTGTCTGTTTAATTAGACATGGATCAAAAATGAAGAACTAAGTACTTTCCCATCATTCCCTGCAGGTTTTGAAGTTGGCATTTTCCCCCCTCTGCATATAGTTAGTTGTTTGCCTCGGGTTGTAAAGAAATGCAGAGGGCTGTTATTAAAGCACTGATAATTTGCTGAACTCCATCTTTTGTGGAACTTGCTGAGTTAGAAAATTCCTTTTCACCTCCTCCCCCACCTCTCCTTGACTAGAATAACCAAAGAACAAATATCACATTATGGTGTTTGATAAAAGGATGTTTGCAGTTAAGTCACTAGCACAAGACAGAACAAACCCTAAAGCTCAAGCCTGTCCAGCTAAATGACAAGGGAAGTAAAGAAGTATTTGCTTTCTGAAAGTGTATGATAACAAAGACTCATGGCTAAGATTTGCTGTTTTTAGGGCTTTATGTTCAGAAATTGGCTCCTAATATAGTTTGTTGGGAAGTTCTCCAAGCAACTAGAGCCTGAACACAGGAAATAAAGAATTGCCACTACATAAGAACACAGAGACCACTCTCCCTACTCTTCAACTGTTCAGTGATGGCCTCAAGTCAGAGGTTTGCATTTGCCATTTCCAAACTCCAGCCCAACACACTAAGAGTTTTTATCCAGTTCTCCATGTCCCATCCCAATGGAGCAGCAGGTTCTGTCAAGGTCAATGGCTCGAGTTTAAATGTGGCAAAGATAGCAGCTGGTTAGCACCTTCTCCCTTCTGCCACAGATTGCTGTTTCCAGATTGGCACAGCTAAATCCTGTACCTGTTCATCACATGGTAGCTGCCACCATTTTTCACTAGCATTAATATTCTGTGAACCACAGAAAGCAGGGAGTACAGAACCCATCCAATTATCCCCAGCACAGACCTACCTCAGTGAGGGAAGGTGCTCTCATTACATCTGCGGCCAAACACACATCCACAACCCCAGTCTCTTAGCTGACAAGTAGAAATGAGATGTCAGACAGCCACAGAATCAGAGGCTTTTTATAAGAGGGATGGACATCACTTAAACCACACAGAAGTATTAGCAGGAAGCCCAGATTTGACATTTCTCACTGAATCTTCCCAACATGAAGCAATCATTTGCTTTCCTTTCCCTGCTCAATCCACTTTTGCAAAGGGCCTGATCTTTGTATTAATCAGTGATAAAAGCATGCTCTTGTCTTAGATTAAAATGAAATAGATTTCCTGTTTGCCTCTACTTGCTTGCCTTTATTACACATACTCAAGTAAGTGTCCCTTTCTGCTCCACTGCATTTTTCAACCTTACATTTTGGTGCAGTTGCCTTGTAGTTTGAGGAGACATGAGAACAGGCAGTATTTTGGAACATTTTAATGATTTCACACATAGCATAGATACCAGCTGAACAGCTCAGCAACCAGGGAGGGAGGGTGCAGTTTCTGTTCCATTGACAACAATCACAGTGCACTTCTGATCTCATCCTGGGAGAGAAAAGGGCCAGGAATTCTCACAAACGTTGTCCAACTTAGGCTGGTTCTTATGATTCCTTACAATTACTGCTTCAAGCATTGGTATCACCTGCTAAGGAATTAATATCAAGTTGGAAAACAAAGCAAGAGCAAACCATCAGTAATCCTGACCCTGTCACTCGTGGTGCAAACACTGAAGTGCTGGAATGCATCTCAGCAGCAGTGGTGTGACAGAGCAAGGTGCTGGCCTTCCCTCAGGAGAACGGTTATCAAGTGCTGGGAAGGGGTGAAGAATCTGTTTAACAGTGAAAAGAGAAGCGACCTCTGCTACCCTCTGAAGACAGGATTTCACACTGCACCGTGTCTGCAAGCTGCCAGAGGATGGCAGCAAAGGGGAGACAGAGCTTTCAGCTGGATAAACTGCTAATGCTAAAGCTCTTGAGCTTTTGGAGAAACAAGATTTCTAAGAGAATCTGCTGATGGAACCGTTATTTCAACTTGATGACTTCTGGGAAAGAACAACGAAAACAATGCAAATGGATTTTATGAGATGGTTGGTACCACTTCTTGTTTATATATGTAATTGCATAACATTCTACAGATCTTTTGCACCAGGATACTCCACCACTGTGCTTGGGGTTTGTGTTTGTTTGAGCTTTTTTTCTTTAAAACCTCTGTAAATTTTTATCTACATTTTTATTTATTTTTTATTTTATTCAGCTTGAGCAAGCATACACAAAGTCAAAATCATGGAGGAGACAGATGGGGTAAAATAAGAGGTCTCTTTATAGGAAAGAACAACCCAGTTTATTTTAGTGCTTGGACTTTGCCCAGTGACTTGCAGGGGGAACACAAACTTAGTCAGCATTTTACAGGTTCTCTACCCATTTTTTATGTGTTGTGTGGACTTTAGAGGGAGACAGTTTAAACTGCAACCTTAGAGGGCTAGAAAAAATTGGCGGAGAGCCAACCCTGGTCTAGTGTCATTCTGACCAGACCAAAATCCCAGAGCAGCAAGTGTGTCAAACAGTAAATCCAAAGCATCATGACTGTTTAGCTGAGCCCAGACAACACAGCTGTCCTCAGAGGAGGGCATGTTCTGACATTGTTTCCTTCATGTACAAGGACATCATGAAACTGAAGTCCTAGAACAACTTTTGCCTCCTGCACAACCAGGAGTGAAGTACATTTGAATTACCAAGGCCTGAACAAGTTCAAGCAAACATCTCTTCAGTGTTGCCTGTCAGCAAGTGGACCAACAGAGAGCTGTTCACAAAATTAAGACTCCTCTTTGAGGAAACTGTTGCAGAGTGACAAGGGAAGTATTTACAGTAAACAAGCAACATCCTATCCTAGGCAGATCACTGCTCTTCTCTCCTGCTATAGGACTTGGACAGAATAACAACTCCATTGGAGTTCTGAATGCTTTAAACTCACTTAGAGGAACATAAGCACTATAGTGACAAATCTCAATACAATTCCTTTAGACTAAAAAGACCAACCAACTTTAGTCAGCATCTAAAACAACCTTTCCAGCTGACATAGCAAAACAGGGACTGAAAGGCATCAACAAGTAGCTAAGCAAAGCATCAATACTTTCAGGTAGTAATCCATACAAAATGAATAAATAATTCATAATTACATTTGTAGTGTACACCCTGCATGTCAAGAAGGGTTCCAGAGAGAGAAGCAAAGCGTGTTTTGCTCTCTACAAGCAGAAATCCTCCAATTATTACTGTCTGTCTGGAAAGTCTCTGGACTGCAGAGACACAATTGAACCTCAATTTACAGTTGCAAACCCACATTAGATAGTTCTCCCATGGTGTTTTACAGCCTAGACTCCAGGCATCCTAAAATACAGAGGAAGTATTCCAAGAACACACTGGTACTGTAGCACTCTACAGCAGGTGCATCACAAACTGAAGAAAGGAAGATTCAGTCCCAGAGAACTGAAGTTCCCTGCTCACTCTGTACACGTCTGGCTTTGTCCCCACATACAACACAGGCCACTGACACTGAGGCTCCAGTAAAGCAACAGCTGTTGCCTCCTTTTGGATTCCAGCCTCCAGCTCCTTTCCTTTGTTGCTCAGATCACACAGCTTTCAAACAGGCAGCAGCTCTGGGGGATATTCACCATAGCAGTACTTGGCAATTGGATCTCTGTAGGTGTTCTCATGCTGCACACTCTGCCAGGAAGAGGAGGAGGAGCTTTAACAATACACACATACTGAAACAAGACACCTCTTCACCGAGGGCCAAACCCCATAGCATTTATCTCCCAAATTCTTCTGCACACCAGAATATCACCTGGAGTCAAACCACTCTCTACTCCCAACACACAAGAGGCAGTTGCTAAATTTACAGCACTTTAATGTTGAACCACACCCAGAACAATCTTTTCAGGAGACTACCCAAATAAGTAGGGATAGATTCAATAATAAATAAATAAATAAATAAATATGTGCTCAGGCAGTATCATCAAATGTCCTAAGCAAGCAAGGCACAGTAAAGTCGCTACTTGCAGTTTTCTTGATAAAGCTAGAGTTCAGATACTACGTTAAAAATAACCCAAAACCAGCTTTGGAGACGTTTGGAACTATGTCCTTTGTTTGCAGTCCATCCCTATTGCTGTATTAAATACTCAAGCTGCATAAGATCACCAACAGCACTTTCTAAGAGGGCCAATGCTTGCTTAGACCAAAAATAATTCTAAACAAAATCACATGGGTAACAGAGGTTCACCTCTGTTCTCAAAAAAGAGCAGAACAAAATTTCAGTATACTTCTGAAGTTACTATGCAGATGATTGTCAGCATATGGTAGGTCTCCAGCTGTACCATGCATTCTGAAGCTACTGGCAACAGCTTTCACTGTTCTCATCCTTATGAGAGCTCCCTCATAACTCATCCAAGATCTTCACTGGTCACTGAACTCAGCCTCTTTTTAGTTCAGTACCTCTTTTCTAAAGAGTGTGCAGCTCATCCTGCTCTGAAGATGCATTTGCCTTCAGATGATCTCTCAGCCACAGCTCCAGCATTTATGAACATGCAAGCACAGCACACCAGCCATTCACAGCACCGAGCTCATTCTTCAGGGGCACTTTTCTGGGCCCTGGACATGTCCTTGTGCCTTACCTGTGATGAAGTCCTACACTTGGCCAGACACAGCTCAAAGTGATCTTCTACTGCCATGAAGAGGTTTTGGAAAGCAATAGCTGCCCGGTTCAAGAACCGCTCCAGGAGGTGTTGCTAAAGCACAAAAAAACCACAAAACAACATTGTACTTCAACAAAGAGTAATTAAAGCCCACCCCAACCTAAAGAGCTCAGGTATCAGAGGAATAGTAAGCAACTCCCCCTAGGATTTCTAGCAAGCACTGAAAGCCTAATGTCTCCTGGAGCCCCAGTGGTAGGAAGAGAATCTAGAGAAGCTCACAAAATACAGGGAAGTGCCAATTACAAAACGGACACTGCCTGGAATGACTTTTTCTACAGTAATTTCCCTCCAGCAAATACAACTGCCCTGAAGCCGAAACACTTCACAAGGCTCCCAGTATTTCCCCTCGAAGGTGGTAAGGATGAATTTTGCTAAAGCGTTATTTACAGCTTGCCAGATGGTCCTTGCAGTCTTTTCCTCCTCCCTCCAAGAAAAGCGACTGTCCCCTCTAAGGAAAAGGCTCCTGACAAAGAAGCTCCTTTCCTCCTCTGGGAGAGGGGCCTGAGCAGCAGGAGAGAGCAGGGTGGGTACCTTGCTGGGCTGCAGGCAGCAGGACACGCAGTACTCGTAGACGCTGCAGCAGCCGTGGGGGAGGCAGCTCTCGCAGCTGTACAGCCGCGTGCTGGGCACGTGCACGTCACAGCAGCCGTTCAGTAGCACGTCCTTCCTCTCACAGATGTACCCTGCAAACAGCACCAGCACTTACAGCTCTGCATTCCACAGCGATCCACAGGAGGAATCACCCTACTTAAGAGCTGGCTTAGTTATCAGGTAGGAGAGGATGATCCCCCCTCAGCCTGACGGCGGCAGCTCTTTGCAGTGACACTTGGACACAGAGCAGCGTTTCAAACAGCCTGGTGTTAACCTGCACAGCTATTACAGGCCTATTCTAATATGTGCTGTCTATGCAGGAGGAGTGTTTAAATGCAGAGTGTTTAAGTTCTAATGTCTTTTTGACATAATTCCTTGTTGTGAAAGGGAAAGGGGATTGGGGGTGATTGTAGCGGAAAAAACTGCGACACGTTTTCTTTCAACAGGTCTGTGTTTGGATAACACCCTTTACAGTTCAGGATGAAGAGACTTAGATGTATCCATGCAGGACAGCTGTAACATTCATTGTTGAGTGGGGAATCATCAGTAGTATAGAACCATGTGCACATTCTTGTGGAAACTGCACTACCCCAGTGTTAGACTGTGAGAAAGATCTGGAATTTTTAGTGACCTTAGGAATTGGCACCACACATAATTCAGGCAGGGCCAAATTTAACATGGCTGCAAATCACAAAAGGTGTGGTGGGTTTTCTACAGCCTTGACTTCTGGTCAAGAAAGTTCCAGTGCCTGAGCAACACACACAGTGGGGAAGCACATGTGCAGAGAAGGAAAGGCTCTTCAACTCCTGACAGTTAAAACAATTGGTTAATATCCTTGGGTTTACAAGGTCAGAAGAGCTTGTTAACTGTGACCAGCACCAATTACACATGTCCTGAGCTGCCAATAGGGTTTCCTCAACTGCTCTCCCTAACACCAGGGAGATGCAAACAGCAGGGCTCAGTGTGTGTGTACTGTGTAGAGTTAAGTGGAATTCTTTGAGGTGGTCCTGGAACAGCACAGCCATGATCAGGCTAAGCCCTGGGCCTGAGCTGAGCCTGAGCCTGCACAGAGCCAACCAGCAGTGTCTGCAGCCACAGCAAAATTCATCCAGCCAGAGGAGAAAATGCCACTGGCTGAGTGAAAACGCCTTGATACAGAGCAGTTGTTATTGGGAGGTGCCTTCAACAGACAGGCAAGGCAGTGTTCAGCATGAAATCTTAGTATCAAAAATACCCAGTTCATCCGTAATGAGGAGCTTCCCCTGCACAGAATTCCTGCACTGGTTACTCAGCTGGCTGCTGTTTCCCGGGCTGAACTTCACCTTCCACAGGATCGGCTGCTCGTGCTCCTGCACTTGGAGGAGATTCCGATCTCTCACCATCCTCTCTTCCTGCAAGGAAAGACAGTAATGTGACCAAACATACAATTTCCTTCTGCCACTTCAATCCACGTGCTTTTCCCACAATTAAAAATGCCTAATAGTTGTAAACTCCACAGCACAGGAAACTCCAGCACTGCTGGCATAAGCAACATACTACTTGTAGTAATTTACCTTGTGCTATACAAAGGAAGATACACAATCCAGTACAACAGGGGCGTGCAAGCTCACCAAGGGATCAGCCAACACAGCTGAACTCGGTTACTACATCCACAAAACTGGTGTTTATGTTATTACATAACCACAGCTGCATATATTTCTCTTTCTGAGTCTTTTGCTAGCAAAAATACCACTCACAAAAGATACAATAGTCAAAAACAAACAACACAACTAACAACTTGGAGATCTTTTTCCAGTTTTGCTTCAAAACCATGTTGGACACTGTTGCTGTCAAACACAGTATCAGGCATTACTATTTTAAACTTGTATTTAATAACTAGGACGTAATTCTTGCAGCACCCCAACTGAGGAGAGCAGTGCCAGCACCTAAAGGATCTCGGCCACCCTGGGCCTAGGGATGTTCGATGCCACCCGGCAGCGTGCCGGGCCCGCAGCTCACTGACCTGCTTGAAGGTGCTACTGATGAAGTAAACGAGCGAGAGCCCGAAGACGACGCCGAGCACCCAGCGCTTCCTCAGCAGCCGCCGCCACAGCACAGCCCCGCAGGGCACCATGGCAGGCCAGGCAGGGAGCCGCACCCCCGGGACAGCCCCGGCACCCCCGGTACACCCCTGGGCAGGGATCGGCCAGGAATCCCGGAATCCCCGGTTCTCCCGGTACCCCGGCAGGGAGCGGTACCCCGGGTATTCCCGGCAGCCCGGCAGGGCGCGGTACCCCCGGAACCCCCGGTTCTCCCGGTACCCTCGGCAGGGCGCGGTACCCCCG
Organism: Formicarius rufipectus; assembly: GCA_013399695.1. NCBI lineage: Eukaryota > Metazoa > Chordata > Aves > Passeriformes > Formicariidae > Formicarius > Formicarius rufipectus. The sequence continues at coordinate 39,989 of VXAU01004785.1, read as the reverse complement.
GTTCTCCCGGCACCCCCGGCAGCCCCGGGCTCGGCGCGGCCCGAGCGCTTCCGCCGGCCCCGCGCAGGGAGCGGAAGCCGCGGCCGGGCGTGCGCGGGGCGGGACCGGCACCGGGGCCGGCACGGGCATCGGCATCGGCATCGGCAGCGGGGTCGGTGGGTACCGGGGGTACCTCCACGGCCGGGCAGGGCTGGCTCCCGCCCCGCTGGGCCACGTATTCCAGCGGGAATCTCCTGACTCCATCTAATCGGGAAAAAAGGCCTCCCTTTTGTACATATACCACGTACGTGTGTATGCATAGAACTGTATTTATAGATGTGTGTATAGATGTGTGTGTGTGTATAAGTACAGAGGTATATGTTTGTATGTATGGAGCTGTACACATAAATATATACATATATGTATATGTGGGGGTATATATACATCTAGGTGGATATATGGATATGCATTTAGATATAGATACAAGTGTATATAAGTACATATATATGTGTGTGTGGAGCTGTACTTATATATGTCTATATATGTATGTATACATACATGTCTATATAGAGCTGTATACACATCTAGGTGTGTGAGATATATAGATATATATATATAGCTAGATGTGTATATATATGTAAGTATATGTATTTTTCAATATATAGAACTGGACTTGTGTCTGTGTGCATATATACAGGTGTATGTATATATAAGTATACACATCTAGGTGTATCTATAGATATGTATATATATATGGATGTATGTATTTATAGATATATGTATGTGTCTATATGTGCTTATATATATGTACATATGTATAGCTGTGTGTATATAGATGTATATATAAATATAGATCTATTTTGTGATATATGTGTGTCATATATATTCTATTATGTATGTGTGTACATATAAATACATCTCTATACCTCTAGTTATTTCACACACACACTTGTGTGTAATAAAAGGTGTGTATACACACACGAAGGCAGAGTACAGCTCTGGGAGTACTCCCAGGGGTGCCGGTGCCAATCCCAAAGGAAACGGCCATGAGGGATCATGCACATGGGCAGGGGTTGGAGCACTGAGGGTTCCTGCTCCTCTGTGCCCTTGCCAGGGGCAGGGAGAGGTGAAAGTGGCTGTGCTGTACTGAAAATGACTCTTTGCATGTGCTTCTTACAGCTGTGCCATGTGAGCTCTGCCAGCCAGGGGCATCGCAGTCCTCTGGCTGGGGGGACCTGTGGTGAGTCTGAAATCTGGACCAGCATGGACTGTCTGAGGGACTCCGTGTGTGAGATGTCTGCACACTCCTGAGCTTCTGTCTGTCCCACCTCTGCATGAAGCTGTTGTTCAGGTACTGGTAACAAATGCCAAGTGTAGCAGAAGTGCAGGAGCAGTCAGTACTGAAGCTGAGTGCCTGTTGGAGCAAAGGCCATGTGGATTCTGTCTGACCAAACCCACTGGACTCTGCAAAGAGTAAAAAATTACATCTCCTGATGTCCTGCATCTTCAGAACTTGGCATTCATGTCACTGTCCCCTTTGTGGCTGATGCCAAAAGAAACTGTGTCTCTCCCCACAGAGCTGAATGTCACTGTGGAGTGTGATGTCACCCCATGTCACAGTCTAGGCTTCTAATGGTGTAGGGGAGAGCATGAAGGATTTTCCAGGTTCCAGAGGAACCTGTGCACTGGCTCTGGCTCTCAGCTTGTAGCATGGGGAGATGCACAGATTTCCTTTTAAGCAGTGACCTGTCTTGGTCTGTTCATTGCTGTTTTGGTTAAAAAAGAATATAGTATTATATATTAGTCAACAGAGATACTGTCAGGTTAGGGTTAAATAACATGTACTACAGGGAAAGCATAAAGATTCCTGGAGTACTAAGTGTTGTTACCTCAAATGCAGAGTATAACATTTGGAAAAAAAAATACTGTCTATTTTTGACTGTATAAAACTTACAGATCCTTCTAAAAAAGAATTTAGGCCCTGAAAATACAACACAAGTTGAAATGTATAGCAAGAGATTAAAAATTAAAGATTACAAGAGAAGCGATTACAGATAAAAAAATTGCAGTAAAGAGAGTGTTGGTGACTTCTGTAAAAGAACATTGTTATGGTCTGGTTATATTTTTTCATAAAAGATGTTTATACATTTGCTTTTTTCCTCCCTCTCAGTTTCACAGAGCAAGTTTCCACAGAAGAGGAAGGAGGGATCTCACTTCCCAGAGCCTATGTTGAGCCACGTGTCCCGTCAGGAGCCACCCCGTTTAGACGTCCTTGAGTTCCCTGCCGGGACATGCCATCAGCACCCAGCTGGACACTCCTTGTGACTGCCCTGCCCCTCCAAAGCGGACCTCCCTAGCTGCTGCCCTGCCTGGAGACCTGTGTCCCTGTGCTGAGGAGCAGGGGGAGCTGGAGCTGCTGTGCCCCCGGAGCGAGTGCTCTGTTCCAGCCATGCCCTGACGCCGAGGGTCTGTGTCTGTAGCCCCGCCGGGCTTGGCTGCCCCACCCCGTTAATGTTGAGCGTGTTGTGTTTTAGGGTGTTGAGGAAGATGCAGAGGCGGCACAGCAGCAACACTGACAACGTGCCTCCCGAAAGGTAAACCCTGCCTTCGTGTCCCTTCCCCTTTCCCGGGGGAAGGCTCTGATGGGAGAGCAGGAGGTGTTTTAGCGTCGAAATGGAGACAGACACCTGTGCCTGTGGTGTGGCCAGGCTTTGTGCTCGAGTCTGGGGGGTTTAGACACAGATTGACTGTTGTCCTTTATGTCAGCTGTTGACTGCTGCCAGCCACAGTGTTTTAGGATGATCCAGCATGGAGCTGGCTTGGCATGGGCAGGACATTTTGAAGCTCTGGGGGAGTGATTGCTGACACTGTCCTGTGGGGATCCTGCAGTCAATCTGCACAGATCAACCTGTATGAACAGGAGCTAGTTATGCCTCTGTTAGTAAGGTGTTTAAAAGCTCTGCTGGCTGAAGCTCCCAACTTCTACAGCTTAGTGTTTTATGAAGTGTTTTATAGAAGCTTTACATCTTCCCAGTCTGTCTTAGCTTCATGTGTGTGAGTACTTAGATGCAGAATATCTCTAATTCATTTCTGTAATGAGAACATCAGCAAGGGAGCCTTGCCACTGTTGTTGTTCTGGTACTAAGTATTCCCCAGTGCTTTCCCAGAGTTAGAGTTTGACTTTTCTTTTTTCTAAAGAAGAAACTAATCTAATTACTCTAAGACAAAGATGGAACTAATGAATTTCGTTGTTCTGTCTTGAGCTGAGATTATAAGTGAAAGATCGTTAAGTGTTTCTTAGTGGTTTTGCAAGTAGAGTTGAAACTTGATGTCATGACCCCTGCTACCATGGTACTGTTCCAAATTTCAGGGGAAAAGAAAGCCATCTTCATCATTTTTTTTCTGCAGGATGCTGCCCAAGTTTCAGTGCAGTCTGGGTTTTGTAACAGCAGACAAGGCTGGGGCTTGAGAGGCACTTAAGGTGCTGCATGGGCCTTCTTGTCTTCCATGCAGAGCTCTCTCTGAGTCTGTACAAACTTGTAAGACCCTTCAGGACCTGTTTGAATAGTTAAAATATATTCAGGATATGTGTCTGTTAACTGAGTGCAGAAGATAAGCAGAGTAATCAGTTGGCTTTTATAAATGCTTCTGGTTCTCAGCAGGGTCAGTGGCAGAGGCTGAAGGGTTCTAACTGCAGAATGGGATGCTGTTGCCACTGGTCTTCACTTCTGTTAACTTCAGCAGCCTGGCAATTTCATCCTTGTTTGTTTTTAAATATGTCCCAGATTAATTCCTTCCCGCTGAAGGCATAGTCCTGTATCCTGGTAGTATTATCCCAAACAATAGTTGTGTCTTTATTTATAACACTGGGTTCCACCCAGTCTGTTTATGTTCCCAGACCCAAGTACTGTGGCATTCTGTCCCTGTGTTGTGTATACATCCCTCAGTTGTAGTGGTAGGTTTAAAATCCGAGAGCTGGTTGAGGAATATTTGGAACCAGAAAGAGGTGTATAGTGTCTTGTTGATGTGAATCCTTGCTGCAGCCTGTGGAGGGACAGTGGGAAGGGGTGTAGCTATAAAAATCTTATTAGGAGTTTACTTATTAGGAGGGTATTCCCAGAGAGGTTTGAAGCTGTCCCCAGAGTGAGGTGAAAGGCAGTGCTTAGTGCCCTCTGAGGTGCCCGGGGAGGCCTTTGAACCCCTGGGGAAGAGAGGGTGAAGGGCCCTGTATGTCCCTGCATAGGCTGTCTCAGCCTGTGATCACTATTTGTAAAACCAGAGATCTCCAGGGATTAAAATCAAGAGAGACCAAAGCTCTGCAACATGCCTCATTTGTGGGCTTTGCCTCTTGCTGAGCTTATTTATTCCTTATTCTCCTGCTGCAAGTTAGGCTGATACTTGCTGTCTGCCAGGCATTTCCTGCCTAATGGTCATTCTGCTTGTTACCTGTGTTGTTCTGTGTCAGCTAAACTTGCTCTGTGTTCACCTCAGTACCGCAGTAGTGACCCCAGGTGATAAAAACCTGTTGTCTTTTGGTATTAGGATTTATTTAGACTTTCTTTTTGGAAACTGGCTCAGGAAAGAATCACTGCCAGAGCTAGTTCTGTCCAGTGCCCAGTAACTTGGGTACACCCGTGTCCAATTTGCCAGGAATATCAAAATATAAGAATTTCTCTTGACCCATGAGCATATCCTTATAATATTTGTCAGGTCAGGCAGCTCTGAATGTTTCTCTTCCCCTGTCTCTTGTTGGTGCAGTTCATCAGTGGGCAGGTAGAGATCAGCCCTAAATAAAACCAGAAGGTTTTGGGGGTAGGTCGTTGTTCATTAACCATAGCTTGGTTAATTTGTTTGTCACATGACCTCTCTTGGTTGTGCTGTTTCAAGTTCCATGGGCTTTTGTATATTTAAATACTGAAGTCATTATGGTTGAATTTAGTGTTGGATGTGTAATTTCTTTGGTTCCTCCAAAAGCAAACAGAGTGTTGGGGAGTTTTGTTCTTGAGATGAAGGAACTGGTGCATTTTGCTCAGATCTTTGGAAGGTCTCTGATCTGATCTGATGAGTGTGGTTACTGGCCTCTAGCTGTGCCTTCCCAGCAGCACAGCACCTGTCACCTGCAGACTTGGAACTCTTGAATCCCGTCACCTGGAGACCTGCACGTTCTGGTGGTGTGTGCGGAGCTCCTGAACCACCACAACCAGCACTGGGCTCAGAGCCCTCCAAGCTCTGCATCCCTTGCTGTTCTCTCACCCCTTTCCTCTGGCCCCTCAGGACCCGGAGCCAGACGGTGAGTTCGGACGCCGGCGTGGATGCCGGCGGGGTGTTTGAGAGCCTGAAGGCCGACACGCCGTCCCCACAGCAGCTCTTCTCCGGCCTGGCAGGGCTGCCCGCCGGCTCCCTGGCAGCCGCTCCCTTCCCAGCAGGGCTGGTGCTGGGCTCCTCGGCCGCGGGCGGCGAGGTCTTCATCCAGATGCCAGCCCCGAGGGAGGAGGGCACCAACCGAGCCGAGGGAGCCCCGTTCCACCACCGGCAGCCGCCGCACCACTTCCACCATGGGCACCACCGTGGCCCGTCCCTGCTGCACATGGCCGGCGCCGACCGGCACGGCCACGCCGAGGAGCCCGCCGAGGAGCAGGCGGGCACCCCGGCCCCGGCGCTCTCCGAGCTCAAGGCTGTCATCGGCTGGCTGCAGAAGGGGCTGCCCTTCATCCTCATCCTCCTCGCCAAAGTCTGCTTCCAGCACAAGCTCGGTAAGCACCCGGCCTGTTTGAGCTGTAGGTGTTTCGGGTAAGGAAGCCTCATGAAGGCTGTGGTGGTTGAGCTGTAGGTGTTTTGGAGAGTGGTTAGGGAGCATCGTGAGGCTGTAGGTGTTTCGGGTAAGGAAGCCTCATGAAGCTGTGGTGTTTGAGCTGTAGGTGTTTTGGGTAAGGAAATGTCCATGAGGCTGTAGTGTTTGAGCTGTAGGTGTTTTGGGTAAGGAAGCATCCATGAGGCTATGTTGGTTGAGCTGTAGGTGTTTTGGGTAAGGAACTGTCCATGAGGCTGTGGTGGTTGAGCTGTAGGTGTTTTGGAGAGTGGTTAGGGAGCATCGTGAGGCTGTAGGTGTTTTGGGTAAGGAAGCATCCATGAGGCTATGTTGGTTGAGCTGTAGGTGTTTTGGGTAAGGAAACATCCACCAGGCTGTGGTGTTTGAGCTGTAGGTGTTTTGGGTAAGGAAATGTCCATGAGGCTGTGGTGGTTGAGCTGTAGGTGTTTTGGAGAGTGGTTAGGGAGCATCGTGAGGTTGTAGGTGTTTTGGGTAAGGAAGCCTCATGAAGCTGTAGTGTTTGAGCTGCAGGTGTTTTGGGTAAGGAACTGTCCATGAGGCTGTGGTGTTTGAGCTGCAGGTGTTTTGGGTAAGGAACTGTCCATGAGGCTGTGGTGTTTGAGCTGCAGGTGTTTTGGATAAGGAACTGTCCATGAGGCTGTGGTGGTTGAGCTGTAGGTGTTTTGGAGAGCAGTAGTGAAGCATCAGACTGTGGTGTTTGAGCAGTAGGTGTGGAAGCACCGTGAGGTTGTGGTGTCCAGTACATCTGTCCCTGTGACAGTGCCCAGGTGTAGTCTAGCCTGACAAGGACATAGATGCATGTGAAAAATTCACCCTACTTCCAGTCCAAGCTGTTCTCATCTGTGTCAGTCCCATCTGTTTCCCATCCAGACCAGTTTTGTTCTTTTTCCTGATATCTCTTTGACATGCCTGTGATGTTACCAGAGCTTGTCCCTCAGAGCTCTCTCTAGGGGAGATGTGGTGACTAGAAAAGGTTCAGTGGAGCACAGAAGGGTTCAAAGGGGTGAGACACTTGTCTGGCTGGTAGGGTGGTAGTTGTGAAATCAAGTCAAACAGCATCAGCAGGTTCATCTTACAGTTGAGATCTTCATAGTTCCCTAAAGAATATGTCTGTCCATTTTTTTTTAATGGTGCCTGAATATTTCAGCACTATAAAATCTTGTGTGTGGCACATCTGAGGATCCTTAGTCATTCTGGGAATAGAATGCTGAGATTATCAGGAAAACCAATAATGCTTCAGCTTAAACCACTTACAACTGACAGTATTCCCCAAACCAAGGACTTGGTTAATTCATGTCTGCAACATCTTGGCCTTTGGACCTGCATTCCTGCAGGGCTTTGATAGTGTGCCCTGTCCTGCATGAGCTGCTGAGCTGCTACTGTGATACTGTCATCTGGCACAGTGCAGCCACAGCTTGGAGCCCCTGTGTTCTCCTTCAGCAGAGAGCCTGCCCCTGGCACAGAGTGTGTGCTGTGCTGGGAGCTCCCTGCAGTGTCTCGTGTTCCTGTTCAGTGCATCTCAAACACAGAGCGCTCACTGCCCTGGTTGAGCCTCCTATGTATTTCAATTCCCAGTGCATCCAGAGTATCACCCAGCAACGTGTTTCCTGAGCTTGGGATGCTGCTGTCCCTGGCTCAGGAGTGATCCCCTGTTCACCTGCCCCCTGACAGTGCCTTTCCTGCAGGGATTGCTGTGTGCATTGGCATGGCCAGCACCTTCGCCTACGCCAACTCCACGCTCCGCGAGCAGGTCGCTCTGAAGGTGAGTCCAGTGTTTGTCCTCCTCATATTCCCAGGAAACACAAAACCACATCTATGCTGAAACTTCCTCTGCAGCGTGGGGGGCTGAATGCTTTTCTGTGTGCCACAGTCCTGCCTTCCTCTTCCTGCTCTCCCACAGTTTCTACCCCACTTCTTGGTGCACGTGTGGCACAGTAGAACAATGAGAGGGCAGGTCTGGGATGGTGCCACCTGCATCTCCCTGTGCCACTGACTGCCAGTGCATACTCCATGTTCTCTGCACCTTGCTTTCCCCCTGCGTGCAGCAGAGGTGCTGAAACACATTTAACTCAATAATGATGAGATTTGACTTACTAGCATTTAGATAATGTTTTGAGATGTTTAGCTGAAGTATTTTGTAGCTGTATTGCCTGTTAGTGACTTTATAATGCTCTGTTGACAATATACAGAAACCAGCAGATCTTTCCAGGTCTTTGTGTCAGGAGGACAGCTCAACAGCACTAAAAGCACAGGACTAGAATTCCTTTTTTATTAAAATTACAGGAGTGGCACAAGAGTTTAATTGTATCTACCAGTAGTAGTGGAATAAATGTGCTGCAGTGCTGAATGAAGAGATAAATTGCACAATCACGTGATAGATTGCTGTTGCCTTGCCCTTTGCACCTCTCTCCTTCCAGCAGTGTGCCCCTTAGTCCCCCTGCTTTAAATCTCAGCCTAACATCCCTGGCTGTTGGACAGCCACAGAGACCTATTTCCTTAATAAATCAACTTACAAGAAAAATGGTGGGTGTTTTCCTCCCAGGAGTAAAATTTTCTCTCCAGAATTACCCTGGGCCAAGATCTGCTGCCATCCACCTCTGTCTATCATGTTCCATGTATTTTGAAATGCAACATCTGCACTTCTTTTGACCATTTATTATTTCTTCAATCAAAAATGCATCTTCTGGAACCTCCATGCATTTGGATAACACTCAGATGTGCTGTGTGCAGTGATGGGTTATATTTGGTTTAGCTAAACCTTTGTCTGAGTGACTTTGGATCTATTTATAATAACCCCTTTGATGAAGTGTCACTCCAACCAGGTGACAGCTGAGAATTTAGGTCAATATATGGAACTGATTTTTTTTTAATCTGCCTGTCATACTGCATTTTAAATATCAGGAGAGTTTAGATGTCCCAGGAAAGATCCCAACTTTGAAGATTGCGTTCTACAAGTAAGGCTGTCACATTCACCAGCATATATCAATTAATTTCCCTGAAGTTATTTTATTTGAAAGGTTAGCAGTGTGAGAGCCATTTCTGCCTATGTTTATGGGTGTCTTTACCTAGCAGCCTACTTCTGAGCCTTAGTCCTGTGTAAATAAACTAATTACTGAACACTTACTTACACATTTTCATCCCCTGGGTTGACCTGGCATTTTTCAGCAGTCGAAGCCTCAGCACCACTCTTGAGACTCTGAATTTATCTTCTCTCCGTTTTCTTGCCCAGGAGAAGAGATCAGTGTTGGTTGTCTTCTGGATCCTGGCCTTTCTCACTGGAAACACCTTGTACTTGCTTTACACATTCAGCTCTCAGCAGCTCTACAACAGGTGGGCAGAATTTGTGTTGTACATGGTGGAAGCAGGAGATAATTGCCAGGGAGGGGATGAGGGAAGGCCGCTTTCCCCCACAATTTGGAAGTGTTCATGCCTAAAGCATCTGCTGTCTCTGCTACATCTTTGTGATACCTTCCAATGATGTGTGTGGCACTTCTGCCAGTGTGTAATAAATGGCATAACCAGTATGTCTGTGGGGTGTGATGATACACTACATGTTTCAGAGCAGGGTGGATCCTTTTTAAGAGGAACCTCTGAATTTCTATTTTGGCTACAATGACCAAAAAGAGCAGGTGTCAGGAGCAGATAAGGCATCCACCCACTGGACTTCCTATAATGTTTTCTCTTCAGTCCATCAGGCTCCCAGTCTAGGACCAGAGATAAACAGGAGATGAAATAGTAGTGTTTTATTCCAGTGTCCTCAGGGCTTGGAGGCACTTGGGTCTGAGGGAATTAAGATAGCCTTGCCTTTCAAATTCTCACTAAAGCAGTTCTTAACTGCAGAGAAGTCTGGACTAATGGATTTGGTTCATTATTATAAAGCAGATAGGAAAAATATCAGATGGGAAGCAAAGATGCACAACTTAAGCAAGGGGCTGATAGTAGAATAAATAGGAAGAAGTGGAACAATATCAAAGCTAGTTAGTTAGAAAGTAGTTTTGATATCAGTAGCTAAAACCATATGAATTGTCTTCCCAATGAAAATTTTCTTTGCCCCACTGAAGGGGACTTGGAACTTCAGGCTGAAAATACAATGTGCATCAGTTGGGTTGTGGCTTCATGGCTCCTGGACTTGGCTTTTCTGCCAGTTACTCCATTGCTTCCCTGCTTTTCCCCACCACTGCTGTATTCAGTGGAAGAGCCAAGGTCTGTCCATAACACTGGGATCCTTTGGAATTGCCCCTAATATATTTGGATTTGATCATTGGAAAACTCTGTATGTAAATGTCTTTAGGAGGGGGGGAGAAGAGAGAAGGTTTGAATGTGTGGGTCCAACTGGGAGATGCCAAACCATGGGGTTCCCTGTCTAGAGCTTGTGGGAGGGAATGGAAGAGGAGAAGCAGGAATGGCAGGAAGGAGAGGAAGCACTGAGAAGGAACTTGCACCACAGGCAAACAGTGTCTCTAAAAACGTGGTCAAGGTTAAAAGAGTGGATGGGACTGGTTTAAAATAAAGGCTAGCTCATCTAAAATAAAGCAAAAAAATTCAGCAAACTGGGACCATCCTACACACAGTGTGGGGCCTGGGGCAGTGAACAGGCTGGGCCACAGAAAAGCCCTGCTCCTGTGAGTGCTGCAGTGGCACCTGCTGTGCCAGGCATCCCTTGCCTGCTCTGTGGGCACCTGGGGCTATTCACAGGGCAGGCTTGTCAAATGAGAAGTGGCTGCTTCAGGTTTGTTTCTTTCTGGCTTATTTTGCATTTCCTGATTTATTTATTTTTTTCCTTGTTTCTAGTGCATGAATAGTAGTAAAGTCTGATTCTGTTTCTGTTTTTAGGGTGTAATTTTACCTGTTGTGCTGTGCCAGTGTTGTGAGTATTTTAAATTCATGTTCAGGCTTTTCATTTTGGGTTGGTTATTTTACTTTTGCTTTCTTTATACCATTTTTTTGTTAAGTTTTTGCTCTCTACCATGAGGCTTTAGTAGGTCAATACCCTGCAGATGAATGCTGGCTTTTCAGGGCCAGTAGGGTCCTGTTCTCATTGCTGCTGTGTGCAGTTCTGCTGGTCCAGACTCCACTTTTTTAAAGAGCAAATGCTGACTAGGACTTCACAGGGTAAGGTGTCCCATTCAGATCAGATGGAGCTGAAGGCACTGTCTGCACACCAAAGGCTCTGTTGCAGTGTGGAGTGCAGATTATGGAGACTGCAGCCTTCCAAAAGAGGTTTTGTACATGTTTGGGTCCTGTTCTGTCACAGTGGGCAAAGCTGCTGACCTCAGTGGGCATGGGCAAGAGCAAAACCCTGAGGCCCAGAGGACCCACAGGGCTGATTTCGTGTCTGTTGCCCTTGAGCACTTCCCTGCACTTCAGTGGGGTTTCCAGGCTCTCTGTAGCCAGCAGTGGATACAGGAAGCTCGAGTGAGGTTCTCAGTGGGGTTTGAGCTGTGGTGTCTCATGCCTTTCAGCCTTATATTTCTGAAACCCAACCTTGAGAGGCTGGACTTCTTCGACCTGATGTGGATCGTGGGCATCGTAGACTTCGTGCTCAAGTACCTCACCATCGGCCTGAAATGCCTCGTCGTGGCCCTGCCCAAGATCATCCTGGCTGTCAAATCAAAGGTGGGAGACCCTTCTGGGACACAAACATTTGTCTTTGATAATCTGATACCTTTACAACACATTTGCATCATGAAATCACAGAATGGTTTGGTGGGAAGGGACCTTAAAGCCCACCCCCTGCCATGGGCAGGGACACCTTCCACCAGCCCAGGGTGCTCCAAGCCCCGTCCAACCTGGCCTGGGACACTTCCAGGGGTGGGGCAGCCACAGCTTCTCTGCCCAGCCTGTGCCAGGGCCAAATATGGGTGGAAGAATAAAAATAATAAAATCCCTTCGTAAAACTTTGGCACTCGAGTATCAAGGAGCCATCTCAGACCTGAGCAAGGGTTTGGTAATACCAGCAAGTGGTTGAAGTCCAGAGTTGAGATCAGCACTGCTGGAGAAGGAATAGGTACTAGCAGTGAGATAACAGCTTTTCTGCTTCACTGTCTCATCCTGTGAGTAATCTCTAAATACATCAGCACAAACCACTTCCCTTAATGGGAAGAAATTGCAAGTGCTTGTCTCTGTGTCTTTCCACTTGTGCTCAAAGAAGTCACATGATTAAACTGAAGCTACTGATGCCACCAAGGACAAGCCCAGTTCTAACCATGGGTGAGGACATCTTTTAATGCTTAACATATTTAAATGACTATGAAGTTTTATGTAGACTAGGCCTAACTTTTGGAACTTCCTCACTACATTCTCTCTCTCACAGTACCTTTTCTTATGTTTTTACGTTTCCAGATCTGCCATGCTGCCTCTTCCTCACTTGGTGGCATCTACATTTCAGTGGCAAACATAGCAATGTGTATTTTTTGCATTCAGTAGAGGAACTCTGGAAGCTGTTGGGATGAAAGGCAATACATAGATGCAGGAAACCATCATTAATCCCTGAAAAGTCTCAGGCAGGGCACTTGGGGGGATGTCTAAACTGGGAACAGTTGTGCTTAGAAATGACATGGGTGGCAGGAGAGTTGAGCAGTTTGCTCCTGCACAGCAGGGCTACTTGAGATGGTTATTAATTTATTTCTGGCAATTGTCCAACTTTTTGTTTCTTCTTCTATTATTATTATTATATTTTGGGAGATTAATGTGCTAGGTCAGAGCATAATCCAGCCTAGGGAGGGAGGGAAAAGTGATGTGAATAGTCTTCCCAAGATAAATTGCAGTGTTGGAAAAGGTTCACAGCCTTTGCTTGCTTGTCTGAGAGCTCTCCCAAGTACTCATTAATCCTTGTCTGGAGAGAAGAAAGGGAAGGGGTCTGTATTTGCAGCTACAGGGGGAGGCTGGTAAGATCACATCTGTCAGGGGCCTGTAATGACTCAGAGCACAGATGCTTCATTTTTAATACCTTTTTCTGGATAGCAATATTTCTCACTTTTTTTTAAGCCCCTTTTTGTCTTAGGATGCTGTTGATGGGCTCGCTGTCCCCTGGCTGCTGTTCCCTCCCACCATGCTCTGGATTTGGTTTTCTCCCCATTAAGGCAACCTGGGGTGAGATCTGATGTAACAAACTGAGCAAGACCAAGCTGGGGTGGGAGAGCTGCAGGAGAGCCAGAGGAACCATGGACAGGGTGAGTGGTCACTGCTGTCTTAATGCTGGCCAGGTACAAAGTTACTCTCTTGCTCCCCAAGTAGAGTTTCTGCTTTAAGCCCTTTTTTTTTTTGAGTTGGTGAACTTCTGGGTGGCTGTCATTTAATGGCAGCAGGCTGCTGGAGAAATAGAAATCAGACTCAGAGCAGAGCTAGACTTTTTCAAGATATATATAGAGAGAATGTCTGTGCCCATGTATCTAGTCAGAGTAGCAGCCAGTCTGGTCTTCTCTGAATACTGTGTGGTTTTCCCTGATGCTTCCATAACCTTTCTAGTTTCCTCCAGAAGACACAGATTCTTTTCCTCTGAATATCTTTCTTTTAAGTCTCTTACCTCTCCATATCCATTGAGATTGGAGTAAGATCAGATTCTTTTCTTTCTTTTAGTCTTCAAGTCTTTTCTCAGAGGTTGTTGGTTCCAGATCTTATTATTCCTTCTGGACTGTCTTCATTCCTCCACCCCTGTTTTCCAGAGCATTTCTCCAGTCTGTCAAGATGAGTCTGGGTTATAATCCTTTCTCCTATTGCATTTAAAGCCTTTCCCAGTTTAGTGTCTGCTGTACCTTTGAGAAGCTTCCCCTGTTCCATCAAGGTAATTAATGAAAACAGGAACTAGCACTGACCTCTGCTTTCCTCAGTCAGATGCACCTTCACATTTTGAAAGTGAAAAATTTGGGCTGCAGCACTCAGGTCTCTCCACCTGGGTTATGGATTCCTGGTATGGCCCATCATAGGAAGGGTGGCCTTTTGGTGCAGGAAAACATTGGGATTTATAGCATCAGTTTGTGCTTTAAGTGAGAGAAGGCAAATTAACAATGAAAGGCAGAAAAAGAAGTTTCTGTTTGCAGTGAGAACACAGAGGGCAATAAACGTGCCCAGGAGTGGTTGATAAAGCATGAGAACTGCTACATTGTAGGGATACAACCAGAGTTCTCCATGCTTGAATAACTCAGACATGGAATATCTCTGCAAGTCCTCCAGAGAATGAGGGAAGAGTGAAAACTTGACAAAATAATCCCAGACTTTCCCAGGCTCCAAACCAGAGGTGCCAAGAAAGGCTGGGAGACTGAAATCAGGCTGGAATGCAGGGAAGGGAAGAGCTTGTGAAGAGGAGAGAAAAGCAGGAGAAGGAAGGCAACCCCCCCATCAGAGTGGTCTCCCAGCTGTGGAGTCAGTGGAGGCTGCAGGAGAAGGATCAAACCTGTGGCCAGAGAGGTCCCTTCATCCCCCACGAGCTGAGGGGCACGTTGAGCCAAGAACAAGTTCAACAGCAGCTGGGCTCATCATTTCTTTGGAAGGGGGGCTTGGCTCCCACCCTGTAGGCTGAAGGCTCTCCATTAAAAAAGGCAAATAAGATCATTTGGTTCAATATAAAATGAATTAAAGTAAATTAAACTGCAGGAGCCATGTGGCCTGCAGAGGCTTCCATTGTTGTGCACAAATAAATGAGAGCTTTTCATTTTCACTGCTGAGGAATGACAGCTTGAGGGGGGTGGAATTAAATATAAGGAAATAAATAATAAAAAGACACAGTTGCCAAAGATTTCACTTAGGAAATCCCAGGTGCCTGCAAGTCTCCCATCCCCTCCTCATGCTGTTGTCAGCAATCTGAGCTGGTTATCCTGGAAGATGGAGTGAAATGTTGGAGGGGAGGGGAAAGAAAGAAAACAAGCCCAAAAGAACTAAGAATCTGCTATCCCAGGTTTTTTAATATATGTATCCCTATTTCTATAGTAGAAGAGGACATTTTCCCAATTAGCTTAGTGCCTTGATATATTAGCAAGGCCCTAAGTGAGATTTCTCCTTCTTCCAAGCTCAATGCAGATGGTGCAGCCAAGTTACATAGGGTTGCATTTCCATGAGACTGAGAATTCAGGAGGAAAACATCAACACTGGATTGTTGAAAACATAGCATGGAACTGCTGCTGAATAAATACTTGTCAGCCTCATTTGAAAGCTGGATCCAGACCCTTGCAAATGAGTTTTTGTGGCCAAAACTGCCATTAATCATGTGAATTTGCCTTTATGCTGTTTCAGTGGTGCCAGTGTACAAACACTGCTCCACACTTGCACTGTAGGCCCCTCGCTGCTGCAGCTCTGAAAATATTTGCCTGGTGGTTTGTTTGCTTCACTTGATTGTTTTATTAGTGCTTTTTATTTTTAAAGTGCCATCTCATCAAGTCTGGTCAGAGAAAACTTGGCAGCAATTCTTTACACAGTTTTGCCCTTGGACTCGAGGCCAGACACCTCCTTCAGGTGCATTCCAAGTTTACTAGCATAGATGGTTACAGCTCTGCCATGTAAACTGGCACATTAAGCTTCCCATAGTCCTTCTGAAGATGGGTACTTTTTTATCCTGAGGAGATAATGGTCTCTTGGAGCATTTGAGTCTTCCAGTTGCTGATCAAAAAGTACACAGGTGTTAAAGAAGCACTGGGAGCTGGCCCAGAGAAGATGGTTGGGGATAAATACCCAGGTAAAGGTGTCCTTGCCTGTGATCTCTTCCCCTGTGATATGCAGGTTATTCCTTCTCTTCCCTAGCAGTGTGTTTGAAGTGGTGTTTCCAGACAGGTGATAGCCCATCCTCTCACTACCCTCTGATCTTGGGTGATCTTTGGAGGAACTCACTCTGGAGCAGATTCACCAGTCCTGGACAACAGCCTGAGCTTTGGTCCTCTGGAGCCACAGGAGCTTCGTGGTGTTCTGCAGACACACATCCCTGCTGCAGCCTGGGACAGATGTGCTGTCCCAGAGGCAGAAGTGTGGGATTTATTATTTACAAAAGAGAAAGACTAAATTCAGGGTAAGACCCCAGGTACTGAAGAGCAGGAACTGTTTGTGCCCCTCCCTAACACGCTTTGCAAGTCACTGATGCTGAACTTAAAAAGAATCATTACTCTGAAGTGCTTTTCCACTTTAACTTTCCAGTTTAAGATATCCAAGATGTGACTTTCAGGAGTGTTGTGCACGAACTGAAATTCTCCTTTTCCCCTCTAGTCCCACTTGGAAATTCCTCCTCATTAGATCTTACCAGCACCTTCAGTGCCACAGCCCTTCTTGCTGCTTCTGCCCAACACTTCCTTGCCCGGGCAGCATGACCTGCAGCCTCAGCAGAGCTGCTCTCCTCTGAGCCAAATTGCCAGCAGGGCTCAGAAGTTTTTTTCCAGCATCTTCCTGTTTTAGAATATGTCCTAATGCTGCTGGCAACAGAACAAGTGAGACTTGGATCTTCCCTTGGGTGTTAATCACAACTTACAGTTGCCTCATTGCAACTTCTCTCACTTCTCTTGCATCCCATTTTGATTCCACCGTGTCAAACCTTACCATGCCTTGCTGTTTCCTCCTGGGGAGGCACATGCACTTATGCAAAGCCTTATGTCAAAAGAAACCACAAAACCAAGGCTCTGTGGGAATTAGCATTGCTTCTGCAGCTGCAATTTGCCCCCTTTGCTGTGTATATATTGTGATTCAATTTTTAATTACACTATCCCATGTTATTCTCCTGTCAGACTTCTCTCCATCACCAGTGCCCCAAGGTTGAAGGTGAGCTATTGAAAGAAGCTGTTGTGGCAACTGGAAAGTTCATAGAAAACAAAGACCATGGGAAGAAGAACATTCTGCGAGTTGAATGGTACACTGGAGAATTAAATTCTATCCTCTACTTTGCCAAGTAATTCCTATGTGACTCTAGAAAAGTCATGTACAGCTGAAAACTGAAGGCAGTGCTTCAGCTTTTAGTGGTAATGTGATCTGTAAAATGAAGTGCTTTATAAAAAGTCTAATCCCAGACACCTCAGCTTGGCCACCAAAACATCCTTACCTTGACCTTCTTTCTGTGTCTCAAGTTCTCATTTGGGAAATGCAGAGAATGGCTGTCCCTTAGGTCAGCACAGTGAAAATAAGGGGGGTTTAAAGGTGTTTTCTGCAGGGTTAATGTCATAAAGGGACAGAAGAAACTTTAGATATTTGCTCCTCTGAGCAGAGCTCAGGGTGAAGGGGCTGGGTGCAGATCTGCCATCAAGAGACAAGGATTTAACAAAATACTAAGAAGTTACATGCTTAATGTGCAAATCCAGTGTTTACACATTAGAGTGAAATACTGGATGTACAGAAGGAAAAGTGCAGCTGCATGAAAATCCTGAACTCTCCTCCTTCAAAAGAAGTGCTTGACTTGAAGTCTAAAAATGGCCTTTTTATGTGGTCAAGGAGGTACAGAAAAATGGAGGGTTACACACCAGAGACAGGCCTTGCCTTATTTCAGACTGTTCCAAGCCAGATGCACAGGAGAAATAGTTGTATTCATGCTTAATGTAACACACAGTTCTTCTAATCTTGATGGGGGAAAAAAAAAAAAAGCTGAAATCTTCCAGCTGAGTTTTTCAGACAATACAGCTCAAAACAAAGTGTTGGCCTTGAAAACCACAGCCAAGGTCTCATCCAGGGTGCAGCAAAGCTGAGGAGTGGTACACTGAGTATCCCTACCAGTGATGGGTGCTGTCTGCAGTAAGTTACTGCTATCAGAGGTCTACATTTTGCTGCTAAAATTGTTGGGAACAACCCTTGTTTTCCAGGCTTCTGGCTCAGAAGGAAGACCCCACATCTGCTGCAGCCCTTTATACTAAAAATTACTTTTGATTTTCTGGCACTTTTCCTGGTCTAAAAAAAGGGCTGGTGTGGTACACTGAGATACCTGACAGGACTTCAAAGAGAACTGGGAAGTGCTTACAGAACTCTGAGTGGAGCTCAGCTGTCCTTGTGTTGCTTGCTTCCTCCTACCTGGAGTCACTCCAAACTTACCAACTGGTCCTTAATGGTCAGGCGGGGGTGTTAATGGGCTGGAGGGAGGGATGCATCCTTTAAAACCTCACTCTGGTGCGGCTGTGAACAAGTTTCTAGGTGCTAAGAAATCCTGGCACTATTGAAAAGTGAAGACCTGCATTAGATAAAGGAACTCAGACCTCCGAGGAGGGTGGAGATGTCGTGCTCAGACAACTGAAGTCCATCCCTTGCAGCACGCTCCTTTTAGAGCCACATTGTGCCACTTCCCACCCCACAGCCTGCCTGTCCTCTGGGGCTGCCTCTGACCCACCTTTCCTTTCCTCCTTTTGGGGTGTTTTAACACCTCCAGACCCGTGCCGTAGCAGAATTCCAGCACCCCCAAACGCCGACGCAGCGGCTCCATCTGATGCAACGGGACAGCCGGCAGCGACCTGGGACAGCGCAGCGCCGGGGGCAGGCAGGGTGGATGGCAGGCAGGATGGGTGGATGGCAGGCAGGATGGGTGGATGGCAGGCAGCTTTGGGGCTTTCATGAGAGCCAGCCGAGCGCAGGGACAGCACGGGCATCACTGACCCTCCGCCGCCGCAGCGCCCGAAATAAACCATGACCGCATCGCCGCGCGAGGCTGTAGAGACACCTCGGTGGCTAATTTAATAAACTGCTCGCATTTAGGCCCCCGGATTGTTGCCGGGAGGTTTGTTTTATTTTTTCCTTCTTTTATTTATTTTTTTTTCTCTGTGATGCCACCTGGGATTCAGGAGAAGGAGGAGCGGGAGAGGGGGGAGAGGCAGAAAGCTGCCCAGGTCCGCTAGCAACCGCTGGTGTGAGCTCACTGGTGTCCCGGGGGGTATGAGATCATGGGCATGCCAGAGCTCTCCGAAGGATTCGATTTGTTGGGAGCAGCAGGATGGCCTGCCGGTGATCTCATCGCCGAGCCCCCGGGGAAGGGCGCTGGCTGCTGCCTCGCCGGCTGCCAGGACTTAATCCCCTCTCCAAAGCTCCCCAATTAGTGATTGGCCTGCGATGACATCACTGATGACAAAGCTAACTGGGACAACACAGCAACATTGCAGGGGAATTTCCCCTTCTCCGTGATCTTACGGAGCATGAGACACGACAAACCCCGATCTTTCAGTCCTGATAATGTCACTGCAGATTAACTAACCCTGACCTAGCGCCCTGCCACCAGCCCTCCCTTGTAACAGCACGGGACGGAACATAAACAGGCCCTCATTAGACCTGGCCCTAAATTAGGCACCCTAATTCCGCCAGCTTTAAAATCCAAGTGATGTGGTAAGAAAAACCCATGTCACAGTTGCCCCTCGTGGCTGTGGTGAGCCAGCTGGGTGCGTGTGTGACCCTGAGGGTGTCCCTCGAGGAGGGAAAGCTTTCTGTTCCAAACAAACACCAGGATGGCAGGGACAGCCCTGCTAAAGGTTTACACGGGATGCTGCCCATTCTTTGAGTCTTTTGAGAGAGAGGTGTTTGAACCATCATGCTTCTCCCTCTTTCCTTCTGGAAGTATTTGGAATTTGAAATGCCCTAAGGGTTTACTTTTCAACACCAGTGTTTACTTTTCAACACCAGTGTTTATCTGTGCACTGTACAAGAGCTAAGACACACCTGAGTGGAAGGGCAGGGATGCTGGCAAACAGTAGTGAGTTTGATTCTTTGGGATGATCTGGAAAGCTGTCAGGAAGACTGGTGTCTGCTTGCATTTAATCCCTGTCCCTTCAGAAAGGATATAAAATCAAAAGACTTTACCTTGCTTTCTTTTCCCATCATTAATAGCCTCTCCCATTTACATCACGCTCATCCTGTAACCCCTCACCCTGCTGCTGGTGCTCTGCAGCATTAAGGTGTGTATCCACAGCCTGCTCTAGAGCTCAAAACTCCAAAGCCTGGAGCAGTGGGTAAGTGGCACAGCCAGAGGAGCACTGTGAAAGAATGAAGTGACAGTCACCATTCCCAGGCACTGAGGTCAGTGGCTGCAGAGAAAGCTGCCTGCCCTTTGTGCTGGCCCCTGCACCGCTGCACAGAGGGAACAGCAGCCCTGCACGTCTGACTGCTCTTCCTGGGACTGCCTGATGCTAATGCAGCCTCCTCCCCTGTGTGGTTGTTTGGCAGGGCAAGTTCTACCTGGTGATCGAGGAGCTGAGCCAGCTGTTCCGCTGCCTGGTGCCCATCCAGCTGTGGTACAAATACATCATGGGGGACGACCCCTCCAGCAGCTACTTCCTGAGTGGGATCCTCATCATCATGTACAGCCTCTGCAAGGTGAGCACCACCTCCTCCACGACCCCCTGGGAGCTGCAGCACACACACCTGGAGGTTGTCCCTGTCACTGCCCAGGAAGGAAGCTGCAGCAGCTGGGCACACCACGCGGGCATTGCTGAGCTGGGCGAGGTCTGGGGCTGCCCAGGAGGGTTGCATCAGCCTCATGAAGTCATTGCTGCTCTCTAATACCTTCCTATAAAGGCTGGAGGAGAAGGGGAGGGACTCTTGGGGGAGCAGTGCTGTCTGCAGGCTCCCAGATGTCACACTGAAAGGCAGGCTGCAGATGGTTAAATGTTTCTCTCTGAGCTTTCCTCTGCCTTTGCAGGCAGGGTGGACACTCTGCCTCTCACAGCACTGAGGGCAGCAGGGAGGGAGAGGAGCATCCAAGTCCTGCCTGGATAAAACAGGTAGTTCTGCCCCATTTGAGGTCCTAGTCTGGCTGGTGCAAGTCCAGGATCTCAGTCATGGACAAGGGTGATTAATGTTTCCTCAGAAATAAGAATATTAAAAGCTCGAAGTCTGTCTGTACAGTTGTAAATGAGTAGATATAAATAGGAGTCCCAAGTCTGAGGTCTAGAAATAGTTGTATTTCTAATTGTGTGCATCTAATTGCATCTGAGGCAAGCAGTGAAGACCTGTGTTAGCCATCCCTCTGAGAAAGGCCAGGGGAGCCAGGCTTGCTCCATCCCTGATCCCTGGGGTTTTGCAGGAGCAGGGAGAACATGTCCGGGCTGAGAACAGCCCAGAGGGGCCTAGCAACACTAAATCACATGGAGCCCTTACAGGAGGCATTGCTGCAGTTGCAACTCTGTGTTAGGTAGGAACAGGGCCTGTATAACCCCTCCTGTCCAGGAATTTACAGTTCCTGTAAGCAAGAGAGGCAGAGGAGGGTGTGGGGAATGCAGTGGTTTGGTCACAGCAGGTCTGAGACGAAGCCAAAAGCAGGGCACACAGTGCCAGAATAGAAGCACATGAGACAGTGCAGCTCCTGCACACCCATCCACCCTCTCAGCTCTGTGTTCCCTGCTCTTCACTCTGCTGGAGGAGAGGATTATTGTCTGTTGCAGAGATGCCACTGCCTGGATCCCCTGGGGACAGCAGGATGACCTCCCCATACCCTTCTCAATTGTGCAGGTCACAGATCACAGATACAAGACCCTATTTCAAGTGGTCTTTCTTGTGTCCCTCATTGAAAAAGTAACTCACTGCCTGGAAAAGGATGCTCACCTGCAGTCCCACATGCCATTCCTTCCAGCTGGTGAAGTCTCACAGCACCAGGGAGCAGTGGGAGCTTCTGCTCCTTGGAGGAAGGAGAGCCAGGCTCAAACCCACAACTGGCAGGGCCAGGGCCAACATCTTCACATGGTGAGGCAGGTCCAGGACAGACCCAGAGCATCAACCCATAGTCAGGATCAGGCCTGGAAAAGGCAACCAGGGCCAGGGAAGGTCCAGTAGTGCCAGGGCATGGCCATGGTGATGAGACAGGCTCAGGGTGATGGTGGGGAGTCACAGCAGCAGGACCTGTAGCTGGGCGCAGGCAAGGCTGAACTGGAAACCAGCACTAGCATGGCACAGCTCAAACATGAGCTGAGCCCTCCAGGGCTGAGCTTAAATAGAGCTGGTGGGCCCATGGGCAGGGACAGTGGGTGGAGAGCCCAGGTGAGGCTCCTCAGGGCCATGAGGGGCCCTGACACAGGGGTGAGCAGTTCTGTATGGGCTCATTTGGGCTTTTTGGCCTGTGAAGCTTTTACAGGGAGTGTGGGATGACTTGGAGTGGAAAAGCAAACTCCTTCTGGGAGGTTCTGCTGATCTGCTCTTCAGAAGCTCCATGAGGACAGTACAGCTGCTCTCCAGCCTTGACTCCAGCCCAGGAGTGTGGGGCACCCTTTTGGGAGAGTGCCTTGGCTGCAGCCCATGCCTGTGACATGCACGTTCCTTCCTTTAACTCATCCACCTAATCAGGAGGATAGTGGAGGGATAGGCCAGGGGAAGGGTGACAAATCCAGGGGCATGTCCCAGGTCATTGTGTGGCAGCTGCTGAATACCATAGGTGTGTCCAGGTCAGGATTAGCCCTCTGCACACAAACACCTGCTTGGAAGGGGAAGAAAAGTGGGAACACACTCTTCCAGTGCAGATCATGGAGTACCAGGTGTGTGCATCCCATCTGCAGTCACAAGAGCTGCAGGTCTAATTCCTTGCCTGAGACACTGAAAATGCACCCAGAGGAGTCCACATTAGCAAAGCCACAAACCACATCAGAAGAACCACAGAAGCCAATTTGGCACTGAGAGCTCCTGTGCTCCTGGCAAACATCCAGGACACAAAGGGCTGGAGCAGGATCACTTCCAGAGGTGGGGGGTGTCCTGCAGCTCATGGTGGGAGCCTCTGTCTGGGCTGTGTGGACATCAACCAGTGATCTTGATGAAGAAATCCCAGATGTTCACCAGCAGGAGCATCCAGGTGTTATTTTGCCCCTGTCCTGAGCAGCAGCACTCACTGTCTGTCACCCAGTTGTTATACAGAGGTGACTGATGCAACACCCCTCAGGGCGTGGGTGAGGAATGGGTGTTGGCCCATGGAAACATGCAGCTTTTGGGGGTACAGGGCAGTCCAGAGGGGAAAAGTGGCCTGGAGGAGACCTCAGAGCTGGAGCAGAGGCATTACAAGTCATACTGTGAGCAAAGCAACCAGAAAGAGCTGGGAATTGGACTGTGGGAGGGAGCTGATCCCCATCCTCGTTAGCAGGTGAAGAGTCCGCAGCAGTTGCAGCCTCCAGTGGTAGCTGCTGACTGGAAGCATTACTGAAAGGACCCTGGGAGCCTTTTACTTGCTGACTGGAAGCATTATTGGTGCCTTCATTTGATTCCACATCTATTGCAGGATGATCTCATTGGCATTCCCTGCAGTGAGCCCACTTAATCATGCTAACCAAGGCAAAACAATAAAAAGCCAAGGGCAGGCGTTGTGGTGCCTCTGCAGTGCTGGTCCAGCTCTGCACCTGCAGCATCACCTCTCCCCCTGCCCTCCAGGTGGGAGACAGAAGGTCCTGCCAGGCCATCAGGGCCCAGCTAATGCAGGGCTCTCTGTCCTGTCTAGTTGTGTCCTTGTCCCTGTGCTCTGCCATCAGGGAGGGAGAACTGATGTACTGGATTAGGTTTTCAAGCCGCTTTCCCCTTTTTTTTCAGTAGTACCATGTCTTCCCTCTAGGACTGCTCAGTGTCTCCTGTCTTGCTCAGCCCCTGATATTTGTAGGCAGCTTTATCATCTTCTTTCATACTGCCCAGCCAAGCTGTAAATATTGTGTCCTTCAGTCTCTTTTCAGGAGTCATTTCTGCCCTTCCCTGACCTGCTTTTAGTCTCTAATGAGGAGCCCAGAGCTGCTCTCCACACACAGATACCTCATGTGCTGGGCCAAGGAGGGCACCCCGTGCTGGCCCTGCTTTTGGCCACCTCTGGGTGTCTGCGAAGCACCAAAGTGCTGCAAACTCTCCCTTCGTGGCGTTTGAGGTTCCTCACTCTCAGGGTGGGTGGGAGAAGCTCAGCCTGGGTCCTGCTCCTCCTTCCTCACGCTCTTCTCCTCTGCACTGGCTAAATCCCTTCCCATCTCAGGGTGGGAGTGGGTCCATTTTGTCCCTTCCCTGTTCAGTGGGGCCAGGCAATGTGTCCCCCCCACCCTAGCCCTGGTGTCTGCCCCCCTTGCTGTCCTCTGCAGCCCCTGATCTGCAGTCAGTTGTCACCAGAGCTTTGTTAGCTGCTCCTCCCCACTGCCAACTCACATTTATTACAGATTTCATCATCACCATGAAATCTTTTTTGGCACCATTGTTACTTTTTTTTCCCCCCTCTGAGTATCCATTTGGAGACACCATTTCCTGACTTTCTGGACTGTAAACACACACACACACATTTTGTGGAAATCATCTAAAATGGGCTGTTTTGTTTGCAGTCTTTTGACATCTGTGGCCGTGTGGGAAGTGTCCGGAAGGCTCTGAAGGTCCTCTGCACCCCTCAGGTAAGGAGCTCCACACGAAAGAGCAGCTTCAGAGGTGGAACCTGTGGATGGTGGAGCTGAAAACTGCTCAGTGCATCAGGATCACAGAAGAAAATAATGTGTTATGCCATGGCTGGACAGGCTGTTACCTCCTGTCAGGGGTGTTGGGACCCTTCCCTGACACCATGGTAAGAGCTTGTTCCTGCTTTGTCTGACTGGCAGCTCTGTGTGATCTGGATTAACCCACTGGGACCAAACCTGCAAGGCTGTGACAAAACTTTGTGAGAAGGGCTTTCAGCAGAGCCAGGTAGTGCCTGATGTGCAGTGAGAGTCAGAGAGCTCCTGCAGGGCTCAGGAATTACCCCAGGCACTGCATTGTTTAGATCTGCTGCAGTGAAATGCTGGCACACAGATCTCAAAAGGGACACAACCCCATGGAAGTTTGTTAGAGCTCACCTTGCTTTGTTCTACAGGCTTGGGCTGGTCATTTTTCCTCAGCATGTTTCTATTTCCCCTAATTCTGTTAAAATGAGAAGCAACATTTACCTTCCACGTACCCAAAAAGTGGGCAGCTGCTGCTGTTATTCTTCCTTCCATTGTCTAACTTGCTAATAATAACACCTCCCACTATCTAAACACCTCTGCAAATGATGCTGAATTAATCCTTCCAGCTCCCTGTTGAGCTCATTAAATTTCATTATCGTTGCTGCACAAGGGGAGGCACTGAAGGATGGAACCAGCTCGAGGGGAAAACAAACCAGAGAGCAGAGCTCCTGAACCCCAACCCCCCTTCCCCAAGCAGGGACCTGCCACCAGTGTCCTCCCCAGGCCAGCTGGGGGGGTCTTTACACCCACTGAGCCTTCAAATCCTTTGACATGGGGTTTTTTATCCCCCCTCTCCCTGACAGACCTATGGAGTCCGTGCCACCAGCCAGCAGTGCAGTGAGGCAGGAGACATCTGTGCCATCTGCCAGGCAGAGTTCAGGGACCCTTTGATCCTCCTGTGCCAGGTAAGACCCCAAACTGCCCATGGCAGGGTCCCCCCTGGCATTCCTTTGGTGGCTGCTGCAGTTGGGGAGAGGCACAGTCAGCCTGGGCACTCCTGCTGGGACTTGCTCTGGATCCTGGTGGGTGTTCAATGCCCTGCTCTGGATCACCAGGGGTTCCTGGCCACTCTTTTGGGGGCTGGCCATCCCTTTTGGGGTGGGAATGGCCTTGTAGGGCAGGGACTGGCAGCTGGCAGGGCAGGGGGCAGGGTGCAGCAGCATTTCACTGCCCCTGGGCAGTCATGGCCCAGGGAACCAGCAGTGAGAGGGGCACAGCCTGAGCCTCGTGGAGTCCTGCTGGCCAGGAATAAAGGCAGGTCTGCTCTGCAACTGACTGGGAATTGTCCTGTTTCTCACTGGGTGAACTGTGGGGAAACCCACAGTTCCAGAGTGGCCTGGGCTGGGAGGGGCCCTTGGGACACACCACGCTGCCAGGGGAGCTGCTCGTGGGCTGAGGCAAGGCTGGAGATGCTGCCCCAGGATCTTCTCTTGGAACTCAGGCAGGCTTTGTCCGTGGGGTTGGAATTCTGCATCCTGGAGATTCTCTGGAGGAGGTGGGGCTGTGAGCAGGAAAACCCCAGGCCCAGGGAATGGAGGAGGTGGGGTGTAAGCTCTTTTGTGGTATCAGAGCTCAGGGGCCTGGTTTTGGAGAGCTTTAACATTCCCCTTAGGTAGCAGGGTTATCAAATTAAAGCACTGAGGTTTCCTGTGCATCAAAGGTGCCTCTCAGCATTGCTGGGAACATCTGTGCAGATGTTCCTGAGCTGGGAGCCCCACAGAAGCTGCCTTTGTGTCAGAGCTGCTGTTTGGAGCGAGGACATTTCTGCTGGCTCCACATCAGCTGAGGAGGTCTCAGCTTCTCACAGCTCCTCATGCTCCCCCCCTTGCCCCATTCCTGCTCCTCGGGTGTGGGATGAGGTGGTGGGAACTGGAGAGCCCCCCGTGCTGAGCCCAGGGGGGCAGAGTGCAGAGGTGGAGGGGAGAGAAGGGGTGCCCTCTGACATCTGTGGACAAGGGGAAATGGGCAGTGGGAGCAGAATGGAGCAAATGCAAGGAGAAGGGGGCAAAGGGGCACAAGGAAAGACTCAAATAACTCAGGGAACTGAGGATGGAACCGTGGCAGGGGAAACCTCCAGGTGCCACAGGCCTTTCTAACCACGTCCTTTCCAGCGCCACAGGAAGAGGGAATCACGAGCTTTGGCAAACCTGGTGCTGCTGGGTTTATTTCCCAGTGCCCTGGGAGGCAGGGAGGGCCCTGCTGCCCGGGGGTGACACTGCCCTGTGTGCCCACAGCACGTGTTCTGTGAGGAGTGTCTGTGCCTGTGGTTCGACCGCGAGAAGACGTGCCCGCTGTGCCGCTCCGTCAGCGTGGAGACCCTGCGCTGCTGGAAGGATGGCACCACCTCTGCCCACCTCCAGGTGTACTGAGACAGGCCCTGGCACCACCTCTGCCCACATCCAGATGTACTGAGACAGGCCCTGCCACCACCTCTGCCCACCTGCAGGTACTGACCCAGGGTCCCTGACCCCTGGAGGGACATGCAGAGAGAGGACAACCCTGGAAACCCCTTCTGTGCCTCCCTTTGGCTGCCTGTGTGTTTGTTGTCAGCCCTCCCTCCAGCCCTGTCCCTGCCGGAGCCAACAGAACAATTGTCACTCACCAGGACCTTCACCCTCAAAGGCAGGGAGGTTTTGGGTTGTGCCAAACTCCATGGCCCAGCTACAGCCAAGGATTTTTCTGGAGCTTGCCTGGGATGTGTCCTGTTTCCCTGTCCTTTTGGTGTGGCCAAGGCAAGTGGGCTGTGGATTTGCTGCTGTGCTGGAACAAAGCTGTCCCTGCTGAGGTGCTTCACATCCCACGGCCCCAGACTCCCCGAGTCCCCAACTTTGGGGGGTGACACAGTGGCTGCTGCAGACCCTCTGGGAGCTCTTCCCAAGCAGTGCTTCAGAACCTTGTGTCCAGAGCTCCTCTGGGCTTGGAGAGGTGTCCTTTCCCAGCAGCCAGGGGTTTGCAGTTGGTTCCCCCATGTGCTGCCCTCTTAATAAAACCAGAGGGGACTGGGAAGGACCACAGAAATAAAGCTGGAAATGACACCTCCTTTCCTGGGCAGTGATTTTCTCCTTTAATTTCCATGATGAGACTGATTTCCCAGCACACAGGAAGGTCAGGGGGAGATTCAGGTCCAGCTGGTGAGAAGTCCAGCTCCAAAGCAGGAGCATCCCACCCAAATCGAGGTGTCTCTGCATCTGCTCCAGGCTGGGCTCACAGCCAGGACCTGCCTGGGTCCTGCACCAGGGAAACCTTGAGCTGCAGGAGGAGCCCTGGAGGAGATGCCAGTGGTGGCAGAGGGGGCTGAGGAGGAGGCAGAGGCTGAGCTGCTGCAGCCACGGGGAGCTGCTCTTTCTCCTGGGGGTCTCCCCTTGTCCCCAAATGCCTCTGCTGCTGCTGCAGCCACAGGAGGGGCCTCCTGAGCAGCTGTGGCTGAAGTGAGATGGACCCGAGTGGCTGCTGGAGCTCCACAGGGGGCAATTAAAGCAAACGGGAGCTGGTGCCAACAGGATTAAAGCTCTGGGTCTCTTTGGAAAGAATTGCTTGGTATGGCTGGAGCAGGGAGGAGTCCAATTGTGGCTTGAGAGGTGCAGGGAAGCAGAGAAGGAAAAGCTTTGCTTTCCACAGCAAAAGGGGTTGAGTCTTGTTGGAAGGATCCTGTGAAAGGGGGGAACTAAGGCAGGGAATGGGGTTGCTCTCTGCAGTGGGATGGGGGAGCTCAGAGGGGCAGGGAATGAGGCTGTTGGGGACTCTGGGTGTTGCTCTGGGTGTTGGGCTGGAACATCCACTGGGAAAAGGGAAAATAGGGATTCTGTGGCAGGCAGCTCCTGGAGGGCCTCGGTGTGTTTTCAGTGCAGGGAACCAAAGGGTTGGTGTTTCTGCTTCAAACTGTTTGAAAAGCCACTCCTGATTTATTTTCTTCCCTAGAAAATGTGCTTGGACAAGTGTAGGAAAAGGCCAGTAGGAGCCCAGCACTATGGAAAGTTGGGATACACTGCTCCAACATGAGGGGTTTATTTGGTGGTAAGGCAGGAAATCAAAGACGAAGTGTGGGAAGGGGTTTTGCATTCTTAGAGGGGTTTTTTTCCGGGAGGATGTTTCTACACTCGGACCAGAAAACATCCAGAGGAAACATCATTCCCAATGACAGCTGATGGGAAGAAAATTTCCATAAGAAAACAGGGAGGGCTGTGGGAGGAAGTTCCTCTCAGAGAGCAAATAAAAACCAGAGCCATTTTTCACCATTGAACAGTTATTTTTCCTTTTTTTAATAAAGTCCTTATAAATATGTACAAAGAGTCTCAGCATATGAAATTCCTTTTACAAAAGAGAGAAGCCCCATCCAAGCAGGACCAGGAGCCTCCGTGGGCTCTGCTCGTGTCTCAGTGGGGTGGAAACCTGCACAGTGACTCTGCTGGAGTTACATCCCACTGCAAGGAACTGTGTATTCCCTTGGCCATGGACTGGGAGAGACTGGGAGGGCTGCAGTGTCCCCTAAGGGACAGTGAGGGTGGGAGGGGTTCTGGGATCAATGTGGGGTTCCCACTGCCTGGGAAGGGGATGTTGTAAATACCCATAAAGTAACCCCGGGTTTGCTCTGCTGTGACTACTGATGGTGTAACTAATAATGGGTATCACTAATAATGGCTCTAACTAATAATGGCTGTAATTAATAATGGCTGTAACTAATAAAGGGTGTAACTAATAATGGGCATCCCTAATAATGGTCATTTAACCCCCAGATGCTTTCAGTGAGTATCTATCAAGCTTCAGAGTCCCCTTCTGTAAATGTTAAAGCTCTTGGGTTTTCCTGCTTGGTGAACACTGAAGGTGGGTGGGAGTCACATCAAAACCACCTCCTGTATTCAAATAAATATTGTTGGGAAAAAAAAAAACCAGCAAACCACTTGGGTTGTGTTTTGCAGTGTAATTGTTTTCCTGGAGGTGGAAATGGGCGTCCTGCAGCAGGGCTGGGACAGCAGCTGCTCCCACTCCTGTGGAGGGCACAGCTGTGCTTGGAAGTGCCCCGAGCAGTTGGGATGTGACAGATCCTTGTGCTGCAGGTTGGGATTCGAGCCAGGGGCACTGGCAGAGGGAAACAGCACAGGAGTGTCCCGCGCTGGGAACAGGGCTCTGTACCTGTGGCATGAGCAAAGCTGCCTTTGGAATGGGAGGGGTCGCACACTCCAGCTGGGACAGGGTTAGAAGCCTGAGAATCCCTCCCTTGCACTCAGACTGGCAGGTCCTAAGGAATCCCAATTCCCAAGTTATTTGCACTTCCCCCGTCTCCTCCCTCCTCTGGAGATGGGCAGGTCCGGCTCACACACAGCACAGTGGCACAGGATTTGGGGCCTTGGACTGAAAATCAGATTTGCTGGGAGCAAAGTGGCTCCAAGGAACGTTGTGCAGATGTTGTTCAGCTGCTGTGGGGGTGGGAAACAGCCAGAGGTTTGGCCGTGGACAAGGGATGTGTGGCCAGGATTTGATGTGTTTCCCCCAAGTGAGATCATGGTCAGGTGCCTCGAACCATCATAGGAAATGCAGCAGTGAGGGAGCTGCTCTGCCCTGTCCTCACCAGGGCACCTCACCTGGCAGGGCAGTGCCTCACCCCGGGTTGGCTGTGGGCACAGAGACCCACACCAGTCTGACCAGTTCTCTTTGCAGTGGGCTTGCTCAGCAGGCCCAGCTTCTGCTTCACACCCCCGTAATTTCAGGGTGGTACAGAAACAAAACCCCTCACAAATCAGGTGAAATTCATTGAAGAAGTGTCTGTGATTTAAGGGAATTGCTTTAGCACCGGGTGTGGCCGAAGGAGGGGAATTCCTGCCCGGCGCTCTGCAGCAGGAATGGGACTGGTCTGCCCTCCCTCCCACTGCCAACCCTTTATGGGTGATGACCCGATGTCTGCCTTGGGTGCCGCCTCTCCTGGGCACAGAGTGCCTTGGCAGGAGGGCTGGTCCCATTCCTTATTTTCCCACCACTGAAAACAACCCTATTTGCAGAGGGAGGGGTGTGGAATTGGCGTGCCGGGCGTGCCCAGCTGCTGCGAGCGGGCACGGGGCAGCCTGGCACGGAGGGGAGGGGAGGACAGCACGCACCGGGCCGCCTTTTCCCGCTTGGAATCCGCAGCTCCAGCTCGTGCTGGGAGCTGCCTTGGCCGGGAGCTGCTTTAAAAATTCATGCCGACTCTCCCCGCAGCCGCGTGTGCGGCGGCAGCGCAGACAATGATCTCAGCCCGCTCCGCTGCCGCTGAAACCCGAGACGGCTCCGGCTTTTTTAGCCCTTTGGAGAGCGCTCCCTGCTCTTCCCAGCTCATGGAAACCAAGGGTTGCTGTGAGGAAACAAAAGGGCGAGAGAGAGGAACTGTGCTGGTTTCCTGCCCACGAGGAGGGGACAGACACTGCCCGGGGAATTCACGGGGAATGAGTTCACGGGGAGTTCACAACATGCTTCCCTTTCCAGTACAAACATCAACCAGGGGGAAAGCAGATCTTCTAAAAAGGCTAAAAACACCCCTTGTCCAAAAAACGGAGGCGTTCAACAATAGCAATTACACCAGAAAATGTAAGGCTTTGACAAATGTGTACCCTCTAGTAAAGAATTCCAGGTCTGTACAGGGAATTCTGGCCAGAAAACTCCCCAATTAACCCTCGGTTCGTGCTAAACATCCAGTTTGGAACTAAGAAGAGTGAGGCGAGTGAGGACTGAAGCAGGATCGGGGCACTGGAGCTGCTCTGGGAAGCACCGCGGGTGGGGCTGGGCTGGGTAACACCGGGCGGCACCACGTGGCTTCAACTCTTTTGCTGT
Source organism: Formicarius rufipectus (assembly GCA_013399695.1). Classification (NCBI taxonomy): domain Eukaryota; kingdom Metazoa; phylum Chordata; class Aves; order Passeriformes; family Formicariidae; genus Formicarius; species Formicarius rufipectus. The sequence continues at coordinate 9,038 of VXAU01004785.1, read as the reverse complement.
TTGGAACCTCCGAGGACAACAATCCCTGGGATTTCTGAGGTCTGGGAATTTTAGAGGGTTAGGACAGAGGGAGAACAGCCGAGCACTGCACTGAGGCCGATCACTGACTCGGGGGGCTCTCCCGAGGGGGGAGAGCAAGGACAGAATTTCCTTCCCTTTTCCAATCCCTTTGTGGTGTTTCAGGGGAATTGCCTCTGTGGGAAAGGGCAATGCAGAGGGGAAATGGGACAACACACGTTCCCGGTGAGGAGTTTGTTACATTCAGAGCTGATACAGGTGAGCAATCTATGCCCTCTGAGATGACCCAGCCGCTGCCTCGGGACACCCACACGGGCTGGGGAGGGAATGTGTGCCCTCTCCAGCCACATCCAGCCTTCCCCAGGGATGATCCCCGTTCAAATGGGATTGTGTGACTCCACACACACAGCCCCACACTTGAGTGATTTGCAGGAATTCGTATTTTTAAGCCTCTGCCCAGTCCAGCACTGCTGAAATCAGCAGAGGCTCCACCTTTTGCCGGAAGAATTTGTCCTTACTGCAAGAGGAGACTGAGCTGGGAGGGGGGTCAGGATGCCAAGGATTACTGAGCACCAGGCCAAAACTGGCAGGAAAATGTTCCAGGGCTCCCTGTGATCCTGAGCCTATCCAAAGGCTGTGGACAAACTCCACAGGACCCCTCCCAGCACTGCCCAGCCCCGAGGCAGGGCCGGGCTCCGCGGGCTGCTCTGTCAGCAACAGCCCCTGCTGCTCTCGGGGGGTGGACTCGGATCAGCATCCCCCAGGAATGTGTGAGCAGGGGCTGTCACTCGGCTGGGAACCTTGGCTAAAGGGAGAATTCAGCTCTCAGACTGCCTGGAACCCGTTCTCCTGCAGCACTGGAAGTGCAGGGGCTGGCTGGACACTCGGCCTCTTCCTGGGCTGGGCAAGGGGTAGGAAGTGTTTTTAACAGACAAGGAGCCAAACTTCCTCTGGAAATCGGGTTCCAACATTCTTTGAAAACGCCCCCCCCCGCCGTGGGAGGGTGAATTTTCTGGTGCAAATATCTGAAGCATGGAAAAATGTTTCTAAAAAGCTGTGCAGAGTCATTCCTTGTAAGAGGGATCTGGAAGGGACCCGAAGTCTGACAGGCAGTTTTGGCTGCAAGGAAAAAAGTGCTCAGTACTAGACTGAAGAAGCCCTTTGATTTCTAAGGCCAAGTTCTCCTGTTATCCCCTGCCCTGGTGGTTGGAATTCTCCTCCCTGGCTCTCAGGATTTGGGAGTGCTTAAATCACCATTTCAGGAGAATTCCCAGCTCTGGAGCTGCAGGAAATGCTGCCCTAGCAGACTTTGCTGTGCACACTGCAGTGGAAAGAGCTGGTGTGTCCTTTCCACCTCACTGAATGCTGCTTCCCAAGCTCCAAACTGCTCCAAAGAAAAAAAGGAGTTTTATAAAGTTCTGGGGTAGATTATTTGTTTTAAGTTTCTGCAGAGATTGAAAGAAAGAAAAAAAATAGCACCTTCTCTACAAGTCTTATTTTTTGCTATCTTGTGTATAAATCTTAATAACCAAAATAGATCTTTCCTTGTCCCACGTTTCTGAACATCCTCTTGGGGAAACTGTAGCACCACAGAGAGGCGGTTTAGCCCCAGACAAATATTAAATGTAGCACCAGAGAAACTAAAGTCATAGGAAAAGCTGATTCCACCTGGTGCCAGAGCATCACTATTTACACACACACAAAACCGCTGTCCGAGCGCTCCCCGCCGTGCCCATCCCGCAGCAAGCTTGGAACTCCAAGGGATTTACCGACTCTGGATGGAGGGATCACGTCTCCCCCCAGCCGCAGGGGGCGGGGGGAACGCGGGGATGCTCCCGCAGGGACACCCCCCCAGCCCGGCATCGCGGCTGCTCACACCGCCGGCACCGGCAGGGAATGTCGCTCACGTTCTCACGAGGCATGCACGGCCAACTCTGCATACAGGAGGGTTTACATTCTTCTATATATAAGCATTTTTTGTGTCTCTGGTTTGCTGCTGGGCCCCTTGAACAGCTCCTTCCGTGCAAATCCTTCTTCGCGTCGCCCAAAGCACCTCCAGCATCTCCCACTTCTTTCTTTATCTCCGCCCTTCGCAGCTGCTGCTCAGGCTCTGGATTCCCTGGAGGAAAAGGGGAAACAATTTTCTCCAAGGGCACAGGGTTTGCTCCAGCCTAAGAAAGCAAAAGAATTGGGTGTTAATTGCGTCGATGCGCTGGGAACCGTAAAAAGCTTCTTTTCAATTTATGCCTGAGCCCTTCTGTAAAGCTGGGGATGAGGAGAGATGCAGAATTTATGGGAGGAGGGTTTATGATTCGGAGGTGAAGCCTTTAGCCCTGGGTAGCAGCTCTGGTGACTTTTCACTTCACAGGGCTCCTTCTTTCGGGTGCTCCATCCTCCTCCCCATCACCTTAACATGAGTGTTCACTTTTAGGGAATGCACCGATTTTGTGGCAGCGAAGCAACGGGGTGCTCGGAGTATCACAGCACACTGGAAGAGCTGCCACTGATTAGATTTGTGGCCTTGGGCAAACCACAGCTTCAGTTCTGCTGCAAAATGAGGGCAGTAATGACTTACTTGCCTCTTAGGTGGGCTGCGAGCCTTAATTAATAAAGTGCTCAGAGAAAGGCACCCATCTAAGTGCAAATTAGCAGCGGAGGAGCCCCGGGGGCATCTGCTCCGAAATCCCCATTTCCCAGCATTTATCCCTGGCGTTGGTGGTACCAGCCCTGGCTGGGACAGGTCCCAGTTCAGACCGGGACAATGAGCTGAGCCAAACCTCGCCGGGGTGAAGTGATTCCCCCCGGGTGGGAGGGAGGAGGGGACGCCTCTGCCTCAGCTCTGAAGTCACGGTGTCCTCAGGGGGCTCTGGGGCAGATCCCGAGTGGCCTCCTCGGGAATCCCTTCCCTCCCTGGCAGGACAAGGGATGTGATACGGCCCTGCTGCCTCCGGGGAGAGCTGAGCCTCCAGCAGGAGCCAAACCCTGGTGCTGCCACACAACCACAGGACACCCCCAGTGGGAAGGGACCCACGAGGGTCAGCCACCCAACTTCTGGTCCTGCACAGGACAACCCCGAAAGTGTCCCCAGTTCCCAAACCCAAACACATGAGAGCATTGTCCAAACCTCTAGAATTATGGAATATCCTGAGCTGGCAGAAACCCTCAAGGATCACCCAGTCCAACTGCTGGCCCTACACAGACACCCCAACAATCCCACCCTGTCCCTGTGTCCAAACGTTCCTGGAGCTCTGGCAGCCTCGGGGCCGTGCCCACTGCCCTGGGGAGCCTGCTCAGTGCCTGTTCCAGCAACCTGCAATGTCTCTGGTTCTGCCACAGGACACTGACCCCTCTCTGCTGCCAGCTGCGCACACAGGATGTGGCAATCCCAAGCCCTCCCTCTGCTTCCAGCCTTGCTTTCCAGTTTGGAGGCAGGACGTACAAAGGAAAGGTGTTCTCTTCCTGAGAAAGCAGGAACTGTGACGAGGTTGGCGACACAAACCTATCCAGCTGGGCACGAGGAGTTGGGAAAGAGCTGTCAATGACAGCCCAGAGGCTGCAATGTGTCCCTGCTCCACCTCTGCACCTGCATTCCCAGGACACAGCCCTTCCTGCTCCCGGGATCTCCACCAGCACAGGGATACGCACACAGCACCACGGATCTCTCCCGACCCGTGAAACACCAAGAGGAGGGGATTTGGGCACCTGCACTCCGCACACAGGATGCCAAAATTCCCTCCCTCAGGATGCCAAAATTCCCCCCCTCGGAATAGCTGTGGTGGCAGAGCAGGGCACAGCCCGAGCTGGGTGTGAGGCACGCAGAAGGAGCCCCGAGAGGTGAGGCATTTCCTCAAGTGACACTGGAATAAAGAGTTCAGGAGTTGACAGAAGGATTTCCTCTGAAGCAAAACCATCTAATCCTTATTTATTACTCCTCCTGCAGCAGCACTTCCAGCTGCCATCCATGAACCCTTGTCCTGCTGTGCCACCCGTGGCCAGCAACACATCATCGCTGCTGTCACTGCATTTCACAAACTGTCTCTCTGTGGCACTTAAAGTACAGAAAATCTATAAACCCCCGTAAAAGTTGATAAATCCTAGAAGGTCATGAACTCCCGGTGGTAAATCTGCCCCGGGGCAGGCCAAGAGCTCAGCACAATGTTTGTGTATCTCACAAGCCCCACTCTAAGGGCTTAAATGGCTCAAGTTTTGCAGCCGCCTCGTGGCGGCCTTTGCGCAAAGGTGCATTTCATGGGAAGAATAAAAGAGAAGCCCGGACTCCTGGCCTGCAGCCCATCCCTCAATAAACCAATTCTGAATATCCTGGGCTGTGTTAAAGCCATTTCTGGGTGCACGTTGGCTGCTCTGCCAGTGTCTGACTCATTAATGGAATATACTTGGAGCCAAATTCTGATCTCATTTACAGCACCGTAAATCCAGGGCAGCCCAGTTGACTCCAGTGGAGTTACTCCAAATTTCCCACAATAGGCACTCGGCAGACAGAGCAAAATTGGGTACTTTGGGTCTGAAACAGGCTGAGGAAAGCCAGACTATATCCCATTTGTAATACCAGGAGGGATAGTCACTTGGAAAGGGAGCAGCATCTCACTTCTGCGGAGCTGCTGAAAAATTGAGTATTTTACGGGTCTTTCTTAAATTGTTGAAACTTTGTGGGGGGACTGTCCAGCAATATCAACACCTTTCACTTACTTAAAAAATAAAAGGTTTAACAGCCGAGTTCCTATATGAAAACCTGAGTGTCTACTGAAAACAGGGACTGAAGTTAGAAGAAAAAATTCCCTTGCTTTGACGTTTTTCACGAGAAGCAGTAATTCCCTTTGGCGAGGTATCCCTCCCTCCCCGGCCATTCAGGGACACCTCTCAGGAAGCCCTCAGTCACCGCACCTTTTAAGGCTGTGAGACGACACATCAAGTGGCTGCAAAGACACCTCAGCCAGACCCGACACATCCCCGCTTTAACAATCACTTACTTCCTCGGAATTCTCCAGCCTTAAATCCGACTTTTTTACCCCACAACTTGCTAAGTTGCCGTTCACAAACCCAAAACCCGGGCTGCGCTTCTCGGCGGTGCGGAGCGGGGTGGGCACGAAACGACTCAGTCGGGGGTGGGAAGCGCGTGTGTCTCATCTCAGCACGTCCTTGACTGATCCCCACCGAGGGAGAGGAGGCAAAGCCACATTTCAGCAGCATCTCCACGAAGCCGGAGGCGAGTTCGAGCTCAGCTCCCCGAAGCAAGGAGTTCTGCTCCCGGCCACCGTGTCAGCGCGGAACCGCTCCGTTTAAATGGATTACACGGGCCGCTCACTTGGCACCCGTCCCACGCTTAATAAACACAATAACAGTTATCGATACACTTAAAGGGGCAAATAGATTCCGGGGTTGGGATTGATTGCTGGGGGCGAGCTAGAGACACAGCCCGCGTCCTGCTTTCCCCAGCAGCGGGTTAATGAGAGAACAAGGGCTGGGCAAGAGCCCCGTGAAATTCCCGAGCAGCCGCTGCCCGTGAACGCTCACACTTCATTAGCATCTCCGCGGGACCCCGGACGGGAGCCTGGAACACCGAGAAACAATTAGGAGGGGGTTCAAGAGAGGGAAGAGGAGGAGAGCTACTCGGGAAGACCTGGAAACCCAGACTGAAAATAAATACATCCAGTCTTTCCACGAAGAGTGTCCTGCGTGGCCACAGTCCACCTGTGGAATGAGCCATTTCTGGGCTGCTGTTTGGGAAAACTGCTGCCTGTTTGTCATCAGGCTTAATGCAGAAGGTTTTCCTGGAGAGGTTTAACTGTGAAGTTGGAGTGAGGGTGGCAGGGGCTTTTGGCATCATTTATGAGCAGGATGCTTGCCACTGGGAAGAGTTCCTTCTCCCTCAGTTATCCAGGGGGATAAACAGTGTCTGCCTCTTTGTGTGAGGGACACATACAGGGAGCAACACGCTGGATGTGCAGCACTCCACAGCCCCTGGTCCTCCGTTTGCTCAGTGTGACACCTCTAGAAATCTTACCAAGCCACTTCCAGCACGGATAATTAACTGCCCTGAGACTCTGGACAGAGTGGCTCTGCACAAAGCCTGCAGCAAACAGTGGGGGGAACTCCTGGCAGCACGGTGGGCATGGAACCAGGCTGGCGAGGCTGGCAGGGACAGGCAGGGTTGGGTTTTCATACACTGCCACTCCTGAACCAGCAGAGTGAAATACAAGTGTCACTGGACTCCAAACTGGCACCTGCACTTCATGCCCTGGTTGGAGATTTCAAGGTGATGTCAGATTATGTATTACGAACGTGCCAGCTGCAAAGCACTCTGCCCCAAATGCCAAGCTCGGCCCACAGATGCAAGCTGGGGCCATGCAGCAGCCCTAATCCTGCCCTCCCTGGCATCCCCCAGGGGCTGGGAGAGCAGGAGAGCTTCCCTGGAGCACAAGATTATTCCCTGAGCAGTGCTGTGGTGTGAAGCCACACGGACCTGAGGGAAAAAGCACCAACCTCCTGCCCCAGAAACTGTGTGTACGGCAGCCAACACAAATCCTGCCATTGCCTGGGAAAGCAGGAGGGGAACTCAGGGAGCAAACCAAGCTGAAACCTGCCTTTTCCTCTAGCTCCTCTATTCCTTCTGCAACCACCAGATCACCAGACAAACGCTGACTCTGCAGCACCCTCATCAACTCTACAAGGTACCCTCCTCTTACCAGCCCTTCCAAGAAAGCCTAAGATCACAAGTGCTCAGAGCTTGGACTTCCCAGCTTGTTGCAGAGCAATGTTGTTGTCACTGCAGAGTTCTCTGAGGGTGGCAGAAAAATACATATTTTGTTTGGAACTGCTCTGCACAGTTAATGACACACTGTTGTCTTACCTCATCTCTAAATCTAACTCAGCTCTCTGCACTACCACTCGGGCTCCAAGATACTGCAGACAGTCAGAAACCTCCACTGGTGGGAGCAAATTACTATTCAGGAGGAAAAGATGCTTAATGGCAAAAATAACCCAGAAATGGAGGTGCAGATGATGCAGTTAATTATTCTGGATTTCCATTGTACTCTCATAAGCAGCTTGGTCACTTGTGCCTTAGAAGTGTGACAGGAGACAGGCTGCACATAGGGACAACCAGGAGACTGTCACGAGCCTGTTAATCCCAACATCTCACATCTTTATCCCTGAAACTGCTGCCCATCCCACACCAGGCTCTTCTTTTCAGGCTTACATTTGTATTTGTGTCCATGAAGCCCTCGAGCATTTTTTGGAGGCAGCTCAGCGTGTCCTGTGTGCTGCAGCCTTTGAAGCAGCACGGTGGGATTGGTAGGAAGCCTGGGCTGGGCGTACGTGGATCCACGGGCTCTTTCTGACAGCCCTTCTCACCTGTCACCTTCTCTACGTGGGGTTAAGTCCCAGACTGGGCAGGGAGGAAATTCTCCGGCTTGTGAGAAGGAAAAGGACAATTGAGACACTAAGTAAGGGACATCACTGCACTTTTCCAGCTTCTTTCAAGGTCAGAGAGGCCAGCAAGCCAGATGGGTGGGTTTGTTTCCAAACACTACAACCACACTTGCCACAAACTGATGGGAAGGGAGAGATATGTTTGCTCCGCTCCTGATCACAGTCCCACACCACTGACACCACCTCTGAGGGCTTTGCTGGGCACAGCTCTCCAGGCACCACCCAGAGCATGACTTTAGAGAAACTGAGGTTTTGGTTCATGAAAAAAAACCCCACTGGGTTTGTTTTCAAAGAAAGCTTTCCAATGGTGACCAGCGGAACCTGCTGACAGACACAGCAGTTGTGGCTCAGATGGATGACAACAATGCCCACCCCACAGCAGTGCGCACACACAGAGTGCAAACACACAGACCTGCTGGAAAACCTTCTTTCTAAACTCTCTGATATCCCCTCTTTCCCTCCACACTACCCTAGCCAAGCTGGTGGGATATGAGTGCATGCTGAAAGTTACACATGCGCTTTAAGTCTTCCCTGAACACAGACAGACGCTGGGGATGTTTATGATGCAATTTAAAGCACCCAAAAGAAGAACCTCACTCCTCGGATCTGTGGTGACAAATCCACAACCCAAAGAGCACTTCAGAGCACCCAGACCCCCCAAATGTGCTCAGTATCCCTGTGTGCTCCCAGGGCTGAGGATGCAGGGCTGTGCCCACCAGCCCTGGAGGTGTTACCGGGGTGATAAGGAGGGTTACAGGGCCAGGAATGTCCCATTTCCCTGCTGCTGCTTTGCTCAGTGGCTCTGGAGCACAGAAGCAGCTCTAACTGGTCTCGAATGATTTTCCCCGGGTTGAGGCTCAGGATGCCCCTTTGTGGGGGTGCTCTGGCACTGAGCAAGGCATGATCCAAAACACAGAGCCAAGCACAGCCAGCCACAGTCCTGGGCTGCCCCATGGGATGGTCCTGTGGGGACATCCCACCACCCAGGGAGCTTAGTGACGGGTGCCCTGCAGCACCCGGGGGTCTGGAGCCCACCAGGAAGCGGCAGGACGCAGGAAATGCTCCTCCAAAGACAAGAGAGGGCTGGAGGTTGGCAGGCACGGGTGTGCAGGGCACCCGCAGCCCCCGGGACGGGACCCGCTGCGATCCCCCCGAACTGCCGGCGGGGAGCTGAAACTGCCCCAGCAGGGCACGGACGGCCCGGGTGGAGGGGAGGCACGGCGGTGGTAGCCGCGAAAGTTTGGAGAAGGGGAAAGGGGACGTTTGGGGCGTCCTGGGAAAGGGGGAGAGAGGGAGGGAGAAGAGGGAGAAGGAGAGGAGAGAGGAAGAGGGAAGGAGAGGAAGAGGGACAGAGGAGAGGGGTCGGCGCGATCTGGCAGAACTGGTAAAGACAGCCCAGGGAGAGGGAAAGGAGAGAGACAGAAGGAGAGGGGTCGGTGCGACCTGGCGGCACAGGTACCGACAGCCCAGGGAGAGGTAGGGGAAGGAAAGGTCGGCAGCGGCTGCACTGCCCGTGGCTCCGTGCGGGTACCGCGGACAGCGCGTTCCGCCGGGCCGGGCCGGGCCGCCCC
>VXAU01004784.1:352-18459 GCA_013399695.1 Formicarius rufipectus | reverse complement strand
GGCACGGGAGTGCGGGAGGGAGGGTGGTGGGTTGTGTAACGCCAGGATTTAGACGCTGTGCTGACGGGATGCAGAGAGCATGGTGGGGGTGCAGAATGAGTGTAGGGGATGCGGGAGAGGCTTTGGGTGAGAGGAGATGCGGATGGAGGCAACCTTACTAACTGAGCCCCCCATTAGCCTGCAGGCCTTAGATGCACCAGCTCACAGCTCTGTAGTGTTGATTAGGGAGTCAATGCAGTAAAGTAACCTAATAAAGTGACTACATGATTAGCAGCAAATTCACTAATAACTACCCTGCTCATTACATCCTGATCCCGCTGCTATTCCCTGGGTTTCATGCTATTACTGATCTTCAGTTAACAACTTTTGAGCAATCTGGATCACATACAGGTGCCACTGTATTACAGTACTTCCCTCTGCCCTCACACACTGCCTAGGACTGGGATCTCCCTCCTGATTTTTCCATGGGGGTGTGGGTGGCTTTGGGGCAGTGGGTACTAGCTCCAGGTGCTCTGTGCTAAGCCCCCTGCTTATGGGATCTGTCCCTCAGTGGAGCTGGGTCCTGCTGGGCACCAGCATGTCCCCCTGGTGTGGGCAGCCTGGCTCACAGCTTCTCCCAGGGAATACTGGCCTGGCTGTGCCCCTGTTCCCACTGGGTCCCCTCTTCCTGGCCCTTGAGCTGTTCTGTCTCCTTTGGGCACCAGGGCTGTGTCTCTGGCTTTTGGCCCCCTCAGAGTAGCCTCTGAGGACACTTGGGTCTCTCTGTGTGACCACTGAGGTCCCTGCTCTGTCGCTGCTCCTCTGTTGACTCACCACACCAACACCAGCTGCCAGGAAAAGCTCTGTGTTTCTGAGCTTGAGGTTGGTGCCATCAGTCTGGCAGTTCAGTGCCATATCCCTCTGTTACAGCCTGTAGGAGAGGAGGGTACTCCTTGGGAAAAGCCTCCTTCCCTGGTGCCCCATGTCACCTGCCAGCAGCTGAACTTGGGTGCATTTAACAGCCAGCAGTATTGGCCAGTTTTTTCTCATAAAGGTGTTCATTTGGGTGTAGTTTGTGCATGTACTGCCCAGGTCAGGTTTTCCCAGGAGGCACCAGAGGTCCCCCTGCCCTGGATCCCTGAGTTCTGCTGGTGCACGATGAGGCCTTGCCACAGGAACTGGCTGTTCTTGGCTCTAGGGTGGAAAAGATGCTGTGTTCTCTTTCTTTGCCACTTATGGAAGACAAACTCAGCATTGACCATCAGTCAGTGTCACAGAGCTGCGTGCCCTGGTCCAGTACCCTCCCCATTCCTCATCTCTCAGGAGGTTTTCTCTCCCCTGTTCTTTCTCCTCAGCTCCTGGCTCTAGGCCTGCTGGTAGCAAACACAGCTCGTGGCAAACACAAAACTCAGTTTACATTAGGAGTTGTTGCTTTGCAGACACTGTTATTTTCTTCTTGCCTTCCCTTCAGAGGAAAGGTTTCTACATTTGGTAATGTGTACTTTAAGAATAGCCTTTTTGGAATTTGGTTATTCAACATGGCTGAGAATCCTCTCACCCATCCCCATGCCAGTTGTGTCCTGCAGTGTGACAGTTCTGCTGTGTAACAGCCAACTTCTGACCCAGCTCACCTCTTCATAGTCCTTCCCTTACTGCTGGCTGTGGTCGCCATCGCCCTCTCGGGAGGGAGTGCCTAAGCCCCTTTTCTGTTGCAGTGTACCCTTCCCTGTCCCTTGGCTCTCAGCATCTCTGCGTTGGTCTTCTGCAGATTTCCCCTATGGAAATCGAAAATCTTTCCCAGTGCCTTGCATCAGCACAGCTCTTTGCGGCCTGGGCTGTCATGTTGATGCTCCCCAGACTACACTGCTGCTCCTCTCACCTCTACAGCTCCTCCTGCTGACAGCTAAAGCCCCTTGTGGCAGCTGTGCCACTGCTCTTGAGTGACCCCCAGCTGTAAGTGGAGTCTGGTGCTGGGCATTGCCCTCCCACCAGCACTTGGCTTTTCCCTTTTCCTGGAATTAACTCTTCCCCTTAGTATCTTGGGCTCTGCTAGCCTGAATGGTGCTGGGAGCCGTGTCATTCCATGGCTGGTGCTGCCTGTAAACCCGCTGTGACTGACTGCACCCAGGGAGTCATCATTCACCCACCTCAGGGCATGTCTCTGGATCCCACCCTCATTTGTGCTCACCATTGGAAATACTTGTGCTGGCAGCTGGTGTCACCCCAGGACGAGCCCAGACTTGTCCCTGGTGATATCCCTTCTGTGCTTCCAGGCTTGGGGCCAAACTGATTGACACTGCTGGTTGCTGGCTCAGAAGGGCCCAATGAGCTCCATAATCGATCCTCTGATAACCGCATTGACTCATAAAAATGATCAGTCCCAAGTTGTGTCATCGCTCCATGGTGCAAACCAATTGTGTGATAACACAGACCTGTCTCATACGTTGTGCCATACCTGCTGCAGCTTGCCCAGCTGGCAGGCTGGGGCTGTGTCAGTGGCAGCAGGAGGGGCTTGGTGGGCAGGAGGCAGGAGGGCTGGAAGCAGTGGCGTGTGGAGTTGTCTGTGTGTCTGTTCGTCTGTGTGTCCTTGCAGGCACGGGCAGCTGGGACACGGGACGCTGGAGTCAGAGCTGCAGCCGCGGCTGGTGGAGGCCCTGGCTGGGGTGCCCATGCAGGTGGTGGCAGCTGGAGGGTGGCATTCAGCCAGCATTAGTGGTGAGGGGCTGCGCCGGGCGTGGGGAGTTGGGGCGCTGGTGGCAGCATGCAACCCTGGTGGGACCTGACCCAGAGAAAGGGAATTGGGTGCTGGTGCCACCAGAGCACCCAGCCCTGTCTCTAAGAGCTGAACTCTGCCTGATGCATTTCCCCTCTGTCCTGCAGAGGCAGGAGACCTGTACATGTGGGGCTGGAATGAATCAGGGCAGTTAGCTCTGCCCTCCAGAGCACTGGTAGAGGAGCAGGCGCAGGAAGATGCAGCCACAGGTGGGTGCTGCTGGCCAGGCTGGGGGAGGGGGTGCCAGGTCCCTGCACTGCTGAATGCAGGACCAGTGCACTTGGAGCCTGCAGGGGATGCTGGGGGTGCCCAGTCTCTACTGGGAGCTCAGAGTTCCTCTTTCACAGGGAGCACCAAACTTAGGCCCTGCCGAGAGCAGTCGACTGCCAAGGACACCACTTTCATCTCCATTCAGGCATTCCCAGCACTGCTGGATCTGCCACAGGACCTGGAGGTCCGTGGTGTCAGCTGCGGGTCCCGACACACAGCCGTAGTCACAAGTGAGTGCCTGGTGGGGCAGGGCAGGACCCCTGGGAGTGGGGCAGCTGTCAGGGCTGCTGCTCACCAGGCTCTTACTGATGGTGCTGTCCTGATTGCAGGAGGTGGGGAGCTCTACACCTGGGGCTGGGGTAAGTGACACCTTGACTTCAGGACCTTACAACCCCCACAGGCGCAGCTTCTGGTTCCTGCTCTCTCACCCTTGGCTCTTTTATCACTGTGAGGGGCCCGTTTGTACCAAGGGACTCTTGCATTCCCTTGCTCCCCACAAACACCCAGGAGCCATTACCCTGTGAGGCTCCAGGGCCATGTTATCTCACAGCTGTGTGTCTGCAGGTAAATATGGACAGCTGGGACACGGGGACACTGTCAGCTCTGACCAGGCACGTCGTGTTGAGCACCTGGTGGCTGAGGGCCTGCGGGCAGAGGAGGTAGTATGTGGGCCCTGGACTACCTATGTCCACGTGCTGGAGTCATGAAGGCCCTGGAGCCCTCCAGCCATGGCTGCTGCCAGGAGGATGAAGCCAAGATCTGCTTTGTAGGGTGAGCCCTGAGACCACTCTACCCTCAAGGCTAGGGCAGGCAGCTCTCCCATACAGGATGGGGCCGAGTTTAGCCCACAGTGACTTGACCTAGTGTCCTAGAGCAGAGCTGCAGCTGTGCTGGGGCTGGAAACACCCAGGGAAAGGCTGGATGTATTTATTAAATCCACTTTTCCATAATAGCTGCAGTGTTGGTGTGCCAGTGACATTCTAGCACCCCCTGACCCCAGTGGAACCATCCTGGGGTGAGGGGTTGCATGTGGTGTGTTTAGGATTTGTGTGAACACAGTGATAACTCAGGGATGTTCTAGCCAAGCAGGGTGGGCAAAGAGCCAAGACTGGTTCTGCTCTTCTATGTGGTGCAGAGGAAATTTTGGTGATGGAGAGGGCGACACAGCCGAGATGGGGGATATCCCAGACACTGTCACATCATGACAAGTGGGGAAGGAGAATGGGGGGAATGCTCAGAGCCACGGTGTTTGTGACCCCAAGTAACTGTTCCATGATGGCCCCTGCTGTACTGGGGTTGGAGGAACAAGCACCCTGGGAATACTGAGCCCCTGCGGGTCAGTGAAAGCAGGAAAACGCAGTTTTTACAGCGCACGAGGGCCGGCAGTGAAGCTGCGGCTTCTTCGGGCGAGCAGGACACGGATTGAAGGTAAAGCTTTTTTAGCCAATCAGGAGGCGCGTTCAGGCTGTATCAATTTCAGCCAATGAGGACGCGGGTTGAGGCTGCAGGACCCGAGGCTGAAGCTGGTCCCTGATGGGCTTGGACTCCCCAGAGCCACGCCCCGAGATTTTGGGGTGCCGTGGTTGCCCCATGCCCTGGACCACCCCAACTTCCAGTAACCCCCCCATTCTCCCCTTTCTCTTCACCTCCTCCCACTCCCCCCAGGCACCACGTCAAGCCACTCAAGAGTTGGGGGCTGTACAGGGACTTTATTCACAACACCTGGAAAAATTTTTTAAATAAAAGCAAATTTCTAAAAGGGGGCTCTGGAGATGAATTATCCTGAAGTGGGGGATGCTGTGGAGCTGCTGAAGCAGTGGCTCCCACTGGGTGCAGGGCCTCAGCACAAGGCGGTGGTGGTGGTGGAGTTGAGGATGCGGGAGGTGCTTTCAGAGCTGGAAGCCTTTGAAAGTTCGCGCTGTGGGAACAAGAAGGGGGAGAAGGGGATGAAGGGAGGGAGAGGCAGCAGGGTCGGGGCTGTTTTGCAGGAACAATTCTGGGTGGGCAGAGAGGGCAGCCCAGGCTGCTAAGAGGAGATAAAAAATACTGATTAACAAGTATATAACCTGCAGCCAATGAACATTAATGCCTTTGTTTGCTAAAAGGTATAAATAGTAAAAAAGTTTTGATAGTTGCATGCTTGATTTGTGGGACCCCCCCACCTTGCACCCTTGCTTAGAATAAACAATGTCTGCATTCTAAACCTGACTCTTTGTCCATGCTTAGAGGTCCTGAAATCAGAAGCATCAGCAGAGGAGTGGGATGGGAACACTTGTGTCCAGCTGCTGGAGGAAGAGAACTCCTAGCAGGAATCCGCCTCCATGACAAACCAGTCCTAGTCCTGTCCATGGCTGGGCACCAGCCTGGGAGCACAGCCTGGAGCAGGGAACCCTTCAGCCCAGCCCCAGGTCACACAGGGTGCCACAGCACCAGCTCTGACACCACAGAGAAGAGCTTGGGGCTGTTCACTGACACACGAAGGTCAAGCTCAGTCTCAGTCCATCCTAATGGAAGGATGGAGCCTGTCCAGGGCCCCCGAGCCTGAGAGCGCAAAACGCCATCCACTGGCAGAGAGTGGGGCTGCTCCCTGCAGGCTCTGCTCACCCCACCACCCCCAGAGACCAGAGGAGAAGGTGGGACTGAAGCAGGCTCGTCTTACAGGCTCAATTCAGGGGTCAGCAAGCAGAGTTCTGCCTCAGGCTGTCCCCACACAGGGGTGTCTCCTGTGCCGGTATATGTCTCCACTGGCTCAACAGGGCCTGTGTGTGACCTGAGCAGTGCGTGGCCTCTGCCACAAAACCCGTTTGAAGTTTTCCCTGTGGAGCCACAGGCACAGGCAGGAGCAGATGTTCCGTGTGGGGACACAACACGGCTGTGTGGTGACACCAAGGGGGACGTGGCCCCGGGGAATGCTTGGGGAGAGGGGAGAGTTCGTCCTGTGCCATCTGGGGATGGGAGTGGGGTTAGAAGAGGTGAATTACCGCAAACTCAGAATAGGTGCTGGCAACAGAACTAACGCTGTGGTTACGCTGGGCAGGGGCTGTGGGGGTGCACCCACCGCTCAGGGTGGTTCCGTCCAGTTGGGACACGTTCTCCTTGTTCCACTGCCTCAGCCGGGAGCGGGGGGGCTTCGCCGCCGCGCGGCTGGGGGTCCGGGCCCGGCCAACCTGCAGGGGGAAGCAACAGTCACGGGACACAGGAATGGAGCTGCGACGGCTTCAGTGCCGGTCACGCTGTGGAGTCACAGCAGTGTCAGGCTCTGGGAGCCCTTTGGGGTCTGGGGTTGGATTCTGGTCCCAGGAACATTCAGCATAGAATCACAGAATCCTGGAATGGTTTAGGTGAGAAGAAACTTTTAAAAGCCCCTCGTTCCACCCCAATGCCATTGGCAGGGATGCCACCCAGTAGACCAGGGGGCTCACACCCTGTCCAGCAGCAAAACCATTTTTTGAAGGTACCCCCAGCTGCAGGCTCAGCATCAAGAAACAGGGGTACGCTAGAAATCTGGGTTGGAGAAGATTTTGTGCCACCCTCCTCCTCCCTCAGGTCCCAAAAAGACCCCACCAGGATGGCAGCAGCCTCACAGAGCAGGCTGTGGACAAAGAGGAGCTTCAGCCCCCTAGGAACTCAAAAGGGGAAGCAGTGGAGCACAGGGTGACAGCAGGCAGAGCTGCACTGCTCCAGCACTGGGCAGGGAGTCCCCCAAGACCCCTCACCTTCTTCCCAGAGGGCGGCAGCCGTGACGTGGGCGAGTGGTTGATGGTTCCCCCAAAGACTGAGCGAACTGTGCTGTTGGGGGTGGTGCTGGCAATGGAGGTGCCGTGGAACTGAGGAGAATGCAGAGCACACATTACACAGGGACACCTCCCTGCAGCGTCACAGCACCCCGACCCCTCCCCACGGGGCTGAGGCCAGCCCAAGGCCAGGCTCTAGCTCAGGGAGTGCTCAGCTCTGGGCAGGGCCCCAGTCCAGCTGCACTGCTCCACAGGGACATTTTACCTTCCTTACTTTGGCAGGTGTGTGGGGGCTGAGGCCGCGCCGCTTGATGGGTGTCCGTGGGGTGCTGCCGTACAGCATCTCTGTCTCTATCTGCCGGCTCTTCTTCAGGTGCTGCAGGAGACACTTGTACTTATGCACTAAACAGCATGGAGCTGGTGCACCTGTGTGCCACTGCCAGTGGGCACTACTCTGCTGCCACCCTGGCAAGGCCACGCAGCAAGAATTACAGGTATCCGAAGCCAAGTGGCACCTCTGGCACAGCTGGGGCCAAGAAAGGGGATCAACACACACACATGACAGCAATGGGCACTAGTCCCACTACCTGCTGCTTCCAGGCTTAAGCAAGCGGAGCCCAGGGCAGTGACTCGGGGATGCTAGGGTCCAACTGGGACACCCCCGGGCTGGCATTCCCAGACAGGAGCCAGGGACACTCCCAGGCAGGAGCCAGCATGGTCAGCTCCACACTCACCCGCTCCTGCTTCTCCTTCTCCTTCTCCAGGCGGTACAGCTGCCACTGCTCTGACACATATTCCATAAACTGCTGCCCCTTAACCAGGAATACCCTCTGGAACTCCTGCTCCCAGGCTTGGACCTTTCTCTCCAGTTCCTCCTGCAGCTGATCAGGACAAGAGTGCAGCGTAAGGACTACCCTGAACACAGGTGTCCCCATGCCGAGGGATCCCTTCTCCTCGATCAGTGGGACCACAGCTCCTTCCCCAGGGCTGGACCTACCCTGGACAGCGTCTTCTGCAGCTTTGCTCGCTGCTTCTCCTCCTTTAGCAGGTTCCCCCCGCGGTTGGTAAAGCGGCTGGGGTCAGTTGCTTTCCTCTGGTAGAGAAAGGGAGTCAGAAGAGACCTAAACACACCACTCAGCCTCCCCACACCCCGGGGTAAAGACCCGAGAGGAGCCAGCCCTGCACAAACACCACAGTGCTCAAAACAGCACTTCATCCCCACACTGGTCCACTGCGTCTTCCCCATGCCTTCCTGCTCCTTCCCAGAGCACTGAGCCCATGGAGCAGGTGTGTGTGCTGTCTCGTGACCCAGTGTGCTCCTGCCCAGACAATACCTCCAGCTCCAGGAACAGCTTCCAGTTCTCCTCCCACTTCTGAACAGCCTCAAACAGATCTTTGTGTGTTTCATAGTAGCTCTTCATCTTGCCCACCTCGGCATCATGCAGCTCGAGCAGGGTCTCTGTGTAATCCTCTGGAACAGCACAACAGTCTGGCCATGGGGCAGCCGGGACCCCTGGGGACCCTCCCTGCAGCTGCCCAGCCAGCTGGTACCTACCATCATAGAAGGGGCTGAAGCCTTCCCTCTGCTCCTGGCTGTAGAAACATTTGTCCCAGTAGTCAGCCAGCTCCGCTCGGATTGCCTGGATCACTGATTTCATGTTCTGCAGCTTCAGCTCCTCCAGATGGTCCACTTCCAGCTGCAACTGCCCCCAGGATCAGAGCACAAGTCAGGGATATATAGGAAGGATTCATCTTCTGTACAAGCTACTTTCTAGGACAAGGCAGCTGCCAGCACTAAGCCCCAGCTCCTCCCCCAGTGAAGGCAGGATTTGGCCCACTTCCTTCACCACTGACTAAACAAACAGGAGCATGAAACCCCCAGGAGGTGTTGCTCCCAGTTCTCCTGCCATGGGCACTGCAAGGTCCTTACAGCTCTCCTGATTTTGGCTCTGGATCCAACCAGGTGCACAGCTGAGGCCTCTCTCTCCTCCTGTGGGATCTGCAGCCTCTCCCATAGTGCGACAATCCTGGAGCGCAGCTCTGCACACATGGCCTCGTTCAGGGCCCGCCGGGCTTCCAGCTGCAGGGAGGGGAGCAGAGGGTCAAGTACAGCCCTTGGCTCTGCTACATCTGTAAAGCCACACACTCGGCTCCCGAGATCTTCTCAAAGCCCCCAAAAGGATGTTCTAACACACAGCCTTGCCCAAAACGCCGTGGCCACTCTCACATTGAGAAAGCAGCTGCTGCCAGAACACACAGCAGCCCCAGTACTGTCTCTGTGTACAACGTACCTGCTGCAGCAAGTTCTGCAGGGCCACAATGTTGTCCTTGGACAGGCAGAACACCTCCTCGTTCTCACACACCACGTCCCGCTCGAAGCTAGTGTCTGGGGTGTGGTCCAGCTCCTCCATGAGCAGGATGATCTGACGCTTGTTGCTGACAAACTCTTCCCGTCTTTGCTCCTGGAGGTGAGGGGTAAGTGTCAGGAACCAGTGGGCCCCTTTTGGGTCCCTCAGCAACCCCCCCAACTCTCCCTCCTCACCTTCAGGGTGTTGAGGGAGGCCACGTGGCGCCGGTAGCAGTCCAGGTCCTCCAGGCTGGGCACAGCACCACTGTCAATGCCGAACAGGGATGTGCACAGGATGTCACACAAGTCCCGGTCCTGTTCCTGCAGGGCCTTCAGCTCCTGCTTCCGGTCCTGCTTCTGCTTCTGCAGCTCCTCCACACGCATGCGCAGGTTCTTCTCCATCTGCAGGATGGTACTTTTCTCCTCTGTCTGTAAGAGGCCAGAAATCAGCTCTGCTCCACATCTCTCTCACACCTGGTTTATGTGTTAGGATTTTAAATGAAGTCCAGGGGCACAAGTCCTGGGTCTGGGCAAGATGCTATCCAAGAAATTGCAAAGAGAGCAGCAACACACAAAACAAGGGACCTCATAACCACTTCTCAAAGCCCAGCCTGTAAGGAGTCACAAAGCCCTTGGCTCCACCAAGCACTCAGTTTTGAACAGGTGTTTGCTTTATGAGCTTTGGCCTCTTCAGACACCTAGGCAGGGCAGCAGCACTGCTGACAGCAGGATCCCAGAAGCAAAAAGCAGCACCTCACCTCAAAGGGGCCCAGCTGGAGCTCACTGCACAGGGTGTCCAGCTCCTTGCGACACACGGCGATGCTCTTCAGGAGACGCTCCTTCAGGCTCTCCTCCTCTGCCACCATCATGTCCAGGAGACTCTGTGGCACAGGTGTGGTTCAAGACAGGGTGTGGGGATGGAGAGCAGGTAGGGCATGTGCAGGGAGGGCAAGCAGAGCAGCAGAAGCACCACTGAAGATCCACTGCTGGGGTCGAGTGAGGGGTGGGCAGTGTGGAGGGCTCAGTGCAATGGGGCTGCACAGGGCGAGGGCAGAGGTACAGTGACAGTCCTGGATGCTCTCACCCAGGCAGGGACACGCAGGCAGAGCTGGCTGGTCGCGCCCTGGGGCCCCGAGAGATATCTCTGTGTGAGCTCCCACCGAACCGCGCGCACTGTGCTGCCCGGATCCCGGGCCGGGGGGTTTCCAACGCAGCGAGTCCCAATATCCCGAGGCAGGGACGCTCCACCCGCCCCTCCCCTCACCTTAATGTGCTGCTTGACGACGTCCGTGCGCTCCAGGCGCTGCTCCTCGGGAATGCCGATCTCCTCCCAGATGTCCCGCAGTGCCGCCATGGCCCGGTTCAGGCAGGACGCGGCCTCGGCCGCCAGCACCTCACTGCGGGCAGCGCGGCCGTCAGCGCCCCGCCTCCCGTCCTGTGGGGCCCTCAAAGCCCGGGGACCCTCCGTCCCCGGTGTGTACCCACTGTCCCCTCCGTTCCCGGTGTCCCCCCTATCCCCGATATCCCCCCCACNCGCTGTCCCCCCCGGTTCCCGGTGTCCCACTCCCGTCCCCGTGTGTCCCCGCACCTTTTCCTCATCGCGCCGCCACCGCTGTCGCTCCGCCGATTCGAACTCCCCCCCGGCCGCGCTGATTGGCTGCCGCATCACTGACGCCCCGCCCACAACTGCCACCAAGGCCCCGCCCCAAGCCCCCTCTCAGCCAATGGCAGTGAAGAGTTTTTGACGCTTCCATCCAATCACGATCGAGAGCGCCACCGCACGCTCACGATAGGGCAGCGGTGACGTGCCCGCGCGCGGCATCCCGAGCGCCTCCTTCCGGGCGGTGCCCACATGCCACTGCGCATGCACCCCCAGGCAGCCGGGCCGGGCCCTCGGCACGGACGGACGGCCGCGCCCCGGCGCTGTCAGCACAGCTCTTTATTGGCAGAGTGTTTACAACAGGAGCGGGGGCCGCAGGGCCACTCTGGGGCTCAGCCCTTGGCCTCGATCATGGCCTCCATCATCCGGGCGCTGTTGGTGATGGCCGTGGTCAGGAAGATGAACTTGCACCCTGTGGGAAGCGGCCCATCGGTACCCTGGCCGTGCTGTTGCGCAGCACCGGCACTCCCAGTGCTGTCCCTGGCCCTTTTCTGAGAGAGCCTTGTACCTCAGTCCACCCTTTCCCATGGACTTTGGCCAGCGTTAGCACCGACCTTGGCCCCTGTTCAACTGCACACTGCCATGGTGGGACCCCCAGATTTCTGTCCGCTGCCCACCCCTCACAAGCAGCTCCTACCTCTCTCCTTCCCTAGGAAGCGGAGGGCGGCGATTTCGGAGAATGTGCAGCCACCCAGGAAGACAGCCAGGATGACGTGCTGAGACTCCCAGGCAGGGTTGTCCTCCACGGTGCTGTCTGGATGGGGCAGAGTGCAGTGGGACCCCCGCCAGCTCCCAGCCCCGCCGCCCTCTGGCTGGCCCAGCCACTACCTGAGACTGAGAACTCGTTGCCATTGAGCAGCCGCACCACCTCCTCCAGGCCGTGCCAGCCCCTGCGCTCCAGCACCTGAGGGATAAGGGGGTCAGGCTGGCCACAGATGCTGGGCATGGCTCAGGAAGCTGAGCAGCAGATGAACACTATCAGCCTCAGCCTTGAGCAGAGAGAACCCTGTTGGACGCCCCTCGAAGGAAGGGAGGGGCTCAAGGGGATGTGTCCAGTTCTCCCCAGTGGTAGGTGAGCTCACCTGCTCGATTATCTTGCAGCTCAGAGGCATATAGGCCCCACCGAAAACATATGCCATGTCCCGGGGCATTTTGAGGTCATACTCGCCATCCAGCCGGGGGATCTGCAGGGATGTGCAACACCAGGGGTACAGGAGCAGCCCACTCAGGATGTCACTCCCCCTCAGAGATGCAAGAGGTGAGGAGGGACAGACACTCAGAGCAACGCTCTGCCCCCGCCTCTTGCCCCTGTGTCTCATGGCCAGCATTGCATGGTCTGGGCAGGCTGTGCATCAGAAGCCAGGGACAGACATGTCACCACACCAGCACCCCAGGATCTCTCCACTGGTCCAGGATGGAGGACACAGGGCTGACCCCCAGGGCCACTGCTGTGTTTGAAGGGGGCAAGACAAGTCCCACCCCTCCCACCATGCTGATCAGGGCAGAGTGGGGAAGCCAGCAGTGCCCCCCAGTCCTGGGGAGAAGCCCCCAAGCTGCCCAGAGCAGCTGCAACAGCTCCAGCCCCCAGCAGTGTGACCTGGTGATGCCAAGCCTGCAGCCCAAACATGGGCTCTGCTCTGTGGGCACCATGGCCAGCACGTAGCCCCTGAGGACGTACCAACCCCAGCTTCTTGCTTATGGCTCGAAAATTGCTCTTCCTGGCCAAAGAATTGAATGCATCTGTGATCTTTCCTGGAAAACACGGCATGGAGAAATGTCTCAGAGGTGCTGTCTGGATGCCAGCCCCAGGCTGGCAGCAGGATGTGCAAGCTGTGGGTTCTGGAGGATGGCTGTGGTGGCTGCCAGCCCTGCTGCCCCTGATGCACCACTGCCGAGGCCACACTCGGTGCCTTGAGTCTCTGTTTGCCACGTGCTTCCAGCAGCTCTAAGGCAGTAGCTCCCATCCCCAGCTCCCAGGGCCGTGGGGGCAGCAAGCAGACTCACCTGCTGCCCGGTCTGTCACCAGCTTGCTGACTTTGCTCTCCACGGCTGTCAGGGTCTCCCCAGCTGACTGCTCCGTCAGCAGCCCCGCGCGCTTCAGGTTGTGGAAGGTCAGCAAGTGCTCAGGCCCGTAGCTCTGGCAACAGGGCAGCCAGATCAGCATGGAGCCTTGGCTGCAAGGGCAGGGAGCGAACAGGGGAGACCTTCTCTGGGGAGGCACAGACAGAGCTCCTGACTCAGGTAGAGCCAGTGGAGGCAAGGAGCTGTTCTTCAGAGAGAGCCTGGGTGTCCTGGGGCTCACAGAGAGCCCATGGTGGCAGAGCCCATCCCTGGGGAACACTGCTGCCTGACATCTCGTGGCCAGAGCCGCAGGGAGGGGAACTCCTCTCTGACAAAGCCCTTGTTCTGCTGTCACTCCCTAAGCCTCTCACCTGCAGGTACTGGGTTTTCAGGGAGCGGTAGTCTTTGGGGATGAGACCTGTGGGAAGCACCATGTGAGCTCTGTGCCAGGCTGGAGCCCGGTGCCGCCACTCCAGCCCAGCAGGACTGGAGACTCACCGTTCTCCGTGAGGGACAGGAGGCACATGAGGCGCAGGCTCTCAATGGGGGATACCTGTGGGGAGCAGGTGGTGAGCAGGAGCAGGATGGGGCAGCTGGAGCAGCTGGTCCCATGGCCTCACCTGCCGGTCAATGTGCTCCTCGATGAAGCTGGTGCTCTCACGGATGTCAAAGCCCTCCAGCAGTGCTGCAGAAAGGGTACAGGCAGCATCACCCTGGGGCTCTTGTCAGTTCAAACTGGGGTCCAAACTTAGCTGCCCTTCCTGAGCCCTGGGGAACAGGGCCCCCACTCCACCTTCCACACAGAGGGTACCTGACCCTATTTAGGATCTCAAGACACACTGCCACACAAAGGAACTGGGAGGACAGTGGCCATGCCAAGAACACCCAGGCATTAGGCTGCCTAGGCCTGGGGCAAGAAGGGCTGTGGGTCAGACTGGGACGAGGGTAGGCACAGATGGGGGTAGGGACCAGTACTCACAGTGTTCAGCCTTGATGGTCTCCTGGAAGTCCTGCTTTGTTTTCTTCTTCATGATGGACTCGCAGGCACCAATATCTGTGAAACCAAGAGATGGCACCTTTTGTGGGGGAATGGGCTCTGCAGGGAGCTTGTCACCTTAGGCACTGCCACACAGATGGTCTCTGCTGCCCTGCCCACTGCTTGGGTCACCTGTCCCTCCTGGGGATATGTAGGGCCCCCAAGCCCACCCCTTCCCCCAGAACCCACGATACAGCCAAGGACCCCTCCCTCCCCTCCGGTTCCTACGCAGGCTCAGCAGGCGATGCTCCTGCTTCAGTCCCTTCAGCTCCTGGGACACAAAGTCCTTCATCTGCTTGATGTCCATGCCCCGGCGCCGCTGTGGAAGGAAGAGCCTCAGGGAGGTGGCCCAGCTGCAGAGGGATGGTGTCACGGGTGTCCCGAATGCTGGATGACACTCACGTCATACTGTGCCTGCAGGTTCCGCGACTTCTGGCTCAGGAAGCCAAACACGCTGGAGAAGTGCTCGTTCCGAATCTGGCTGAACACCTGTCAGGACCCAGCCAGCTGAGTGGGGAGGCCATTTGACACGCTGTGCCCCAAAACCCTGGTCAGTGGTAGGACAGCCTGTGGTGGTGCATCCCCCCTGCACTGTGATCTGAGAAATGCTCCTTAGGGATCAGCCTTTATGAACTGCACCTGGGCTGAGCTCCTTGGGAGCTTCTCAGAAACAGTGTCCCCAGGAATTAGTGCTGTCTGTGAAGCTCCATTTTTTGAATGAATAGCCTTGGATACTTATTTTTCTTGCCTGAAACAACCCAAGTGGTGTAGTATTTTCATTATCAAACTTCCATAGAAAATTACCAACCTGAACTGTGGCCATTATAGAAAATTACTATGAACCTTGTGACTCAACTGAACTGCCTTCCATCCTTTTTATCCTTACCCTTTCCTCTCCCACCGCTGCCACCTCAGCCTTTTGGATTTTTGTTTGCTTTTCCTTTGTGTGCCTTAACCATCTAGTAAGTAATAGAGTAAACCTTGACAACGAACTTTGTTGTGCTGTCGTTTTTATATTAAACATGAATTTTCTGATACCTTTGCTGGTGATTCCTTAAGCAGCTTCAAAACACTCCTTCATGAAACAGCCCCTGCGTGCAGGGACTCTACAAAGTTCAGAAGTGGAGCTACACCTGCAGATTGCGTTTCCCTAGTCTCTGTGCCCCAACCCATCCCAATCCATGCTCAGGGGCTCAGGAGCTCCTGGTCACTCCTGCTCAGGCTTAGGGGAGGGAATGCCCCTCTCCTCCCACCATGGGGATCCACTTCCCCTGAGGCTTTTGAGGACTCACTTTGTCCTGGGCATTGAGCAACACCTTAATACTCTTGTCAGAAGAGGTGACATCTGGCCCAAAATCCACACTGCCTGTGGGGAAAAATTAAGAGCTGCTTTATCCCAGGCATAGTGACATCCCCACATGCACCAGCCCTGCTGCAAGAGTCAGCAGACAGGGGATGCGGCCCAGCCACTTGGTCAGTGAGGGCTGTCCCCGTGGGTAACGTTCAGCAGCAGCTCACATCGGGGCTGTCCCTCTGGGAATGGCCCTGTGCATGACAATGCCAGGCACAAACCCTGTGGGCTCTGACCAGGTGGGTGCAGAGCCCTGTGCCCCCCCCATCACAAGTGTGGAGCCCCTGCTGCCCCACCACCACCCCTGGTCTCCTACCACACTTGATACGGAAGGTGTCGTCCACCAGCCCCTCATACACCACCTGGGAGCACAGCGCTGTCACGTAGTCCACGTCTGCAAGGAGAGCCAGAGCCAGGTTGCCCTCCTGCTCCTCCCAACACCCTCTCCCTGCCCCTCTGGGTGAGGTGCTGCCCAAAGCGCTTCCCCCTGGCTGCCCTCACCCCAGCCCACCTCTGTCCATGAGGAACACGTGTCCAATCTCAGGCTTCCTACCCTGTCCTTCACCCTCACTCTCCTCCTCCAGGTCCTGCCAAAGCTCGTGGCTCATCTGCAAGAGGCAGAGTATGCCAGGGTGGGGCTATGCCAGGGCATAGCCAGGGAGTCCCACAGGGGACACCAAAGCCCATGACAGAGGCTGGACACAAACATTCCCCCTCCCAGGTCACACTCTGGTGAGGAGCAGCTGCCACTCTCCTGCCCACCCTTGGCACATGGAACCCCTCAAAAACTTTGAGTCCCCATAGCCACATGGAGCAGGCACAGCAAAGTGCCACCACTGTGGTGATGTGCTGCCACACAGCTGATGGGGGCCAGGTCCCTGATGGGGACTTGAGGGACTCTGGTGCCGGCTGTACCTTGGCACAGCGGCCGATGCCATAGGCTTTCCC
The DNA here is from genome assembly GCA_013399695.1 of Formicarius rufipectus. Classification (NCBI taxonomy): domain Eukaryota; kingdom Metazoa; phylum Chordata; class Aves; order Passeriformes; family Formicariidae; genus Formicarius; species Formicarius rufipectus. Next base: position 2,300 of record VXAU01004784.1, on the reverse strand, counting down.
AAAAGGGCCGTACAGGGAGTTCAGCAACTGCAGAGCTCTGGCAACAGGATTGATCCAGCGGTGATCCCCCTCCTGTGGGACCAGGGAGTGAGTTTGGGCAGCTGGCAGTGAATCACTGCTGCAGCAGGGGACTGGTCTGGGGACAGGCTGCAGACAGAACAGGTCCTGGGCTGGGCACTTCTGGGAGGAATACGTGCAGGAATATGCACAGGAACATGCTGGGATGCTCCAAAGCTGCTCCAGAGGGAGCAGAGAGGCCAGCGCAGGGGAAAGCAGCCATCCCCCAAAAGCCACACCTGGGGAGCAGACAGGGCCCATGGTGTGGGCTGAAGGGCCATGCAGGACACCACACCCGCTCTCCAAATGCCACCTTTGTCCGCAGCCCCACCAAGACACAGGGGACAGGACGAGCTGCCACCTCCCCATGTCCCACTGACCAGGAAGTAGTCACGGAAAAACTCGGGCAGCTCCATACTGATGATGTCTTCATCCAGGGGCAGGAGGTAGAAGGACCATTCATCACAGGTGACGTCTGGGTTTGGGATGGGGAGAAGGAATAATTACCCATCTCTGGGCACGAACAGCCCCATGAACCTTGGCAGCCCCCCAAGGGTGTGGGGAGCCCCAGGCAGACAGGATGAGTGGCAGAGGAGAGGGGCCAATGCTGCAATGGGCACATGCTGCCCTGACCACACAGGGATTCCTCTGTTGGGATTCAACTGGGACCCTGCAGTGTCAGAGCTACCCCAAGCCAGCCCTTGAGGAAGGGAGGGCAGGGGCAGCACCGCAGCTCCACTCACCACCAAAGACCCCCTCTTCCTCCAGCACCATCTCACAGGCATAGAACTGGAAGGGAAGGGGAGACCCTCAGGGCCAGGCAGGCTTTGAGAAGGAAAAGCTCCAGAGAGGCCCAGCTCCTTCCCAGGCATTTTAACACTAAATTTTAGTTAAACATTTCTGGGTTACAGTCAAAGAATTTTTGGTGTCTACAGAAGGGGTGGAAGGTGCACAGGCTGGGCAGGCACTGAATGCTGAGAGAATGGGCAGTGGGATCTCACTGACCTTCTGGGGGCTGAAGATGATCTTGTACTTCCTGCTCCTCCCCGACATCTTGTCAGCATTGACAATATCTGTGGACACCCAGCACGGACCCTGCAGAGCTGCCCAGCCCGGCAGCACAGCTCCCCTCGGCCCGGGTCCCACCGCTTAGAGCCCAACACTTTGGGCACACGTGAGACGCCGGGCACGGGGCTCACCGAGAGCACCTCTCACAGCAGCGACCCAGAGCATCGTCCAGTGTGAAAGACCCCTTCGCCCGGGCCGCACTCACCGGCGATGAACCGCATCGTCCTCACCCGCGGTCGCACCAGAAAGCAGAACCTGCAGTACAGAGGGGAGCGAGAGGCTCCTCGCACCGGCCGTGCCCGCCCCGGGCCCTCCTGCGCACAGCTCAGGACACATCCCGAACCGAAGGACGCGCCCGCCCCGCACCTCCCCGGGATCCCGCGGCCCGGCCGGTTGCCGGTGCCAGGCACTCACTGGTCGCTGGCGCCGGGGCCCGGCCGACTCTCCACCTTGTACAGCTTGTCCACGTCGTGCTGCTGCGGGGACACGGCGTGGGCTCAGNCCCCCCCCCCCCGCCGTACCTTCAGGATGGACACGCTGGCGATGCGGTCCAGGGGGCTCATCAGGTCGGCCTCGATGAACAGATCCTTCCTGCCGGGGAGCTGCGGGACGGCGGGGCGTGGAATCGGCACCCACCGCCTGCCCGGGCCCCTACCGAGGCCCCCGCGATCCCTCCGCGTCCCGGCCCCTCCCCGCTGCCGCATCCCTGCCCCGGGCCGCCCCGGACCTGCTCCAGGAGGTACACGAGCTGGTCTCGCGCCAGCCGCTTCAGGATCGCGAAGTCGGGTGGTTCGGGCGCGGCGGGGCGCCCGCCCGAGGCCCT
>VXAU01004783.1:0-13366 GCA_013399695.1 Formicarius rufipectus | reverse complement strand
GACAAAGAGTACATTATTGATTCAGAATTAGAACTTGCTGTAAAACCAGGATTAGAACCTCAAAATTTTGGCAGTACACTGCTATACCCAGTTCTGTAACTCATTATTTTCTACTCAAAACCACTTCAAAACCTCTCATATGCTTTTAATATATCACTTGGTATTAGGCAATTACTATTTCCTCTTCAATTTTCAGCCTCTCACGTCTTAGAACTCTTAAAACTACAGTATTCTGGCAATTTTTATAAAACCACAGGGAATGCAAACCAGTTTTTGCTTACCAGGTCATAAGCATTTTTTAAAAAGTGGTTTTGCTACAATTTCTTCAACTTTAAAATCTTTAAAATTTGTGATAGTTCATGCTTAATCATTGTATTGCAATTATTTTTATCCAATAAGGTAAAATTCAGTGACTTGCCTAGCATGTCTATTTGCTGCAAAATCGATTACTCATGAAAAACTGACTGTATGCTATAGGAAAGAAAGAATGATACTCACAGAAGGGCAATAGGGACGTGATTGTGAGCCTTTTTACCTTGTGTTTCACTCTGTAAAGAATATTCAGAATACTGATAAATGGAAAAAATATTATAAATAATGAAGTGTGCAGATATTTACCTGTATATAGCATCTCTGATGTGTACTTTTGTGTTTGATGTCAGGGTAGGCATTTTGAGATTCCTTTTCTTTCAGTTTCTTGCCAGAGAAATAATAAAGTTCACAAGAAAGAAAAAGAAAAAAAAAAAGTCTGCATTAAAGAAGATTTTTGACTACTGTTTAGATGTCCAAGATGGTGTTATTGCCATTGTTATTTTGTATAACTGTTGAAAATGGAACAATGAATGTCTTGCAATTGGAAAAATGCATCCCTATTGAAGCAGTGACACAGTACCAAAAGGAACAATGGATGAAAAAAATCTGCTAAATCATTTCAACTTCCAAAACTTTACTTCATAGAGCTTCAGATTAAATTTTGCTACCTGATATTCATTAATGACTATTGAAAGAGAATTCTAGGCCACTCTTGATATTTTGTCTTCCAAAAATTATCACTAACTTTAGCTGAGCTTATTTCATGATCTACTATATATGGCTGAATTTAAAAATGTAAATGCATTTTTCCTAATCTTATTGACTGAATATTGCCAGATAACGAATTCTACATTCAGCTTGTATCAATATAATGTTATTTTAATAGCAAATATAGTCCAGAGGACGATCTTGGCAAAATAAAATCTCTTGATAGACCCTTCAAGGCATGGAAATAGTCCAGGGAACTACTGGAGTGCAAGAGGCTGCAGGCATTGCGTGGGATGATGACAAGAAAATCAAGACCAAAAGCAGATGATGCATTTCAGATGATTTTTTTTTTCAAATAATAGCTAAATCCTGGTAAAAGATTGAAGGATTCCTAAACATAACCATATTACATACATCCAGATCAAAGAATATTGTTTCAGTGATCCAAAGAATTCAACATTTGCATTAGGGAACATTTGCAATTTAGGAAAACCTTGTTGTTTTAATACTTCAGTAATGCCAAAGTTTTGCAAGCAATTAAACATAAAGGAAATACAGTACATTGATAATTTATATAATATTTTTATATCAGAAAGATGTTTCTCAACACAGACATCAAAAGAAAATATCAACAGTTACATTTAATCATCCTTTCAGGATCTTCCTAGAGACAACTATTACAGTCACAGTTCATTTCACATGTGTTTTCTTAATACTATTTGTGAAATCCGTCAGTTTGAAACAGCATTTAAGGAATATATGCTCCATCTACTTTGCATATATAGATAAAGAGAAAAGCAAATTACATCAGAGATAGAAGTAGTAAAAAATTCATAGTATCAATAATTTTAATGGATTTAGAAATCACAGAATTATTTCATTTGTAGTTTTTATTCCTTAAGACATAGGATAATGTTGGTAAGTAAAAACTCTCTTTATGTCAAAGTTTTTGTGAGATGTGTAGATACTTTTGATATTAAGCTCTCTAAACATTGTCTTCCATTTTTAAAACATTACAGCAAACTTCTTTGAGTTGGATAGGGTTTTCAACGACAAGTTTGGGAGAAATAATCTAAGACAAATGCCCACAGAAAGTCTACATCTAAGTAAGTATTTAATTTTTTTTTGAATAGTTTGCATGGCTTAAAGTATGATGCCAAGGACTACACTCTGAGCTAAAAGAAAAGGAAAATGGAAAATATAGACAGATTTCTGATTTTAATATACTTTCTGATTTAATATAATATATAATTATATTTATAGATAATACAATCCAGTCCATGGTAAGAATTACAGAATGTGAAGAAAACACAACCTGTAAATCACAGAATATCCTGAATTGGAATGGACCCAAGGGTTTCATCAAGTCCAAATCCTGGTGCTGCCCAAGACAATGCCAATGAAAGGCCATACTGCAAAGCATTCAACTTCAAAGGTAACTTTCTTTCCACTGGTTGAACTTACCACTTTAAAACTACGTCTCTACAGTGTGAGGGGAGAAACCATAATAGCTCTACATGCTGTGCACTATTAACAATTTGATAAAGAGTTGTTTTCTGTATTGGTTCAGAAGATGAACAAACTATGAGCATTCTTCTCTGCTGAGAGAGTTTCAGTCCCAGGTCTGCTGCTGTTCTCTCTCTATCATCACCAGCCAGCACTGAGTTGTAAGTAATCTACTGCAAGAATGCCCCAAATGAAACTAAGAGAGTTTGACATTTAGTGCTGCAGTTAGTTGCCAATTTTTCTCTGGCTCAGTCTAGTTAAGGACTGGCTTTTGCTTGCGATAGTTTACTTAATCACAGTTTAAGCCTTAAAACATGAGATTGTAACACAAACAGAGTCCACATGAAGAAGATAATGCTCTAATTGAATCTGTATTAGAGCTGCATTGTGTGGTTAATTTCCTGTGCTTTATCTTAATTTTTTCCAACCTGCTGGCAGTAACCAAATTCTGGCTTCTGGAATTCTCAGATATTTTCTTTAAAATATACATGGAAGTTTAAATACAGATTTTTCTGTGGCAAATTGTGTTCAGGTTTTATTTTTATGCAGTGTATGTTAGAGGTCAAAATATATGGTTTTACAATTCCTAGGTAGTTCCATTTCTGTAATGTAAAAAACATATGATCTATTCTAGGGAAAATAATTCCCATTACTTACCGTGACTATGACAGTACATTAACTTCACTTAATGTATGGAATACATACTAGAAATATATATCAGTCTTGCTTTGCCTATTTAAACACTCTGCTAAAAGGCTGTAGAATCTTAGCTGTCTCCATTGAACAGGAAAACAGAGTTCTGCATCTGGCTCATTGCATGACAAAATATTGTTTAAAAAAAAACCACCACAAAATGATAATTTAATTATGCAATAAGTATGCAGTAAAACTCCCTATAAAATAGTATTTTCTAAAACCTCAAGAAACCATATTTTATTTTTTGTTCCATATTCTTCATGGTGAATTATGCTTTAGTCTTTAACAATTTTATTAATTTAGTAGGATTCCAACTATATAGTGGCCCTAGGTAGTCCTGCTTGACAAGTGAGCTGGACCAGATGACTCTCTGTGCCATTAGGATCTGTAAGTTTTCAACATCCTTGCCTCTGAAATAAATCTTTTGAATCCTTTCTACTGCTTTGCTGTTCTTTGGGGGAATGAATACCTGTGTATATTTTGCTTTACACTCTTAAAGGTGGAAGTGTCCAACCACCTACCTACTCCAAAACATAGTTGTATTTTTGGATACTTTGCCAATCAGTCTTACTACAAAACTTGAAAACAACATGCAAAAAAGCATAGCATTCATTAGCTTAATATGATGTTAAGAACTATAATTAGAAATCTCAAAATGCAATATCTTACCATGGAGGAACAAAACTCATAGGTTTGACATGTGCAACACTACAATTAAACCTTAGGTACTCTTCTGCTTTAAGAATACAAAGAGTTAATTATGGCATCACAAAGATAAAAATACCATATATGCTTTGACCATTTTTTTAAAGAGTTAATGGATACATTTATTCCCAGTGAGTGGCTTTTCTTAGTTTTTTTATTTTAAAGATGTATAGACCTCACTGAAACCAGAGTCAACAATAGTGTATGCTGAAGCCTGTTTATCCAAAGAAATCATATGGAAGTAAAGGCAGCTGCCACCATTAAAGACAGTTTTTTGAAAAACTTCTGTAAGGAAAGGACCAGACAAAGGAGACTTTGTGTAAAGTTTCTTTTACTGTATTGTTAATAACACCTAAGGGAAGGTAGAAAAATATTTCCTTAGTCATTTAGTCTGTGACGTAGAAAATTATTCAATCATTAAACTCTGGAAGAGCCTGACATCTCAGTTTCCCCAGTGAGTTAACTGAGAACCATCTATGCAAAAAAGTACTAGTCTGATACATATTTCTAAAAATACTTTTTGCAGTATCATATAGAAAATGGTATGCTAAGAGATGGACAAAAGAAAGCAAGTACAAGGCTCTTCAGCATTTAGGATAATCAATAATATTTTATAAAGAACTGTCTCTAAAGCATGCCTAAACTTTCACCTACCATGTTTTTTGGTCCTCAGTGGTTTTATGTTTGGTTTTAGTAGAAGTAGCATATTCCTGTAGGTCTCATCAGGTTTAATCTCGTCCAGTGCTTGACAGATGCCCCTTAGAGAAAGTGTGGCAAATGATGAGCAGGATGACCTAACGCTATTTTTTCTAACAATATGCATATCTTTAGTGCAGGGAGTAGAGGGTCATAATTAAACAAAGGATCTGGTTAGTTTTAATTCCTTAGAATTCCAAATTTTTTTTTGAGCCTAGAAACATCTGTTCAGTATGAAATAATGTTTTGAAATGTTTCTATGCGTTGCACCATTTGAAATGTTTACAAAAGTTTTTCCTAGTAGTTTTAACTCTCCCTGTTTGTGCACCTTCAAAATACCAACACCTCTGCTTCAGTCAGCTCCAGTAGCACATGGTGGCAAGAACTGGTAGTAAAATCTGCACATTGCCTTACTCTTTTAGCAAGAGTACATTGACCAATAACCAAAGAAAATTATGTTGTCAAATTCTTCATTTAGTTACTCAGATTCTCTTGCTGCCACAGATCATAAAGTAAAACTCATGACACACTGACAAAGCACCTGAATCAATTGTTATGTTTTTCATCAGGATACAACTTTGCATTGGTATATTATGCTTAAATAAGGATTTAATAATTTAGAATTACAAAAATGCAACTGACGCAATGAAACGAGAGTAAAGCTAGCATGGACTCAAACTTTCCTTATAGAAATATGTTTTCTAGTTTAATTTCAAAGTCCACAGCATTAACACCTACCTAGTTTTTATTTAATTGTCTTATTGATACACCAATCACTTCTTCATTCATCATTATTCTAAGTGAAACATTGCTAAAGTAAAAGAATCCAGTGATTCTGATGATCTTAACAAAATTCTGCATTAACCTGCAAAAATTGCTGTCATGGGTTTCTGTAGCTGAATTTTAGTAGCAGGGGGAGCTTCCAAGACTGTTTCTGTTAGAAGCTGCTAGAACATTCCCCTGTCCTGTGGAGCCAATAACAGCCAGGTCCAGGAGGGTCTTCCTGCTTGCTGGCCTAAGTCGAGCCAATTAAGAATCATAGTCACGCCTCTATGATAACATATTAAAGAATTTAGGAGTGTTGCGCAGTTGAAAATTCCAGTCATGAGATAACAATGCAGAGACCATTAATAAAAAAAAAAAAAAAAGGAAATTCTAAACATACTTTTCCCTATTCCATCAAATCATAGAATAACTGGATTAATACGGAGTTGTAGTAATATGAGAGCAGTCACTAATTTTACATGGAAAAAAAATAAATAAATAAATCCTAAAAAGTCTTGACACTTTTCCAGCTCCTGAAGAATGTATTATTAAAACAAAACTATGGTGTGTCAAACTGCATCATATTATGATGTGATGTGAATGTAAAGCAGACATAAATCCTAGACTTTGGGAAATAAACATAGGATGTTCTGTGTAGCCTCATGTAATGAAATGAAATCACAAAATTATTTTAGAGTGTATTACTGGAAGAATTTTTATTTTCCTCCAGTATAATTTAAATTCTCGGTTGAGGCAAATTTCTTCAGGAAAGAATTCTGCTCCAGATCCTATTGAATCATCACATACTGTATCAGGACCTTTGGTATAAAAGGATGATTAACAGAAAACATTATAAATATGTTAGTGGTATCTTCAGTAGCCAACTCAGATAGACATTTTGCAAAAATTTGTATGTGCTCAAAAATTATTTTACCATCCAAGACCAAAGCAGAATAAGATCAGAACAGAGGAGAAAAGTGAATTGCCTAAAGCTGTACAACTGCTAGTTAGTAGAAGAAATAAAACCATTCAGTCTACAATTCTTTCTGGATCACAAACCAGCCTTGCATACATTCTTCATAGTGACACTTCAAATATCACCTAGTCCAGTCAGTGAGTCTGACACTAGCAAAGAGTGCAGATGAGCAGTACTTTAATATTGCAAAGCAAAATACACTATGCATAGAGATCCCACAGCTGTAGAAAAGTTTTGTCCACAAAATGCCATTCTGAGGAAAGCAGCAGCACTCTACACTCTTATCACATGCTTAATAACTCATGTGGAAGATGTAGTATTTTCAAAATTCATGTAATCACAGATAACTTTGTGCAGGCACTAGAATCACAGCAGAGGAAAGGAAAATCATGATAACAATATGAGAAAAGAGAAAGAGCATACAAATTTCTTCTTAATGCTTCTTATTTAGCTATAATATTGATTTCTCATAGATCTGACTTATTTATTACAATAGCAGCTTTTTACTTGACAGAAAAACATCTTTCCATTGAAATTACTCTCCAGTCAGCATTTAATGTGTCCTCCACAACCTGGTAATCATTTCAGTTGTGTCCAACAACTACACAAGGCATTTTGCATACCAGAAATACTGTTTCCCCAATCCTTATTTTCCAAAGCTGTAGGCGTTTTTGGAGAGTTTTGTTTGGGTTACTGTTTGTTTGTTTGTTTGTTTTTCTTTACCTAGACTTAGCAGAATTTTGAACTTCTCAGGTTCTGCCTAACTTGGCAACAAATCCACCACCAATTGACTACGTCTTACCAACTTCAATGGTGTTCATTTTGAATCAGTCACGAATATGATAGAAAAATAGCCAAACTGTAAAGGCAAATCTTCTGGCACACTCTGTCTTGCAACTGCTTCCTGGCATACCAGGTGGAAAGTGACCTAGGGTTTGCCCAGTAGGGTCAGAAGACCTTTGCAGTCCTAAGCAGTTTCCCCACTTGAACAGCATTTTGAGGGATTACTCCTGACAGATTAGTTAACCAGCACTGGCACTGCAGTATGAACATCACTCATGGCCCTCTATTTTATTTGGCAATTATTTGGGTCTTTGATCACTTTCAAGGATGATAATTCATCTTTGGCCAAGTATGTCTCTAACCTATGATATATATGCAAGACATTAATGTTTAAATCTCCCTTAATGACATGGATTTCATACTAATGCCTTTGTCTAATCTGCTATTATACTGAAACTGTTAGCTCTTTGGAGAAGGACTTGTCTTTTCATATTTTGGCTAGAATATCTGCCCCCTGCTCAAACAAAGGGGCCAGGCAAGCTAGCGTTGTGTTGCTGGTAGTGACTAGTACAAGATCCTTAGGAAATAGCTGAAGACAAGCCAGATGAAACACACAGTCATACCTCTGCAAAATACCATACTCTGTTCAGGCATTTCAACAAAGCCATTTTCCATTTCTGTATAAAGTCTCCACAAATAACATCTGTTTAAAATTCTCAGGATACCTATAATAGTTCATAAAATAGGATTCCAAATAGTGGACATCAAGAAACTACTGTGAATTAACAAAGCTATATGTCCAATTTAAACACTTCCTTACTGTCAATTTAGTGACATGGAGTCATGGGCTTATCAATAACTGCTTTTTTTTAAGGTATAACATATATTGCACATGGTATGTTTTAAATATCATTAGCTAGGTGATAATTTCATCAAAACTATTTTACAGTCCTGTTGAATCATGGTGTACACCTGTCCTGGTTTTGGCCAAGGACAGGATTTATTTTTTGTAGCATCTATGAGGGGATGGAGCCTGGTGTTGTGTGGTATGGCCAAGCCCCACTGTTACTATTTGTTTTTCTTATCTCATTCCTTTCAAGTTCATAGTTCAACTGTTCATAGTTTCATTTTAGGCCTCTTAGTCTCCTTTACAGCCACCTGTGAGTAGAAGAGGTCTGGGAGGGAAAGCAAGTAAGTGGCATGTGGTTTTGGATTCTTGGGGAGTGGGGAGGCACTAAACTGGGGAGTGCCATTCCTAAAAGGGGACAGTTTTAATTGGCACCCAATATGGGGCATGAAGGGTTGAAATAACAACAAATCTACTGAGAGCACATAGGGAACAAATCTTATGCAAGCATTTGTGTATTTGGCAGGGAGCCACTTGTTAAAATGTTGCTTGGTCTGTTCTTGTGGGTGTGGAACCTAGTCCTATATATGTTCCCCTATGTGCTGTTTGTGGTCTTTTTTTTTTTTGAGTGGGAAGAGGGATTTGGATTAGTTTGTTTTGGTACTCTGTGATATAAATTTATGGCATAATAACATCAGGAGCAATAAGGGTCATTTGGTATGTATATTCAGTGCTGCTCTCCTACCCTGGCCTTGGGTTCTACCTCTGAGAATTTGCTAATAATTGTACCCAGCCTGTTGGGGGAAGAGAGGAGGAGGATTTTTTCCATCCTTTCACCCCCTTTTCCTCCTTCATCCCTGAGTGAGCTGCAAGATATGCAAAAGGATTTCTGCTGCCAGTTGAATGAGCCCCTGGTGACCTGGCTCCTCCAGGGCTGGGATATCACAGGCCATGATAGGAAACTAGATGGCAGTGAAGCCAAGTAACTGAGATCCCTGTTCCAGGATGTGGGCATTGCAGAGGAGATTGGGAAGAGAACAGTAATTCTGATCCATTGTAGATGACACCTATCAAGTGTGAGGGAAAGGTATTCTCTCAAGGTATAGATTACCTCAGGAGAGGGTATTTCAAGGACCCAAAAGGGCATGGCTGGGCTTTTGGGATGGCTGCTGTAGAAGCAGAAGAAATTAAACAGGTGAGTTCCTTGCCTGGTATCTCAGAAAACTCTTCCTCTGTGGGACTGCTGAGGGTCAAAGAACAACAGGTATGGATCACTACAACAGTGCACTGTCAGCAGAACCACTCAAACCGGGACTCTGTGTCCGCCATCCATGAGAAGACTCGTGGACTGACAGTGGCCAGCAAGACTCACTCACCCTTTAGCAATCCTGAACTGCCAGTGTGTAAGTCCAACGGAGAGTGGAGGCTGACAGTAAACTGCTGTGGCCTGAATGATGTCACACCACCTCCCAGTGCTGGACATGATGGACATGATGGAGCTTAGTACCAGCTGGAGTCCAAGCAGCAAAGTGGTGCCACCACTGCCATTGCTAATGTTTTTCTCCATTCCTTTATCAGCAGAGTGCAGCCACAGTTTGCTTTCACCTGGAGGGGCATTCAGAACACCCAGAGCTGACTGCACCAGGAGTGGAAACACATCCCCACTATTTGCCATGGACTGATCCAGACTGTACTGGAAAAGGCGGTGGCTCCATGGTACCTGCAGTACTTTGATGGCATCATCATATAGGGAGTACATCAGAGGGAGTTTCTGAGAAAAGGGAGAAGATAAAGCATATCCTCCTAAAGGCCAGTAAAACAAACACCAAGGAACCTGCCTGGGAAAATCAGTTTTTAGGAATAAAATGGTAAGATGTATGTTGTCAGATTATAATGCTTGTGGTCAACAAAATAACAGCTATGTTCCCACAAAAGGAAACAAAGACTTTCTAGGCACTGTGGGATTTTGGAGAATGTGTATTCCAGATCATAGTCAGATTGTAAGACTTCTCTATCATGTAACACAGATAAGAATGATTTCAAGTGAGGTCCTGAACAGAAACGTGATTTTGAACAAATCAAACAACAGATTGTTCATGCAGTAACCTTTGTGCCAGTTAGGACAGGACAAGATGTGAAAAATGTGCTCTACACTGCAGACAGGAAGAATTGTCCTTCCTCAAGTCTCGATAAAAAGTACTCAGAGACACTTGAGGACAAGCTCTTGGGTTGATACAGAGTCTGAGGCCTTCTACACCCCAACAGAAAAAGAGATTTTGACAGCTTATGAAGGGGCTTCAGAAGTGATTGACACCAAAGCCCTGCTCCTCCAGGCACCTTCACTGCCAGTGCTGGGCTGGATGTTCAAAGAGAAAGTCCTCTAACACAGCATGCCACTGATGCCACATGGAGTGCATCAGAATCAATCACTCTGATCACACAGGGAGCTTGAATAGGAAATACAAATCACCGAGGAATCTTGGAGGTCATTTTGAACTGTCCTGAAGGCAAAAATTTTGTATTGTCAATAGAAGAGGAGGAGGATGTGACCAGGCCCCACCATATAATGACCTACCAGAAAATAAAAAGCAATATGCTGTTTTTACTGACAGTTCTTGCCACATTGTAGGATACATCAAAAATGGAAAGCTGCTATATGGAGGCCTATGTGGCAAGTTGCAGAAGTTATTGAAGGACTAGTTGGATCAAGTCAGGTTGCAGAGCTGAAAGCCATCCAGATGTCTTTATATATCACTGAATGAGAGAACTGGCCCGAGCTCTACCTCTACACTGACTCATGAATGTTAGCCAATGCTCTGTGGGAGTGGCTGGATCAACAGCAAAAAAGACCAATTGGCAGCACAGAGGTAAACCCATCTGGGCTGCTGAAGTATGGCAAGACATTGCTGTTTGGGAAGAGAAGCTGGCTGTAAAAGTACATCATGTAGATGTTCACCTACCTAAGAGTTGGGCTACTGAAAAGCATTACAGCAATGGACAGGTGGATTCTGGAGTGATTAAGATGGATCTGGACTGACAACACTCCTGTGAATTATTTCTGGCTTAGGGCCCATGACACCTCATGTCATCAGGGAAGAGATGCAACATTCAGGTGGGCTCATGATCAAGGGATGGGTTTAACTATGGACACTGTCTCTGAGGTAATCTGTATGTTATCCCATATCCATATGAAACATGCATTGCAATCAAGCAGGACAATTAGGTAAAGTCTTTGTGGTATGATGGATGATGGTCCAAATATAGATATGAGGAGGCTGGAAAATTGATTACATCATACTCCTGAAAACCTGCCAAGGCAAGCACTATGTGCTTACAATGTTGAAGACAACCACTGGATGACTGGAGACATACCCTGTGCCTCACACCAACACCTGGAACACCATCTTGAATCTTGGAAAGTAAGAAAGATTGGTGGCTCCTAGCTGGGACAAGGGACCTTTGATTTGTCTGGAGCAAGAAATGTAATCTACAAGAGATTATTCTGCCAGGGTTTTTCAAATAATTTCTCATACTGACCTGAGTAGCCCAGATCCTAAGAACCCCACACAGATGCATAGCAGTGTGGGTAAGGTAAAGAGCAGCTCTTTTTGGTTATTACTTGCTAACACCAGTAATGTATTTTTTACCAGAAAATTTTTGGGATCAGGATTGGCCACTTTTGGTGGGATCCCTTGGTGTAAAAATCTGTTGTTTTTTCCTGGTCTAAGGGCAAAGGCCAGCATGGGTTTTGTTTGGTAGGGAAGGTGGAAGATATTTGTGTGTTAATTTTGTGGTGCGGCTTAGCCCCAGAGATTTTTTTTCTTCACTTTGCATTTGGCCTGGAGTGAGTGCAGTTTAGTCTGGCCAATTTTCAGTTAAGGGAAGGTGGCTCTCATTGTGGTTCCCTTTATGGCTTCATGGAAGTGAGTCAGGAGGGTTCTCCCCACCTACAGGTGCCAGGAACTCAATTCATAATCCAGAGGATGCAAGTCCAAGCCCAGAGTTGCTGGTGGTGCAAGGACTGCAAAGGTGTTTTTAAACCCAGATGTTGTGGGTTTAAATCCTGAGGCAGAAATTTTTTTTGCCTACTGTTCTCCTGCCTGAGAATATGAGGTGTATACAGGCAAAAGAGAAAGAGATCCTCAAGAGATCACCTCTTGCATTGATATTGAGGTATTGGTGTCATTTAACTAGCCCTGAAACATCTCTTGAAAGGGAGATATTGATTAGATTAAGCACACATCTTTGGCCATTGCACAGATTAGATGGAGAGACTTGGCCAAAGTTTGGATCCCTGCAAGAATTGAGTCACAAAATGGGACTCATTACAAAAATAGCCTCATAGACACCTGGACCAGAGAGCACAGTACTGAGTGTGTATATCATATTCCCTGTCATGCACCATCCCCTGGGAGAATTGGATAGCACAATGGACTGTTAAAAACCACATTGAAAGCAATGGGTGGGGGAACCTTCAGACACTGGGATCTACATTTAGTGAAGGCCACCTGTTTAGTTAACACAAGAGGCTCCACCAGTCAAGCTGACTCTGCCGAATCAAAACCTGCATGTACTGTAGAAGGGGAAAAAGTACCCACGGTGCATATGATAAATGTATTAGGGAAGACAGTTTGGATTAGTCCTGTCTCAAGCAAAGGCAAACCCATCCAAGGGATTATTGTTGCTCAAGGACCTGGGTGCACTTGGTGGGTAATGTAGAGAGACAGGGAAACACAATGTGTACCTTGTAAGGATTTGATTTCTGGGTGAGAATAGTCTGTAATGTTGAATTATATATTAACAGTTGCTGAATGACACTGCCACTGTATGCCTTGGACAATCAGTATGGACTGCATCAGATACACCTCTCATGAGCTTTCGATGCAGATTGTAACCAACCAACAACACAGCAGTTATCCTGCCCTGGAAAATTTCTTGGATGAATATATCTCACAGTCATTTACTAAATGAAATCAACAGACATCTTTAGGAGATGGGTAGTGACTATGGAAACAATGCCTGTGCTTGTGTGTATATATATATATATATAGTGGAAAAGTGTAGGATCTTGGCATGATGTAAGTGGCATGGAATAAGGGTTGGATAATGTCCTGGTTTTGACCAAGGCAGGGTTAATTTTTTTGCAGGGAGCAGAGCCTGAAGCCTTGGGGGCCTGACCAAGACTGTAATATTATTTGATACTACTTTAGGTCATTGCCAGGGGCTGCGGAAGGGAGCTGTCGCTGGCTTTTGGGAAGGATGTTCCTTTTCTGGACAGGAGAATAAGTGATGCGGTAATGGAAGAGCTGATCAGTATTTTGTCTTGTTTTTTCCATGGAAACAATTTATTTTTCTGTCCTGGTTTTAGTAGC
>VXAU01004777.1:6919-23172 GCA_013399695.1 Formicarius rufipectus | reverse complement strand
CGCGCTCTGAGCGGCCCTGAGGGGAGGGGGATGGGGACGGGGACGAGGCCCGCCGGGTCTGCTCCGTGTCTGGCATCCCGCGCCTCTCCCCCGCCTCCCAGGAAGGGAGAGCATCGCTTCTCTCTTCCTCCCGGCCGGGAATGGGATCCCCGGGGGGCTGCAGGGGATGGGAATGGGTATTCCAGAGGTCTGTAGGGAATGGGATCCCCGGGGAGCTGCAGGGAATGGGATCCCCAGGGAGTTGCAGGGAATGGGAATGGGATCCCCTGGGAGATGCAGCGAATGGGAATGGGATCCCCTGGGAGATGCAGGGAATGGGATCCCCGGGGAGCTGCAGGGAACGGGAATGGGATCCCCGGGGAGCTGCAGGGAATGGGATCCCCAGGGAGTTGCAGGGAATGGGAGTGGGTATTCCAGGGGTCTGTAGGGAATGGGATCCCCGAGAGTTGCAAGGAATGGGAATGGGATCCCCTGGGAGATGCAGGGAATGGGATCCCCGGGGAGCTGCAGGGAACGGGAATGGGATCCCCGGGGAGCTGCAGGGAATGTGAACGGGCATTCCCGGGAGCATTCCTGGGATTTGCAGGGAATGGGAAGGGGCGTCACCCTGCGAGGGGCCGCGCCCGGTGCTGGTTTGGGGCCGGTGTTCCTAAATCCACATGTGTAAACGCTCCTTTTTGAGCTCTTGTTCCCAGATCCGCCTGGAGTGAGTTTTGTAGGAATTCTGGGGAGGTTCTTGGGCATTTTTAGAGCTTTCCTGACCGAGTTGCTGGTGTGAGGCAGGAGGTAATTGCCGAGGCTGTGGGTTTTCCCGGGATTCACGCTGGAATCCAGCAATGGAAGCATTTCCCTGGGGCCACTTGGCTTGTTCCTGGTTCTCTGGGAATTGTGTGCAGTGGGAATACGGGGCCTCCACAGGTGCCAGGGGACAGCCCTGGGGACACCTGTGGTGGCTGTTCCTGCAGGAATTCCCCAGTTCCCATGGAATACTGGGCTGGGCACGCTGTCACTGTGGCACGGCAGGGATGCACTGGTGGGCTTGTGTTTCCTGCATCCCCCTCAGCTGTTCTCATGGAAAATGGGGGAATTCTCTGAGGGATAGCTCCCAATTCCAGAGCTGCTCTGTCTGGCTCCAAGGGGCTGATTGGGATCCCTAAATAAATTGTGTGTCCTGGGATTCCTGGTGGAAATTCACAGGTGTAAATGAGGAGTAAATATAAGTCACTCTCACTCCTCTTCCTGTCTTCTCTTTCTTTAATCCACTGAACTGGGAGGATTCCCGGGTGAATCTGGGAATGAGGGGACAGGTCTGGAGCCTGCCTGAGGTGTGGGGCTGCATCTGAGATCCAGGAGTCAACTCTGGTGTTTATGGGGCATGTTTTCCCATCCTGGAGCAGGTGATGAAGTTCCCTGGGAGGTTTGTGAGGTCCAGGGAAGGTCCATTCCAGACTCCTCACATTTTCTTCTTTCCTTCTGATCCAAGGGTTTTGGAGAACAAGCCCTGTGATGTTTGTGCCAGTTCATTGTTCTTGGGCACTGCCCCAGGCAGGAGAGGTTTGTGATGTGGGACAGAGTGAGGCCCAGGGAATTGTGCCTGGAATTCCCAGGGAATCTCTCCATTCTTTGGATGGTACCTCTTGGTGTTGGCAGTGGAATCACTTGTTGGAAAGGATCCAGTTGTTTGTGTCCTAAAGGAATCTCAGCAGCCAGCCTTTGTTCCCTCACATCTCACACTCTGCCACTGCCTCTCACTCCTCCTGTATCCCTGAATCCCATCTGGGATTGTCCTTCCCTGCAGGACAATGTGTGGGCTCTGCTGGGAATTCCATGACAGGAAAATCCCTTTGGCTGCTCTGTGCAGTTTGGGAAAAGTCCTTTGGGAGCCTGACGGGGTCAGTCAGGGAATCCTGGAATCCCAGCATGGTCTGGGATGGTAGGAATCTTAAATCCCATCCAGTTCCACCCCCTGTCCCCTCGCTGGAAGTGTCCAAGGCCAGGTTGGATAGGGCTTGGAGCAGAAGGTGTCCCTGCCCATGGCAGGAGTTGAGGCTGGATGGGCTTTAAGGGCCTTTCCCACCCAAACCATCCCATGAGTCTCGAGTTGTGAGGACCCCCCCTGACTCATGCGGTGCTGCAGGAACAGCCCATTTTGGGGGAATCTGATCCCTGCCCATCTCTGGGAACACATGTGGGAGGGCCTTGGAGAGCCCTTGGATGTGCTCTGGAGCCTGCCTGCACGAGCCAGCAGGGCTGTTCCCAGGTGGGACGGAGCATTTCCTGGAGTTACTGGGAAGCTGAGGAGCAGTAAAGGTCACTGGGCCCAGAAGGGCTTCCAGAGCTCTGGAGTTCCAGCTGAATCCACAGGGGCTTGAATGGTCAGCAGGGTCAAACTAAAAGGGGCCTGTGCATATCAGGAAGGGTCTTTCCAGGACACTCACCTGCTGTGGAGGAATTCCCACGTGGAGGGGCATTGGAAGGGGCTGCCCGGGGAGGTGGTGGAGTCCCCATCCCTGGAGGTGTCCAGGGAATGCCTGGGCATGGCCCTCAGTGCTCTGAGCTGGGACAAGGTCGGGGTTGGTCACAGGTTGGACTCCGTGGTCCTGGCGGGCTTTTCCAACCTCAGTAATCCCAGGATTCTGTTCTGCCTGGTCTGTTGTCTGACAGGCCCTCAGGTGATGCTATTCCAGCCTCTGCTGGGGGGAGTGTGGAAATGCATCCAGGAATTCCTGTTCCCGTGCCTGGCAAGGAGGTGGAGCAGGGATGGAGCCGTGAGCTCCACCAGCCCTTTTTCCTCCCCCGTTTCCTTGGATCTCTGCGTGGTTTTGCTGCTTGTGCTTCCCAAACAAACAGGATCCCGTGTTTCTCCCTCTTCTCTGTGTTCCAAACTCTGTAATGAATTTCCAGGAATGTGCCTGAACTCCTGGAGTTCATCCCCCCTGCCGTGGCCTGGCTGCTCCGACACCAGGATAGCAACAGGGATCCAATTCCCATTTGCTTCTCTCCAAAGAGCTCCTGCTTTTCTGTTCCGCTGCTGCCTCCTCTCTGGTTTCCCTGGCTCCCTCCTGGCTGTTGTGGGATGTGGGAATGAGGTTCTGGGATGAGCACACGGCTCTGGCTGCTGTTGTGTTAATGCCCAGCCTGTTCCTGGGACCTGTTATCCCGAGGTGCCAGGAAACAGAGGAGCAGCATTCCAGGTTCTCTGAGCGTGGGGATGGAGGATGCAATGGGTTGGCAACATGTGCTGCTCTCCAGGGAGCCTGGAGTGACAGGGAATGGTGATGTTCCGTGGGAAGGGCTCCCTGGGTGCTGAGGAATTCCTGTGGGAGCCGTGGATGAGCTGTGGATCACCCCTGGATCTGTGGGTTTTTCCCCGGGGAACGTGTGAGGAATGGGATGTGTGGTGGCAGGGAGCCTGGAGCCAGCAGTGCCCCCCCGGTGTTCCTGGGCACTGCCAGGTCACTTCAGCTGTGGTTGTGCCAGAGCTGGCATGTTCTGGAAGAGTTGTTGGGATCTGTGCCTGTTAATGACCTCAAATATGTAAATTTAATTAAAGAGGTGTACTTAGGATTGGTTTGGGAGAGTCTCAATGGCTTGTGCCCCGTGGAGTGGCTTTATCTTTGTGAATAGTTACATTTGTCATGTCTGTTCCCCTCCTGAGTCTCACAGCTCCTAAATTGGAATAATTGGGGTTTTAAAGCTGGAGGAGATGGGAGCAGCAGTGGGAAAAGGGACTGTGGGCTCTGAAATGGGCTGGGAAGAGCTGTGGGCTGAGTGTGGGAAGGGACAACGGGTGACAAACAGGGCTCCACCCGGGTGGGAAAGGACAGGAAGGATTTTTTTAAATTATTGGATGTTGCGCAATCAAAACAAATCTTGGGGATGATGGAGGCTTCCTGTGCAGACAGATCAGCATTCCTGGCTGTTGGAGGTGCCACCTGGAGGCATGGCCAGTGGTGGCTGTGGCACTGCTGGGAAACTTTGGACTTGGTGGACTCAGAGGCTTCTCCAGCCTCAACCATTCCAGGGTTCCGTATCACTTTGCTGATCCTGTTTCCAGTTTGAGAGTGGCCTGTGGAATTGTGGCTTTGCGCTCTGGAGTTTCCCTGTTTGCAGCTCCAGCCACCTCTGTTCCCTGTCAGCTCCCTGTTGGTGTTCCCTTATCCTTGTGTTCCATGGACTTCTGAAGGGATCAGGGAAAAACCTGCAGCTCTGGATGCTGCTCAGACCCCTGGAGAACAGGAGGATGTGTTGGGAGGGTTTGGTTTGTGTCTGCTCTGTGTTCATTGATCCGGGGAAATGCTCCCAACCTCCCCTGGAAAACTGGAGGCTGCACAAACCCTGGAGTCTCCCTCTTGCTGTAAAATAGAGGATCAAGGACATATCCCAGAAACCTGAGATGGGGAGGAAGGAAAGCTGTGGCTGCTCCATCCCTGGAAGTGTCCAGGGCCAGGTTGGAGCAGCATGGGATAGTGGAAGGTGTCCCTGCCCATGGCAAGGGTGGAACTGGATGTACTTGGAGGTCCCTCCAAACCATTCCATGATTCTGTGATTTGGGAAGGTTTCAGACAATGTTTTAAAAAGGGAACTTGGGAAAGTTGGGGTGACAGAACTGGGAGAGGAACGTTGATGGGGGCGTGTGACAGTGGAGCTGTTGGGAGGATGGAGATGATGTGAGCCGGGATTGGGGATTATCCCATTGTCTGTTCCCTGAAAACACCGTGATTGGGGAACTCTGCAAGTGCCTCACACATCCATTGCTTTGGGGGATTGCTGGGATGGCACTTCCTGCAGGGAGTGAGGGGACTATGAATTGGTTTTTCTGCCTTCCCAACGGGTTTGGGAAGGGTTTTTATCCAGCTGTGACACTGTGGTGTGAAGTGCCTTGGGTTTCTGGGAAGGAAGGGTGTCCTTCTGTGGGACAGTTTTCCCTGAGCGCTTTGTTTCCTCAGGGGACGGAGTCCATTAAGATGGAAAATGGGCAAAGCACAGCAGCAAAGCTGGGGCTGCCCCCCCTCACCCCAGAACAGCAGGAAGCTCTCCAGAAGGTGAGTAAATCCAGGGGGGATTTGCTGGTTGGGTTTGTGTGTTTGGGGAGGGTGTGGGTTGGGGGAGTTTGTTGGCTTTAAGGAGTCTCTGCCGCTGGTGGGGCTAAAGGGAACAGGAATCTGTGGGATCATGACCCTGCTGGGGCGTCCCATGGTCATGTTTGTGCCCAGGAATTACTTGCTTTGGTCTGGAGTTTGTGGATATATCTGGGAGCATGATGGGGATTCACTGCTGGGGTTCAGAGAGTGGTTTTACTTTTAAGAAATAAATAAGATCAGGAGTATAAATCAGGTGGGAATTGTATCTGAGGGCTGCAGAGTCCCTGAGGGGCAGCCACAAGGGTTGGGATTGGGATCTGCTCCAGCTGGTCTGTCACTGCCTGTCCCAGAACACATCCCAGAATATCTGTATCCCCTTTTGCTCCTTCTGGGATGTGCAGGGAGCCCCAGTAGCTGCATTCCAGCCCACTCCCACTGGTGCAGTTCCAGCCAGCTCTGATCTCCAGCTGTTGGACCCTTCCCACACAGCCCGTGGGAAGGACTGGGGCCCCCTGCCCGCTGTCCTGCTGGGGGAGCAATGCCTGAAAGTGGGTACAAGGGAAACACTCCCTGTGGGATGGATGTCCTGTGTCTGGAGAGGCAGGGGAAGCTCTGTCCTGGGGAGATTCCATGTGGGAAAGGCTCTGTGAGGGTGTGCCCTTGCTGTTCCAGCTACCTCCATGTCTCCTGGTCTTCTTCCCTCTGGCTTCTCCAGAGCTGCCAGATACAAACTTCCTTGTCTGCTTCCAGGTTTCCAAAGCCTCAGATCCCTGAGTTAGAGCCTCCCAATCCCTGGCAGCTCCCAAACCTGTGCAGCCATGGAGGTGGCTGAGTGTGTGTCCCTGGGAACAGGCACAGGAGTGCCCGTGAGGGTGCCCTTGGTATGGAGTCTCCGTGCTGGCACCGCTGAGAGCTCCAACTTTGCCACACTGGGGCAGGACTGAAAGAAACCCCAAGCGAGTCTCAAGTGTGCAGGAAGAGCTGGAGGGGAGCTGGGATGTTCAGGGAGCAGAGCTGGGATGTTCAGGGAGCAGAGCTGGGGTGTTCAGGGAGCAGATCCAAGGCAGAGCTGGGATGTTCAGGGAGCAGAGCTGGGGTGTTCAGGGAGCAGATCTGGAGCAGAGCTGGGATGTTCAGGGAGCAGATCTGGAGCAGAGCTGGGGTGTTCAGGGAGCAGATCCAGGGCAGAGCTGGGATGTTCAGGGAGCAGAGCTGGGATGTTCAGGGAGCAGAGCCAGAGCAGTCCAGGCGTGCTGAGACGGGAGACCCCAATGCAGGGGTGTCGGTGGGGAGGTGGAGGCCCTTCCCTTGTCTGTGCAGATGTTCTCTGGGAGGAGAGCACAGGAGGAGGCCGTGTCCCACCCTCGGCCCGCCAGGTAAGGGGCTGTGGTGGGATGCGAGGGCGGAAGAGGGAGCTCTGAGCCCTCAGTGCATGCTGCTCCCCTGCCTCTCTGGGCGTCCCGCCGTGTCCCAGGCTCCGAGCTGCTGGCAGCTGTGGGCAGTGCTTAGGGCTGGAAGGTTCTGGAGGCTCTGGGAGCCGAGGTGTGTGTGCAGGTGTCGTTCCCTGCCCCTACAGCTGCCGTGTCTCCCCACAGGCCAAGAAGTACGCGATGGAGCAGAGCATCAAGAGCGTGCTGGTGAAACAAACCATCGCCCACCAGCAGCAGCAGCTCACCAACCTCCAGGTGAGACCCCTCCCGGGTCGCTCCCTCTGCCTCGTGCTCCCCCCGACACGGTGGAGTTCTCAGGGCCCTCGGAACCAGAGCACAGCCCCGAGCCCGCAGCTCACCAAGGCATCCCTGACCTGCTCAAATTGCCCCTAAATTCTACTCTCGTCAGGAGGAAATTGATAATTCCTCTCCTGTCAGTGGCCCTTCGTGAGGTACAAGAAGCCAAAGACTTCTCCTTGGGTTTCACTTTCCGCTTATTAAGGTGGTGAAACCAGAGAGGACCCTGGGAACGGTGTCCTGTCACCACCTCCTGTGCCTGAGGGAGGGTCCCTGCCATGT
Organism: Formicarius rufipectus; assembly: GCA_013399695.1. Taxonomy (NCBI): domain Eukaryota; kingdom Metazoa; phylum Chordata; class Aves; order Passeriformes; family Formicariidae; genus Formicarius; species Formicarius rufipectus. Next base: position 16,079 of record VXAU01004777.1, on the reverse strand, counting down.
CCCGGGCCTGCCCTCTTTCCCTCCCCTGCACCCGGGTGCTCTCAATTCCAGAGAAGTTCCACTGGCTGTTCCCGCTCCTGCTGGAATGCCCGTACCAGGAGGAGCCTTACCCGGGGTTTAACCTCCCCTCCTTCAGAGGCTTCTGGAACACGTCTGGCTGCCTTCACTCCGAGTCAGGAAGCCCAAAGTAACGTCTCTGACCGAGGAATCCCTGTGGACGTGGCTCCGAGGCTGCTCAGGGCTGTGCCTGGTTCTGAGGGTCTGCTGTAGTTGAGGGGCTCCTTTTAAAGCGCTGGGGGTGAACCAACGCCAGCGGTTGCAGAGGTTACTATTGCCTTGAGTCCCCCCTGGGATCCCACCCTGCTTCCCGAGGCAGCGGCAGCAGCACAAGCCCACCCTGGCCTGGTGGGACCGGACTCGGCAGGGTCCCGGCGCCGGACAGTCCTGGGGACCAGGCAGTGAGGGCCGAGGAAGGACAGGCCTCCTCTCCGCAGGTGCCCCTGCGCCGCCGCTCTGCTTGAGTTTGTACAACAGCCATAGTAATGCTCAGCTCCAACAGACTGAACTCTGTCTTTACTGTCTTTCAGATGGCAGCAGTGACAATGGGCTTTGGAGATCCTCTCTCACCTTTACAATCGGTCAATAGACATATTCACTTCTTCTGGGGCATTGTCTTAGTCAGGGCCTAGCGTGGGGACGTTCGTAGTGGTGCCAATGCTCTTGTCCGCGCCCAGCACAGCCCTCCCACATCCCCACCCGTACTGGACACGCCCAGGAGCAGAGCGAGGTGTCACTGCCCCGAGAAGACCCCAGGCTGTGCAGTCTGCGGGGACACTGGCACTCAGGGGCACAGACAGCTTTAGATTTCCACCAGTTCTGAACACACCCGTGCAATGGTGGGAGCTGCATTTCTAGGGATGCTGCAGTTCTGAGGTCCCGACCTAAAACTAACGGCCAAGGTAACGCACAAAGGGGCGACTTGTTGTGGAACGACCTCCCAGCGCCGGGGGCCGGGGAGGGCCCGGGGCCTCGGAGGTGGCAGAACGTGGTGTAGCCCAGGTGCCACCCTCTCTTTACTGTGCATGGTCCAGACTAGGGGAATGTGGCACGTTGCGAGTGCAACAGAAGCAGGATGGAGGTGGCAGAAGCCAGGAGCGCCCAGAGAACCTCTGTGATCCTTTGGGCCGGTTCTATTCGGAGGCCACAAGGAGCTGAATGACCTGGGGTGATCCCTCCCCTCCTTTTTTTCTAGAGGACAAAGTGCCCTGTGATCCCTCTCTGCACTCAGGGGTTCGTTTTGTAAATTCATTTTGTAAATTAATTTGTAAATTCGTTAGTAAATACCTTCCCCACGTTGTTGGAATACAGGATTTGTGCCTGGTGGCAAACACAGCTGGAGGTTTGTGCTCCAGAGGAGAGGGGCACTGAAGGGAAAGGCCTGCTCTCCCTCCCTTGGCAGCACGTGGTGTGTCAGTGGGGAGCCAGAGGGCGTGTTCTGGGCACGGGGTAGTTTGGAATGGGCTGGATGGATTTGGCAGAGCTGGTGTCTGAGCCCTCATGCCTTAGGAATCCCCTGCCTGAGAGCAGAACTCCTTCAGTTTGGGGTTTGGCTTGTTTGTCCCAGCTGGGCACAGCCGAGGTGGTGGCACAGGAGAGGTTTAATGGCTCCTTGTCCCCAGGGCACAGGCTGTGACTCCTTTTCCTCCAACATTCTTCCCTCGGGGAGTCAGAGGCTGCTGCTGGACTCAGCCCAGGAGTGGGAGTTGGATCCTTAGGCCCTGGTACAGGTCAGAGCAGTCAGGGTACCCCATCCTTGGGAGATGCTTCATCCCAGAGCCCGTTGGGAATGCAGAGTGAAAACAGTCTCTGTCCAGCACTTCCCTCTTGCCAAACCTCCCCAGTTCTCTGGGAAGGCAGCACAGCCTGAGCTCCCTGTCGTGGGTCTCGGGTCTTCCCGTGGGCTCAGCCCTCCCTCCATGTGTCCCAGCACAGGATTCCTGCTCCCTTCACCATTCCCTGATGTTGTATCCCAGCTGATGCTCGTGGTGAGCACTGTGCATCCCCTGCTCGGGTCAGGGAACACCATGGTGGTGTTTTGACCTGTCCTTAGGACAACCTCCCAGATCCCTTAAGAGCAGCATTACAGAGCTACAGCTGGGAGCTGCTGCCTGGCTATGGCTGCAGGGGCTTTAAATTCCATTTTATGGGAGGAGAAAGAGGCCCAGGGGCACTAAAATGTACTGAGCTCAGGTGCCCAGGGCGTGACCCCACACCTGGGTGCGCCTGTTGGTGACTGGCAGACACCCAGAGTCAGCACTGCCCATCCTGGCCCTGCCTGCTGTAGGGCCGAAATCTCAGGTTGGAAAAGCCCTCCAAGGTCATCAAGTCCAACCTATGCATCCCCACCTTGTCCCTAGACCAGAGCATTGAGGGCCCTGTCCAGGCATTCCAGGGATGGGGACTCCACCACCTCCCTCCCCAGGCAGCCCATTCCAATGCCTGACCACCCTTTCTGGGAAGAAATTCCTCCCAATGTCTGAAAATCCTGAGTCTTCCTCACTTCCCCACCTGGTCTTTAGGGTAAGGGGAGATGATTTCCTCCTGCAGAGGCTCCTTGGGAGGGCCCTACCCAGGGACACCTGAAGGGAGACTGGGCACAGCTCTGACCCCTGAACAGACACAGTGAGGGAGTTTCCTGCACCAAAGCTGGGAATGTGCTGGAGAACCTGGGAGGCACCACGTGCCATGGTCCTGCTGGTCACTGAGTGCAGAGGAAAGAGAGGAGGGCTGAGTGGGGCTGGGACACCCTTAACCCAGGCCAGGGGCACCTGGTGTCACCTTAGGGGCAGAGTCTGGGGTTGGATGTCACTCCAGGGACAGAATATGGGGTTAGTGTCACCCCAGAAGCAGTTGGGGTTTTAATGTCACCTCGGGAGCAAAGTATGGGGTTAATGTGACTCCTGGAAAAGCAGATGGGGCTTCATGCCACTTCCTGGGCAGAATCTGGGGCTTAATGTCACCTCAGGAGCAGACTGGGGGGTTAATGCCAGCTCAGGAGCAGAGTGTGGGGTTATTGTCACCTCAGGAGCAGAGTGGGGGGTTATTGTCACCTCAGGAGCAGAGTGTGGGGTTAATGCCACCTCAGGAGCAGAGTGTGGGGTTATTGTCACCTCAGGAGCAGAGTGGGGGGTTAATGCCACCTCAGGAGCAGAGTGTGGGGTTATTGTCACCTCAGGAGCAGAGTGTGGGGTTATTGTCACCTCAGGAGCAGAGTGTGGGGTTATTGTCACCTCAGGAACAGCAGCATGGGATGAGAGCCATCCCTGTTTAACATTGACCTGGTCTTTGGAATGACAGGAGTTGAATCCCCCCCAGTTTGTTTCCTCCTGTGGCCGGTGCCAGTCGTGTGCAGGTGCCACGGGGAGCAGGATCCCTCGGGCACAGTCTGTGTCCTGGTGTGTGACCGTCACAGATGGGGAGCTCTCCCTCCCTTTGGGTTGCACATCCCCAGGCACAGCAGAAACTCATTCCTGAGAAGGCCCTGAGTGTGCCCCAGGAGTCCTCAGTCGTGGCAGAGCTCCTGTGATTGGTAGGGCACTCCTAAAATCATCCTCAAAAAGGCCCTGAGTGCAACCCCTTGAATCGAGGGGTCCCCAGATACAACAGAGCTCCTGTGATCGTTAAGACACCCCAAAAATCATCCTCCTGCAGTCCCTTTGAGCCAGACATGGCAGAGCTCCTGTGCCCTTTACAGCACCCCAAGAGTCATCATTGAGAGAGCCCCGAGTGCAGCCTCTGCTCAGCGAGTCCTCAGACGTGGCAGAGCTTTTGTCCCCTTTCAGCACCCCAAAAAGTCATCCTAGAGAAGCCTCTGGTTACAGCCCCTCTACCCCGGGGGTTCTGGCGAAGGAAGAGGGTTCTCCAGGCTCCCTCTGTGGTGCTGGGCAGGGCCAGAGGCATCACCTGCTCTGCTCCAGTCCCTCCCTGCCCCGGGTGTGTCCCGCTGTCCCAGGGCCGTCCCCACACACACAGACAGTCACTGATCCGGAGCCCTGGCCCCATTCCCAGAACTGTCCGTGGGCTGGGCACGTCCCCAGGTCCGTGTGCCTGGGCAGCAGCAGCTCCAGAGCTGCTCTGGGGGTGACAGACACGAGGGACACACTGTGCTCTGCTTTTGGGATCCCTCCTGTGAGGAATGGCTGGCTTTGTCTTGCAAACAGGGTTTCAGGAAGATTTAGGAGACCCTCAGAGCAGCACCCCGGTGTCGGGGCTGCCCCAGTGCTGCCAGGCAGGGATGAGAACTGGCACCACACGCTTTCCAGGAGCCCCACTGAGCCGCTGGAGGGTTTTGCTTTGCTGTTGAGCCTTGGAAGTGGTGCCCAGTGCTGGATCTCAGAGTGCTGGGGTGGTGGGGGGACCGTGGTGCCGGAGGGAGGGGGAGGTTCCCAATTCTAGCCCCTTCGCTGCCGGGGTGGGGGGGGGGCGTGGGAGCGACGTTGGATCTCTTGCTGTCCCTCTGGGGCGGGGGGAGCGGGAGGGGTTCTCCTGGTGCCCAGAGCCGAGCCCTTTGCTGCCTGGAAGGGGAAGCGAAGCGATTCCCTCCTCCTGCAGGCGTGGCTGGAGATGTGATCAGGCTGGAGGGGGAGACCCGACCGGCGGGGCCGGAGACGTGTGTGAGCTGAGCTTTATCCGCTCCTGCCCCGCGACTGAGCCGGATTTGATCCACTCCTGCCCCGGGAGTGAGCCGGCCGGATCCGCTCCAGCACCCTGTGCAGCGAGCAGGGCAATCCTTCTGATCCTCGTGCGGCCGAGCCGGAGCCGCGCCGGGGTGGGCCCGGGAGGGCAGGAGGAGGGGAGGAGGTCCCGCTGTCCCTGTGCCCCCCCGGCCCTGACCAGGCAGGCCTTGTCTCGCTACAGATGGCGGCTCAGAGGCAGCGGGCGCTCGCCATCATGTGCCGGGTCTACGTGGGCTCCATCTACTACGAGCTGGGGGAGGACACCATCCGCCAGGCCTTCGCCCCCTTCGGGCCCATCAAGAGCATCGACATGTCCTGGGACTCGGTCACCATGAAGCACAAGGTGGGGTGGGGCTCCTGCGCCGGGGGAGCGTTGTCGCGGTCCGCGCGAGGAAGGGGGTGAACACTTCATGAAGGAGAGCACGGGATGCTTACGGGGTTCGGTCGGAGGGTTCTAGGACTTGGGTGGAGTTAGGGGCACACCACGACACGAACGGAAACGGGAAGGAGGGTTTATAACTTATAAGGAAGAACTGGGGGTGGCTTAGCCTTATAGGGTGGAGCTGCATTGCTCCACCGGCCAGCCAGTGGGGTTTTGGGGTACATGAACCAATCAGGGGGGTGTGACCGGGGTTTCCATAGCTGATCGGAACAGCTGGACATACAGAAGTAATAGGATGCTGTTAATTACGTATCTAATGCATCTTTTGTCCTAACTATAACACTGAAACAGTATAAGAACTTGGAGAAACAGCAGCTCCGTGGCAAAGGGTACACAGCAGGTGTTTGTGGCAGCAGCAAACAGTTTAAAAATCATTCTCTCAGTGGTCCCTGACAGTTGCCTCTCCTGACATAGCGTCCCCTGCCCGTGGCACGGGGTGGGACTGGATGGGCTTTGTGGTGCTTTCCCACCCCGAACCATCCTGGGATTCTCTGATGTGCTGGAAGCTGTGGCAGAGAGCAGGTGAACTGTCCTGGAAGGGGATTTCCTGTGTGGCAGCAGGAGCTGGTGCTGATAGCTGTGTGACGAGGCATTTGGGGGTTTCCTACAAGGTTGTTTCTTTGAGCCACCAATTCTAAACACAAAGTGTTCATCTTTGCAGAACTTTGGGTGGGATATTGGGAAGAAATTCTTGGCTGTGAGGGTGGAGTGGCCCTGGCACAAGTTTCCCAGAGAAGCTGTGGCTGCCCCATCCCTAGGAGTGTTCAGGGAGAGGTTGGACAGGGCTTGGAGCAAGCTGGGGTGGTGGAAGGTGTCCCTGCCCGTGGCAGGTGGTGGGACTGGGTGGGCTTTAAGGTCTCTCCAACACAAACCAGGCTGGGATTCTGTGATTCCATGATTCCCAGCCCTTGAGGGATGTGTATCCTCTCTGAGGCCCCCCTGGTGCAGCCAGGAGAGGAAAGGACCTTTGTCACAGAGACCAGGCTGCTTTTAACACTTGAGATAAATGTTTGCAGCTCCCTGCTCTGCTTAGAGCAGGATTCTGTGGTAGAAACCAGGTGTGCCAGGGGTGGGGTGCACAGAATCCCAAAATCCTGGGGTCACTGAAGTTGGAAAAGATGACTTAACATCACCCAAGTCCGTCCTGTGCCTGATCCCTACCTTGTCACCCAGCCCAGAGCACTCAGTGCCATGTCCATGGATGGCAACTCCATCACCTCCCTGGGCAGCCCCTTCCAGCGTTTAGCAGCCCTTTCCGTGGGGAAATTCCTCCTGATGTTCAACCTGAACGTCCCTGGAAGGTGCTAACCAGGCACAGTCGGGGGTGAGGTGGGATTCTGCTGGGAACACTCTGAGTGTGAGAGGCTCTGGGATGGGGTGGAACCTCTGCAGGCCTTTTCTGCCTTCATGAAACGCTTGTCCAAGGAAACCTCTCAGGCCACAGGCAGGAATCGATGTGGTGGGAATCAGTTCCACCTGTAGGGGTCCATGGGAGGTCTCGGCTGCATTACCTTGGCACTGCTGGAGGGACTCACAGGTGGTCTCCTGTCCCAGGGCTTCGCCTTCGTGGAGTACGAGGTGCCCGAAGCTGCCCAGCTGGCCCTGGAGCAGATGAATTCTGTCATGTTGGGGGGGAGGAACATCAAGGTGAGTACCAGGTGTGCTCTGAACATTCCTGCATCTCCCCTGGGAATAAGGGATTTATGCCTGGAAACGCTCCCCACTGCTCTGGGGAAGGTGCCTGAAGGTTGTTCCCTGGTGGACCTTGGTGTCCAGCACGGAGCTTACGGTGACTCTGGGTCTCTCCAAGGAGAAACCCCCAGCTTGGGAGTCCCACCTGGGGACCAGGCTCAGGTTTTCCCACCCACGTGTGGGAGTGGCGTGAGGACAAAACAAAGGTGATTTTTTCACATGGTGTCTCTCTCTGACATGCTCTGCAGAGTCTGCTGGCTGAGGGGGCTAGGGAGCCCCCAGAACGGGGGTAGGAACATTGGGATTTGCTATCAGAATCCTTCTTAATCCCTGGAAGTTGGTCCTTGGCAGGTCAGGGAAGCTAAATGGGGTAGATTGAGGAGGGAATAGAGTGCTCTGGCTCTCTGTATTCCTGGGGTCATGGCATTGCCAGTTCCCAGAGTGGTGTCAGCCATTCCATGTGCCAGGGGAGGGGCTGGGTGCCTGGGACACTCCATGGACTATATCACAGAAATCTTGGGATCACTGTGGTTGGAAAAGCCCTCCCAACCCATGGAGTCCACCCTGTGCCTGCTGCCCACCTTGTCACCCAGCCCAGAGCGCTGAGTGCCATGGCCAGTCATTCCCTGCACACCTCCAGGGGTGGGAACTCCTCCGCTTTCCTGGGCAGCACCTTCCAATGTCTGACCACCCTTCCTAGGAAGAAATTCCTCCTGAGGTCCAACCTGACCTGGGCAGCACCTTCCAATGTCTGACCACCCTTCCTAGGAAGAAATTCCTCCTGAGGTCCAACCTGACCCAGCCTGAGGCCGTTCCCCCTCCTCCTGTTCCCCAGAGCAGAGCCCGACCCCCCTTCCTGGCTCCCCTCTCCTGTCAGGGAGTTGCAGAGAGCAAGAATGTCCCCCCTGACCCCTTTTTCTTCAGGCTGAGCCCCACCCCGGCCCCTCTTGGTGCTGCAGCCCCTTCCCAGCTCTGTTCCATCCCTGTCCCTCAGGTGGGGAGGCCCAGCAACATCGGCCAGGCCCAGCCCATCATCGACCAGCTGGCGGAGGAGGCCCGAGCCTTCAACCGCATCTACGTGGCCTCGGTGCACCAGGACCTGTCGGACGACGACATCAAGAGCGTCTTTGAGGCCTTTGGGAAGATCAAATCCTGCACCTTGGCCAGGGACCCCACCACAGGGAAGCACAAAGGCTATGGATTCATCGGTACAACCCGGCTGGGTGTGGGGTGGCAGCGGGGGGAGAGGCCCTCGGCTCTTGGGGGGGGGGGTGGGGTTGGGGTTTACGCTCTAGGGGAGGAGTTACATTAAATATTGGGGTGGGAATTGGGGCAGATTTGTGCCTGAGGTTGGAAATACAACTTAAAGCAGCTGTATGGGGGGGGAGGTGCTGCCACAGGCTGGAGCCCCCGTGCCATGGAGCCAGGCTTGGAGTGCTTGGGGGGGTTTGTCTGAAGGAGGGAAGGCTCCGGGGAGACCTTAGAGCCCCTTCCAGTGCCTAAAGGCTCCGGGAGAGCTGGACAGGGAACTTGGGACAAGGGATGCAGAGGCAGGAGTGGCTTCCCACTGCCAGATGGAATACTGGGAAGAAATCCCTCCATGCGAGGGTGGGCAGGGACTGGAGTGGAATTCCCAGAGCAGCCTGTGGCTCCCCCATCCCTGCAAGTGTCCAAAACCACGTTTGGAGTGGGCTTGGAGCAACGTGATCTAGTGGAAAGTGTGTCCCGTGGCGGGGGGGGGGGACTGGGGGGTCTTTAAGCTCCCTCCATCCCAAACCCTTTCCCGAGCGGACAACACAGGGATCTTTGTGAATTCCTCCCTCCTGCAGAGTATGAGAAGGCCCAGTCGTCCCAGGACGCCGTGTCCTCCATGAACCTCTTTGACCTGGGGGGGCAGTACCTGCGGGTGGGCAAGGCCGTGACGCCCCCCATGCCGCTGCTGACCCCGGCCACGCCCGGGGGGCTCCCCCCGGCTGCTGCCGTCGCCGCCGCCGCAGCCACCGCCAAGATCACGGCACAGGTGAGGGGCTGGCACGGCCAGAGCAGGGCACAGGGGAGGGGCTGGGGCAGGGACAGCCAGAGCTGGGCACAGGGATGGGGCAGGGACAGCCAGAGCTGGGGCAGGGACAGCCAGAGCTGGAGCAGAGACAGCCAGAGTAGGGCACAGGGACGGGGCTGGGGCAGGGACAGCCAGAGCTGGGCACAGGGATGGGGCTGGCATGGCCAGGGCAGGGCACAGGGGAGGGACTGGGGCAGGGACAGCCAGAGCTGGGGCAGAGACAGCCAGAGC
>VXAU01004773.1:0-25149 GCA_013399695.1 Formicarius rufipectus | reverse complement strand
CCCGCCCGCACCCCCCCCTCCCCGGTGTCCCTCCCCGCGTGTGTGTGTCTCTGTCGCCGCCGGGCCGGCGCTCGCCCTGCCGCCCGCCCTCCCTTGGATGCCGCCGAGATGGGCAAGGTGCTGTCCAAGATCTTCGGGAACAAGGAGATGCGGATCCTGATGCTGGGGCTGGACGCGGCCGGCAAGACGACGATCCTGTACAAGCTGAAGCTGGGCCAGTCGGTGACCACGATCCCCACGGTGGGTTTCAACGTGGAGACCGTCACCTACAAGAACGTCAAGTTCAACGTGTGGGACGTGGGCGGTCAGGACAAGATCCGGCCCCTGTGGCGGCACTACTACACGGGCACGCAGGGGCTCATCTTCGTGGTGGACTGCGCCGACCGCGACCGCATCGACGAGGCGCGGCAGGAGCTGCACCGCATCATCAACGACCGGGAGATGCGGGACGCCATCATCCTCATCTTCGCCAACAAGCAGGACCTGCCCGACGCCATGAAGCCCCACGAGATCCAGGAGAAACTGGGCCTGACCCGCATCAGGGATAGGAATTGGTATGTGCAGCCCTCCTGTGCCACGACGGGGGACGGACTCTACGAAGGGCTGACGTGGTTGACGTCCAATTATAAGTCCTAATGGGAGAGGAACTGTTTAGTCTGCAAAGAATTAAAGAAACAAACAAATAAAAAAAAAATTAAAATTAAAAAAAAAAATAACCCACGTGGCTTTCCAGAAGAATGATTCTCTACTGAAAAGTAAAAAAAAAGAAACAAACAAATAAAAAAAAAATTAAAATTAAAAAAAAAAATAACCCACGTGGCTTTCCAGAAGAATGATTCTCTACTGAAAAGTAAAAAAAAAGAAACAAACAAAAAGCATCCATAGGATTATGATCACCTTTCTGCCACCCTTTCCTCCTTGCACCCTTGGCTGGATTCCTGTTCTAACTCCTCCTGCTTGGCGTTAGGATGCTCTAATCTCGGAATGGGACACGAACACAGGCACTAGATGCTATGCCAGACTTCCAGCGAACAGGGGAAGGACACATTGTAGACTTGCTAAGTAACTTTTGGGTTTTTTTGTTTTCTTTTTTCTTCCTCCTCTCGATAGCCCTTTGCTGGTTTGATTATTTTGGGGGGATGTTGGGGGAGGGGGTCCATTTTCAGTGTATGCTTTCTGGGTCTACTTTTTTGATTATATATATTTTTTTTTCCCCATCTCTCTCTCACTTTGCTGTAGATTGCTACTTTTTTGCATTCCTGCAGGATATGTTGCTAGGTCGACTTCATCTAGTAAACTGAAAATTATTGCTTAAAATCAAACCGCAGTCTGTCTTTTTATATCAAGGACTTTTTTTTTTTCTTTTTTTTTTTTTTTCTTTTTTGGAAAAAGAAAAAAGTTCTGTTAATCTGTAACTAAACAGTGACTCAGTCTGGCTCCACGGCTCGGGCTAACGAGGGGAATTCTTGCCTGCAGTGGCAGAGAGTGGGAATTCCACTGTTACCGTGTGTTCAAAGTGCATGTCGGGCGCCGGGAATTGTGAGAACTGCTTTGGAATGTCAGCTGGGAAGTTCTGCCCCATACATCATGCATGAGGAAGGGATGCAAAGCAGCTCCCCACACCACAGAGCAAGCGAGACGTGAACGATGTTCGTAGTTCCAGGTCAGGGTTTTTTTTGTCTTAAAAGGACGTTTAGTTGCAGGTTTTTGCTACTTGGTGTCAGTCCCCCCTCCCTCCCCGAGCGGAGGTTCCTTCCCGAGCAGATGCGGCGATAAAACGTTGTTGCAACGAGTGTTGCTTTAAATCGCAGATGTTTAGGCAAAAATCCAGCACTAACTTGCCTCTACCTTAAAAGGATTCCTGATCCTTTCCAACAGAAAGAAGGAAATTGTTGTTGTTGTTAATATTATTTTTCCATGTCGGAGCCTTGAGAAGGGGCGAGATCCTTGCTGAGCTCGTCTCGAGCCCGGTGGGTCTGACATCAGTCATGGCCATTTTGAGGAAAGCACTTCTTGCTTTAGTTTTCCAAGCCTGGACTGAGCTCCTGCGAGGAGCTGGAGTGTCCCGCGTGTCCTGGTGCTTGCTGTAGTCCCGGAGCAAAAGGGAACTATGTTGGATGTGGGAAGCCCATTGAGAAATGAGAGTGGGGAGGGGAGAGAGGGAGAGACAGAATCGACGCTGAATGTAAACTTCCATAATTAGTTCTTAAAGGGCAAGCAGCTCGTTAGCCATGTCACAGCCTGGAGAGGTGACTGGCCAATCAGAAATCCCACCCAGGGCGAGTATTTGCATCAAAAACTCAATCAATTAACGCTGGGTGCACAAACTGTTAAAGCAGCTGGTTCTTATTCAGCCTTAAGGATTAACTTCAGATTTCCTCAAGGAGTTAAACTCCGGTGGGGAATTCTAGGAATGTATGCTACAAAACCAGAAGAAAATGGCTTTTACTTTCTTTTTTTTTTTTTTTTTTTTTTTTCCTTAATTTTTCGTGTGTTTTTTTTCAAGAATATAAGTTTTACATGCAACTGGGGGCATTACACTACATTGCTGCAGTGGTGACTCTGTATGGAGAGTATGTTGTATATGGAGCTCTTACCAAAGATGTATGGGAAGATAAAAATCCTGAATTCACTTCTGAAATCCAATGCTTTGCTCAGAGTCCTTTTAGAATATGGTTCCAAAAAGACTTTTCTGGATGTGGGTTGCAAATGGGACTGGATGGGTTCTTGGTGCTAGAAGATAGAGCACTGATAGACTTTGTGAATTAGAGAGTCTGAAGAAGTTCAATGTAGAAGTAACTCTTCAATCTCAGCCCTGAAGAAGAGGAAGTGAGATTAGTTTATTTTAATCCAAGGCTTTTTTGCCATTGGAAAAATCATTGCTCTATTTTCTAGCTTTTATTTTCTTTTTTTCCTGTTGCTGTAACTTAACAAACCAGTGTGGTGGTATAAAAAGTTTCAAAAAAAATTACAAGAATATGGTTACTGTTTTCTTCTGGAGCATCAATAAAATAGCCAAGCACAAAGTAAATGCCTAAACTGGAAAACTTGAAGCTCTCTTAATGGTTCTTGAACTTTCTTAAACCTGTTCTCAGTCAACATGAAAACTTCAGTAACTTCTTTTTTGCCGGGGTTGGTTTCCTGTGTTTCCAAGGGCAGCCTTTGCATTGAGTTGACTTCACGACTTTGTATTCCCTTAGTAACTTTGTTATTCTGTTTTTGTAGGTGAAAGGAAACTGCTTTTGCTTCTGGAATTTTTTTAATGTCTNGGAGGGGGGAGGGAGGGTGAAAAAGTTACTGAAAGATGTGGCAGAGACATCAAAACCAAACGGCCGCCGGCACCGAACAGAACCCACAGGTTTCACTTCCACCACGTCCTTTCAGGCGTAGCTGGACCTCCCCACGAGGCAGTGGCTCCCAGGCAGGATACAGTGGGAATCCTGTAGGAGACCCTCTGATTCCCAAAGCCACCTGGAGTTCCAAGTGTGTCCCTTTGTGTCCGTGTGAATTCTGTGGAGTCAGTTCGGAGTGGCGTCCAGTTGTGTGGCCTGTGACCCCCCTGAGTGGAGTAACCAGGAATTCTGTGTTCTCAATGTGGCTGTAGTGTTGGTAAAGAACTCATAAGCAGAAAATAAAGCAATTACACAGCGGAGCTCTCCTGGTATGTTGCTTATATTCAATTACAAGGAAAAGAAAGGGGCAATCTGGTGGCATTGTGCTGAGATAAAGAGGGCTCTGTTTGGATCTCCCACTTGGGAAGCCTGGCTGTAATCCCTTTGAGAATTAGAGGAGTGGCTATTTTTGGAAGTGGAAAAGGATGGTGCTTCTTGAATATTCCCATTTGGCATTGGCTAATCTTGAGCAAATTTTAGTGTCAGTTGTAGGGAATTCCTCCAGCTTCCGTGCCAGCCCCACGGAACTTGGGAAGGTGTCGCTGCCACGTCCCACGGAGGGAATTGCTTGGACAGGGAAGACAGGAGGCCGGTGTAGGACACACAGGGATGGACACAAGGGCTGCTGAGTGGCTCCAAGGTGCTTGTGGAGTGACAGATGTGACAGGGGGGACTCTGTGGTGCCTGAGCAGGACATGAGTGAGCCCATGAAAGGACTTGGGCAGGTGCTGGGGCAGAAGGTTGGAACTAGATTGTCTTTGAGTCGCCTTCCCACCCAAACCATTCCACGATTCCATGATGATCCAGCCAGGTGGGAGCACCTGGGCTCAGGGGTGGTGGATCCTCTGCAACACCTTCCCCTTCCAGGGCGTTCAGCTCTGTCCACCTGGATGTCAGCTCAGGGTGTGGCTGTGTAAATGAACTTGCTGTGCCTTAATTAAGCTCCTCAGAGCTGGGAGGAAGGGCTGCAGAGGGGGAACCCCGTGTCTCTCTCGGTGTGGCAGTGAGTCATGTCTCAAAATGCCGGCACTGAGACTCCGACCTGGGCCCTGACTCATGCAGAGCTCTGCCCCCCAGTCACAGGGCCCTGCTCCTCATGGACAGGACCTGGAAAAAAATGTGCCTGCCATTCCTAATGGGAAATCACCCCTGCTAATCCAAGTCTTCCTAAAGGAATGTGTCTCGCTTTGAAAACATCATCAAAACAGCTGAGCACGAGGTCTGGGAGAGCCGGTGGTGGACCCGAGGTTATATCCCTTCCTAATGGGAATTGGGAATGGGAAAAGCAACTGCAAGCAGGGGAGAGCTTGCTGTGGAGCGTGGAAGCAGCTCTGGTGTGAGCACTGTGATTCAGGCTTCCCTCTAAAGCACCACTGTGCTTTTTATCTTGGATTTGCTCCTTGTATCTGTCCAGCCTGAAGGGCTCAGCGTGTGGAATCTGAAATCCCCTCGGCTTTGGAGCTTTCTGGAAAGGGAAAAAAAAAAATAAAAAAGCTTCCCCCTTGCCTCGTGGGGAAGAATCAGCTCCCAGGGGCTGTTGGTGAGTGAGAGCCACCCCTTCTGACTAACCCAGTTCCTCTTTGGGGTCCCGGCACCGCTCTTGGCTGTGTCTCGGAATTACGCCCGGGCAGACGCTCTCGGGGCTCCAGGCCGAGGTGGAGCCCCACAGCCCATCTCACTTTCAAAAGTGGGAGCACCCCGAGAGCAGAACGGTGTAATTTTAGCCCTGTGTCAGCTCTGGAGGGTGCAGGGCTGAGTCAGAGCTCGTGGGGAGGGTGGTTTGTACAGGCGGGAAATGGGGCGTGTGGTGGGTTGTGCAGGAAGTGGCTCTGCTCTTGCTTAAGAACAGGTATCTCTGGCCTCCTTCAAAAAGGAGGGGGGAGAAAAAGTCAAGATGTGACTCATCTGCTGAGTCTCACAGCGGTTCAACAGGCTCTGGCTCCTGCTTTGCCTCTCAAGTTTTCCCTTCCAGAGGGGGCACTTCATTCTTCTGCTCCTGGTTTCTTCAGTCTCATCTTCCAGGACAGCTTTAGTTAGGAAAAATGCTTCAGCAGAGTTTAATGGGTGGAAATTGAGGTGAAAATTGGTGATGCTCAGAAATTGGTATCAATTAAACACTTTGTTTTCCTTTGGGGTGCCACCAGCAACGCCTGGGGCCATACAGGATCCCTGAGCCCCAACTGCCCTTCACTGGGTGTAAACTCCCTTGGTGGTTAAACAGAGAGGAGGAGGAAGCCAAGGCAGAGAAAACAGCCTGAATTGCTGCTGGGAGGGTGGGCAGGCGCTGGCACAGGGTGGGCAGAGAAGCTGTGGCTGCCCCTGGATCCCTGGGAGTGTCCCAGGCCAGGTTGGATGGGGCTTGGAGCCCCCTGGGCTGGTGGGAGGTGTCCCTGCCCATGGCAGGGGGTGGAACGAGGTGGTCTTTAAGGTCCTTTCCAACCCAAACCATTCCATGATTCTGATCCTACGAACTCCTGAAATAATCCCCATGTCTGTGTCTAGAATGGATTCCTTATTTGAGCTATAATGGGGGTAACAGCACTTGTTTCATCCTGAAGCCTCTGATGGAGCAGGAAGGGAGGTTTTCACTCGCAGCACTGCAGGAGATGAAAACCACGGAAAGTTGCACCAAACACTGCATTGACCTGCTGGTTGTTTGACTGGTTTATGGGAATGCACTTTTGCTTCACATTTTGGGGAGGCCAAGGAAAGAGCTCAAGGCCACGTTTGCAGCTTCTGCAGTTACAGGAGAGTAGGACAGATGGGGTGAGCTGGTGGAAAGACCTCAGGAGCAAGGGAAGCATTTTGCCAGGGTTATCTAGGACTGTTTGAGCACACCATATTGCTCTTCACATGCCCCAGCTGCAGCAGTGCTCACGAGAGCCCATCAGAGGAAGGCACCTCCCTGGATGGAGGGGAGCAGAGGGGAAGCACCCAGGTCTAACCAGCCCCAAAATACCCCTGCCCTTCATTTCAAGCTGGTATTTGGAGAATGAGCTCCAGGGTTTGCAGGGCCTGGTGCTGACAGCTCCTGACTGGGAGCACCACTGGCTTGGCACTGGCTCCAGAGGGGACTTTGCACCCAGCCCATGGAACGTGGGACTGTGTGGTCCTCATGGTGGGAATGTTTGCTGGGTTTGCCCTGGGGAGCTTTGTTCCCTTTCCCCTGGGGAACAAGGAGGGCCGTGGTGGAGCAGCACAACCCCGTGGCTGGTCACTTCCTGGGATGCACTGGTGCAGTTATCCCAAAACAACATCTGCCAGGAAGCCTCTCCCCACAGGGGCTGGGTAAGTCTGAGACTCACCCAGCTCTCTGGGATGCTTTTCCTGTCCTGTACCCATGGCTTTCAGGCTGCTGCCCTGGCTGTGACCAACCCTCCTCGCTCCATGGGGAGCAGGGAAGCAGGGATTTGCCTCTCCCTTTCCCTCCATACTCTCTCTGTTCAGTGCTCCAATTCCATCCTGTGTATCACAGAGTTACTCATATTTGCAATACAATGGGTTTTTTGGGCTGTGATGACCCCCACCAGACTGGTTTTCACATCAGCACGGAAAATAAAAGCATTTTGAGGGGCAGCAGCAGCACAGACCCTGCTGGTGTGCCCAGGGACTCGCTACTGCCTGGCACAAAGGTTTGGGACAAGCTTCCCCAGCACCTGCTCCCTGGAAGATGAGCCAAGCTCAGCAGAGCTGGTGTGGGAGCCACTGAATCACTGCCAACAAGCTGTCCCTGGATTTCACTCAGGCTCATCTTACAGCCTTGGACTCCTTAATGACTCCAAAGTCCTCCAGCCCTTGCCTCCAAACATCCTGAATATGTGAACTGGGATCGCTGTCCAGGCTGGGATCGGGCAGCTCCTGCCACTCTCCTGTGACTCCAAAGGCACCACTCTCCCCTGCTGCAGCATTCCAGCCTCTTTGGGGAGGGTTGGGAATGCTGCAGACCAGGGCAGTGATGTGTTTTCCTTTAAGGATTGCAGCTGCAATCCCAGGCTCTCACTCCTGCCCTACCTGTTTGGCTGATTCCACATGGAGAAATCCTCCTCTGCCTTTGCCCTCGATGGGAGGTTACACTTTTAACCACAGCACCAAAACTTCCCAGCTTTCATTTCCATCTCGGCCCTTATGATTTTGGGGAGGGGATGCACCTCCCCACGAGGACACGCTGCAGCTTTTCCACCTTGTTTGGAGCTGCCTGTGGGTTTCCCTGGCCCAAGGCCTCCGGGTCACAGCCTGGAACCTCTTGCTCCAGCGCTACTCCCTCTTGTTGCTTTTCCCTGTGCCAGTGTCCCCCCAGCCCTGCCGTTCCACGGGGGACAAGGTGCTCCACAGCTCCTCCCTCCCCTCTCCCAGCGGCTCCAGCGCTCCCGGAAATGCTCCGACTGGTGAAACTGGTTCATCACGTTGACACTGGAGGAGTTCTGCCATCCCAGCGGGATCCGTGGATTAACTCCTTCAGGTGTTTGCCAGCTTCTGGGAGCCTGATGCACATTCAGTGGCCAGGCTGCTTTGGGGCCTCTGGGAAATCTGGAACTTCCCAACACTTGGGGGTTTATGAATAGATGTCTCTCCTTGCAGCTCCCTCCTCCCTTGGATTGCCAATGATCCGCAGGTGCTCCAAGACAAGAGTCGGAGAAGACACCTCTGGCACCCACAGCTTCCTCCTAGGCTCTATCCCACCTCCCAGCATCCGCCCTTGGAAAACTAGGTGCTGTTTAAGGTGTTTAACATCTGCCAACTCCCCGGGATCCCCAGGTTGCCAAAAATGTGTGCTGTGGCACCAAGGAAGGCTCCAGGATATCCGTGGCTGCGTGGGGCCGGAGCAGCCCCATCCCAGACCGGAGCAGCCCCATCCCAAACTGGCCAGAGCACTTGCAGATGGCAGACAGGGAAAGAGAGGTGACTCATGGAGATCAAATATCCTGCTGCTCCTGCCTTGTGGGCAGTGATGGCTCAACACACCAACGGCAGATCCAGCTGGCTCCATCATTCCTGGTTTTCCTTTGCCTCCAGGCACAGGAGAAAATCGGGAAAGGCTCCTGTGGCAGCCGGGATGGCCCTGGGGAGGCAGGGACTGCAGGGATGGGAGGACAGAGAGGCAGAGCAGTGCCCGGGGGGTGTTTATTTCCATTGGTTCCATTGGCCAAACCGGGAGAGCCGCATCCCCTCCCGCCGAGTCCCTGCCAGGGGAAGGCACCTCCGGGGCCCTCAGGTCCCAGACAACGCTTTCCCATCTCCTCTGATTGCTGGAGGCACCCCGGAGTTGTTGTTGTTGTTGTTGTTGTTGCCAGACCCCGTTCCCCGTTTTGGAAACGCAATTGGAATTATGCAAATTCCAGTGCGGCAGCTCAGAGCGCCCGAGCACAGACACCTCGTGCCATCGAGGGGGATCTGAGGGCTCAGCCCCGCTCCAGCTGCAGCTCCCGAGCATCCCACCCCGCTCCAGTGATTCCCAGCAAAGAGCAGAACTCGGCTGGGAACACCCCGTGCTCGGAGCAGTGACGCTGGAGCTGTCAGAATTCCTGTTGGTCAGGTTCTGGAGCTGTTTTGGGGATGAGGGATGCTGAGCTTCCCAAGGGGAACTCAGGGTTTGGTGGGAGTGGAATCTGAAGCACAAGGCTTGAGGGGTTGGAGGGTTGTGACACTGCCATGCTCCAGAAACAACCCTGCCCTGATCCATGCATGAGTGTGAGGGATGGCTCCTGGATCCGGCTGTGACTCCAACCAGGAATACGGTTTGGGCATTGGGAGCAAGCCCTGGCTGGGGGAGGTGCTCAGGTACCCTTGGACTGGGCTCTGCTGGTGGGGGAGGTGACAAAGTCCAGACTCCTGGGAGCAGCTGGCTCCATGCCGTGGTCCTGGAGTAGTATCCTGGGAAGGACACCAGGGAACGGCCTGGGAAGGGCCCGATGCACCAAGTCCTGCAGGGGGGTTTGCAGGAGGGATTTTTCCGAGATAAAAGCTCTTCCCTCCTCCCGCCCATCTCAGCCTTTCCAACGGCGTGTCCTGCAGTGGTTCCTCTTTTAGCAGCACGGCTCCTAAAAAAAAAAAGTGTTGACTGCAGCTTTTCTGGAGGCTGCAGCGCTCCCGCCTCGGTGCCGGCTCTTCCCAGTCTCCTTCCCAACCTCCTTCCCGCTGCGGTTCCTGGGCTGGAGGCAATCTTTTCCTGTCTGACCGCATGGCCAAGGAATGTATGTGCACATACAGTGTGTCTGGAATAAGTTAAGTGCCAACAGCCAGGCTTTTGGGAGCAGCACGGAGGAAAAACTCATGTCCGAGCTGCTGCTTCTCCGGTTCCCTTTGGATTTGGGATGTTGATCCTGCTCCGTGCCGGCCCCGCCCGCGTCGTGGGTGTGTGGCGGCGATTTCTGCCTCTTCACGGGCAATAAAACCTTGGCCAAGTGGAACAAAGACGTGAAACCGGGTAGTTGGGGAGGGAACGCCGGCTGACAAATAAACGGGGCTGGGAAAGAACCCCCGGGTGATCCAGCGTGTCCAACGGGCGTGTCATCCGCTCCCCGGGAGACTGCGGAGGGGGACGAGGGGCATTAGGAAGGCAATTAATGCGAGACGTGGAGCTGCTTCCCAGAGACACAAGGAAACCCAGACTCCAGCTGTGCTGGCACTGCTCGTCCTGGCAAAGGTGGTGTGTTTGTTTGTGGGCTGTTTTTCGGGAGAAACGGCAGGCTGGGGGTTTGGTGTCTTCCAGCAGGTCCAAAACCTCTCCATCAGCCTTGGTGGGGTCTGTGCTTCCAGCTCCTTCCCACCACAATATACCTGAAAAAGGCCACCTGGAGCAGGAGGACCAGCAGGGCTGGGTGATCCAGAGCAGTGGCTGGAGCTCCCCGAGCATCTTTCCAGGCCAGCTGCTTTGTCAGCTTGGAGCTCTTGGAAAAAAGAATGGGATGATGTTCCTGTAGCAGAGCCAACCCCTAACACACTCAGCTTGGCTGTGGGCCGTGCGTGGGGCCGTGGTCAGGCTGGGGCTGGGAAGCAAAATGCCTTTAATTGTGGATGTAAGTTAGATCTCAGCCTAATTCAGTGCTGGGGGAGGGAGCTCAGGGAAAGGAGAAAACCCCAAGGATTGCTGTTGGCTCCAACTGCAAAGATTCATATCTATATATTTAAATAGTTATCCATATATTTATATATATATATTTATATATATAAATTGCAAAGGTTTCTCTGTATTGATGTTCAGTGGATCCTAGATTTTATGGATTTGATAAAGACTGCACACTGTGGCATTCCAGAATGGTTTGGGTTGGAAGGGACCTTAATGATCATCTTATCCCATCCCCTGCCATGGGCAGGGACACCTCCCACCAGCCCAGGGGGCTCCAAGCTCCATCCAGCCTGGCCTGGGACACTTCCAGGGATCCAGGGGCAGCCACAGCTTTTGTGGGCATGGCAAGAAGAAAAGGCTCTGATGTGTCTCCTGGTGCCATCATGTGATTTTTTTGGGCACACACAACATCCTCTCTTGGCTTGTGGGAGACTCAGAGACTGAATCTGGGCATTTCTGCCCTTTCTTTACCCGAGTGGGAAGCCCTGGGAGCAGCCCCCACCTCCCAGCTGTGCCTCCCCAGCACCAATCCCCATCTTCCCAAAATATCCCCCCCCCCAAAGCTCTCACAGCCCGGGCTGCCCGTGCAGCACTTGCAGGGCGTTGCCTGTGGGTCTTCCCACTGAATTATATATAACACTTGGGTTTGGGGTGGTTTTTTTGGGAAGGAAATCCGTTGCCAAGCAATAGAGCTGTGGCCTGGCTTTCTCTTCCCAAACCCAGCCCCAAAAGCGTCTGCAAATATCTGAGACATCTGCAGTGGGGTGGCAGGAGGCTGGATCACGGGAGTGTGGTGGAAAAACTGCTGCTGGGGTTGGGAGAAGGTTTCCCTTTCCTTTTCCAGAGGCTGCCAGATTGAAAGTGGAGAGTTGTTTGACACTGGGGGCTGCAGGAGATACGGGGGATCCTGAGAAATCCCAAGGGGGTCTCGTGGGGAGGGCAGCAGTGAGCTCTCCCTGTGGATTTACACCCAGCGTGTGCACAGTCTCCTTCACACTGTGTCCTGTAAAATAAAAAGAGTTTTCCCCAGAAATATAGGTGGGATCAACCCCAACACAGAGACACTGGGGGGTCAAATACTGGTGCCACGAACTGGGGCATGAAATCCCACACCCTCTCAATCCATGGTGGGTGTTGATTAAGGAGAGGACCAAAACTGCCCCACAGCCACCCCAAGGGAGCTGACAGTGCCCGTTTGCCTCCTTGGAAAAGCTCCAGTGGGAATGACAGCGCCGATCCGGTGACTGACTCCACCGCGGAGCCGTCAAGCCCTAGGTGGTGGCCACAGTTCTGCTCCAGGCCCACAACAGACCTGCAGGAGAATTTTGTCTCCCAGCAATCCAGAGGGACATCAAGTTTTCCTGATGTTTTCCCCAGCTGTCCAGCTCCGGAGGGAAATCCCACCAGCGTGCTTTCCTCATTAACCGCTGTCACATTTTCCAGGCAGTGCCAGGTTCTGATTTGCATCACCAGATCACAAGGATGTGACCTAATTAAATTTCAGCTCTTTTCAATATGATTTTCATACACAGGGCTGGTTTGGGTTTTTTTTGGACCTGTGGAACCAGCTGTCCCGGCAGGGATGTTTTGGGCTTGGAATGGAAGAGGAGAAAGCATCAAAATTCCCACTGGGAGCGGCTGTGGAGGCGAGCCCTGGGGTCTCTCCAAAGCCTTCCTCTGCTCCCAAAGTTTCGTTCACAAGTGAGAATTATTTTGATATTTATTGCAGACTTTTTATTATTATTTATGCAGAGGGGGACATGGTTCTCCCACTCCTCCTCCCACACAGCCGGATTTAGGGCATGCCAGGAAGAGGGGTGGGAGAACCTGGGATGAACCACACTCCTCCTGGACCAAACATCCTTCCCCAGGCTCAGTTTTGGACCTTACAAGATGTCTCCAGCCAAGACAGGTCCCATCAGACTCCAACAAAGCTCCTAAGCCCAAGTTAAATGAAGACTCCCCAGGAGTCTCTTAATCCCTAAAAAATATTACTTTGAGTCTTCATTTTCCTTGGGAATGACCCATTTCAGGGGTGAGCACGACACATTTCCCAGGAGGGTATTCTGGGTGTTTTCTTGGACAAACAAGTGGGATACCCTGCATTTTCCTGTTGCTATGGCAAGGGGGAGAGCTGGGATTTTTGTGCATGGCTTGGTGGATCCAGCCCCGTTCTGCATGGCTGGTTTGCCCTCCAATTAATTAAGGGCATTCTTCACTTCCCCTCGCAATTAGCATAAAGAAAACCCAATTAACTCCGGCACGGTGGACGCTGTGAAACCCTCCCGCTCTCCAGGGGGAAAAGTTCCTGTTGACCAGAGACATTGTCCTGCTGAACACACCCCCCACCCTGGTTCCCAGTGCACACCTGCTGCCACCCCATCCCTATGGAAACTCCTGCTTTTCCCTCAGGGAATCCCATTCTTGGCTTTGCCGAACACGTCGGTGTTGGGGTTCGGAATGAACTGGGAATTCGGGTGGAAAAGGAGGAGCTTTGGGTGGAAGAGGAGACTTCTTGAAGCTTCCTGGACACCCTCAGGCTGGTGCCTGTGTGCCGCCTCTTTGCCAAGAGCCTGGAACAGGCCCAATAGGAAAGACACCTCCACTTCTCCTGCCTCCCTCAGCCTCCTTTTCCTACAGCTGCAGCCACACAGCTGGAGCAGAGGCTTCCATGCCTCCTGCCACCGCGGCATTCCCGCCCCGGCGGCTCCGCCCGTGATCCCTGCCATGAGGTGCAGCAGGAATTACCTGTTCCCAGGCTGCTCCAACCTGCTCAGGCTGCTCCCAGAGGCTCCCTGGCTCCTCCTGGTCCTCCCCAGATGGATTTGGGACCAGCATGGTGCCGGCATCAAGGACGAGCCGTGTGCTCGCCATCCAAAATAAATATGGGAAGGCCTTCCTGGTGGGAGAGGATGGCAGTGCCCTGTGGAGGTAAGGAGTGGCTTTTGACATGGTCTGGCCTGGCTCCTGCTGCATCTCCAAATCCCTGGAATTTTCCCCACGATTTGCCTCTGAGATTCCCTGGAATTTGCCCTGTGTGTCATTCCAGGGGATGCTGGAGTGGCCTCTGAGCAGGGAGGTGACCTGGTGACTTCCAGCTACCATCTGATATCACTCTCCTGCCTCCTCCAGCTTCTCCTGAATTTTGATTTTCCAGAGGAACAGCCATGCTCCAGCTGGTGTATCAGCTCCCAGACATCCTGGATCAGATCCAGTGCCCTCCCCAAGCCTGGAATTGCCAAAAATCCCAAGTGGCAGCACTACCACGCTTTCTTTTTGAAAGCTAGAAGTTTATTTCCAATGCATTGGGCAGATCTTGGGGCAGCAATGTCCCCTCCAGTGGGATTACCCTGGCAGGTCTGGCAGCAGGATGGATGATGTCCAGAGGATTTGGGGAGCTCATTTCCAAGGAAATGAGGCATTCCAGCTGCTCTGGCAGAGCAGGAGCCCATGGCAGGGCCGGGGTATCAGAGGAGCTCCCCATGATGCTCCTCTACCTCTGTGGGGCTGAAACCCTCATCCACCTTCACCTCACCATGGGGTCCCAAAGACCTCCTATGCCACCCTGCAGATAATGATCAACACCAGCAGCTGAAGAGGCTCAGAAAGGGCTGCACTGGGGCATGTCTGGCTGCCATGGAATTCCACAGGACATTGGGAAAGGATGACTCCATGGATTGCTGGTGGGTGCCAGGAGCTGCCGAGCCATTTGGGGAGCCCACGGTGTGGGACACGGCCGCTTCCCATGATTTGGATGAGGACAGAGCAGCACCTGGAGCATCCTGTACCCTCAGCCCAAGGAGTGCTGGAGGTTTGTCCGTGGAGGGGGGAAATCCCACAGCCCCCCGAGCCCAGCCCCAGGGCCACCCACGGCGCTGCCACGGGCGATTACACCGACCATCCCAAACATGATTCCAACCCTGTCCTGCCAATAATCCCCCGGGACAAAAGAGCCCGAGGGCAGCTCCCGCCCCTGCCAGTAATTCCTCCCCTGTTCCCTAATCCCCAGTCCTTCTGTCAGAGCAGCCAAATCCAATTAACTGTGCAAGGATCATACTCCACCCTCCCGGCCTGGCGGGTGTTCCAATGGAGCCGTGGGGTCCCCTGGGATGGCTGGTGTGCGATGGGACCACTGGGGGTGAAGGGGAGCCATCCCTGTCCTTTAGTGGGGATTAGTCCTTTAAAAAAAAAAGGACTTTATGAGAGCTAGGAGGTGCATCGAGGCAAGGTGTGAGGGACGGGAGCTGGTCTGGGACTTGTGGCCTTTGTTCTGCTTGGGGTGACTCTTTTTTCCCTATTTTCCCAGTTGGCTTGGTTGTGACCCCACTCCAAACACCTACTGAGCTTCCAAGACTGGAAATCCACTTGGCCAGGGTTTTCCATGAGCCTCTGGGCTCCATTTCATGTCTGGTTGCAGAGGAAGATGCTCTGGTCCTCCTCTGGGATGGCAAGGATGCTCTCCAATCCAGCCACAACTCCCAAGTCTGTGGAGCTCTTTTCCATGATCTGATCTGCCAAAAAAAAAAGAAAAAGGCTCATGATGAAAGTACCAGAAATTCAGGAATCCCCACCAGGACCAGGTTGCAGCCAAATGTCTGGATTTGCAGCCTTTGCCAGGATGAGCTGCAAGATCAGGATGTGAATTCAGGTATTTTGGGGATAGAAAGCTCAAGGGACAGAAAGAAGGAGGGGGGGCCAAGCAGAAAGAGAGGGTGCACAGGGGCTGGCAAAGGGGTTTGGTGGAGAACACTAGGGACGTGCTGCCAGGGAGACTGCTTTTCAGGGCACAGGTAGGGGGAAAAGGTGAACAAATGCTGGTTGGATCCAGGTATCTGCAGAAGGATCAGGCAGTGCCTTAAATCAGGGGGAGAAGCATGTGGAGGTGGAGGTTGAGTCCAAGGGGACGAGGTCCAATGGGCCAGGAGATGGCTGTGGATGGCACACCAGCACCTGCTCCAAGACCTGAGCTAATGTTTAGCTTTGGACTTTGCCCAGTTGTCCAAGGGGCAAAGGAGGAGGAGGAGGGCAGGAAGCCCATGTGGGGTGGAGTGTGGCTGTGAGCTGGCACAGTGCCCAGGGCTGGGACTCCTGCACGAGCTCCGCCTCGGAGAGGGGTGACTCTGGGTGTGAGTTCTACCAGTTTGGTCCTGGTTCAGCAGGACATTGCTTGAGGAGGCCTTGCTGAGCTCCTCCCTCTAGCTCAGCTCTGCCTGGTGTGTTTTATTCCCAACACACCGGGCTCCAGAGGGGCGTTTGCAAGGGCTGCACTAAGGGAACACTGTCATGGAAACACCATCATGGGCAATGTGAGGGGTCTGATGGCATCACTGACAAGGCTCCAACTGCGTGCCCAGCACACCCCTCTGGCCTGGATAACCCGCCTTGGGAGGTGCCTTGTCTCAGTCTAACCCCCCCCCACCTCCTGGGATGTAATTAAGGACATGCCTATTAATTGCTGGGTCACATCAGCCCATCCCTGTCACCACCGGCGTTCCCCGGGCAGCTCCCGCTGGACCACGGCCACGTGTTTCCTCTCCATCCCCATCCCCTTCTCCCTGCAGCATCCCAAACCTCCACGTTTTGAGCTCTCCCCTTCCCAGACAGTTTTGCACAGCCACGTTCTCCAATCCCAGATTATTCTAATGACACCGTGGAAGAGCTAAAAATAGGAGAAAGGCATTTTCTGCCTCTTCCCCCCCTCCCCAGCCGCTGCCGGGAGCGCGGGGACGGCACCGGCAGTGGGAGCCTCCGAGGTGTTTGCAGGGAGCGTTTGGAGAGTATCACACCTCCCCTTTCCCTTCCCAGCCCTGGATCTTTAAATATCTGGCCCAAATCCACACGAGCCTGGAGTTTCTTAACTCCTTCCTTGCACTCCAATGTCCAAGGGGAAATAAGCACCTAAATAGGGTGGTGGGTGCAAACACTGCAGGAAGCACTGAGCCTGCAGGAGTGACTCAGCCACGGGGTGGGTGGTGGGGATGGGGTGGTTGGGCTCTCCTGGCTTTCCTGGGGACCTCCTGGCTCCTATGGGAACCTCCTAGCTCCTGTTGGGTTCACATCACCCACCTGCCCCATCCCACTTGGCTTCCTCTCCTGCCAGGGCTCTTGGAGGGCTTGGGATTCTATACTCACTGGGAAACACTGTGGGAAGCAACCCCTGATTCATGCTGCTCTCCCAAAAAAGGGATGTACTCCCCTCCCAAAAATGGTGCACTCCCCCAAAAGTGATGCTCTACCTCAAAACCAGCCATGTTGGATTTAGCCCCTCATCATGCTTGGCACAGGGAAGAGGCAGTTTCAGGTTAATTCTGCTTTATTTTTATATAGGGCATTTTATGGGATCCCACACTCACCGAGGGTGGCTGGAACTTGGGAATCCATGGGGAAGCATGGCCAACATCCATCCACATGGTCTTGCCAGCCCTCAGGTAGCTCAAGTCTGGGCTGGGGGAGGAAAACCACAGTCACCAACAATTTTATCTGCATCTTCAGACCAGATTCCAAGAGCCTGCACCGGGAATGGGTCCGTGCATCACCCTGGACATGGACACCGGTGCTGGCACATGGGCATGGATGCGTATGGGGAGGCAGGGAGCAGCCAGGGACATGTCCATCCCCAGCAGGGACACAACTGTTTTCCCCTTGGGATCCAAACCAGAGAGGGAGATTATCCCTCTGCTCCAAAGCCCTCGGACCAGGATTCTGCTGACGCTGAGCTGGAGGCGGGGTGGGCACGGGAAAACGGGAAAAAGGGGAAGAGAAGCAGCTGTTTCCTGCCCCACCGAGGGGAGCAGACGAGCCGGGGAGCCGGCGGCTGCCACGCGGCCGGGATTGCACTGGAGCGGAGCAGAGACGGATGAGTCAGAGATTTCGGGCACAATGGGAAGCGCGGGCTCAGCAGGGATGGGGACATGCAGGGACAGGGACGTGCCGGGATGGGGCCTCAAGGCTGTCAGGGCTGCGTTGCCCGGAGCAAACCCTCCTCCAGGGCAGGGTGAGGAGCAGCGGGAAGTAACATGGCTTTTCTCCACGTGGTCTCTGGGAGAGGAGGGAAAAGGGTGGACTCGCAGCAGTGTGCTAGGACGGGGCCCTGCCACGTGTCGGGGGATGTCCTGCACTTCCCAGCCGGCTCTGGCAGGGTACCAGGAACCACATCCCAACTCGGCCAGAGCTGTCTCCAGCACAGCTGTTTCCCCCAGTCCACTTCCCTCCCACCCACTCCTGCCTCCTCCCTTCCACAGCCTTCTCCTTTTTATAACAAATCCCTAAAAGCAAATGCAGAAGTGCAAGAGGAATAAGAAAACACCCACGGCAAAGCAGGAGCTTTCACCACCTGATCCAGGTCACCCCGACAAGCCCTCGGCTGCCCCCACATTCCACACGGGAGCTTGTGAGGGCAGAAACCACCAGCACAAAGACGGAGGTGCTGCCTGTGGGCCATGTGTTCCTGTGGCTCACAGGGATAGGAGAAACGTCCCATGGCAAACCTGGGGTGGACTCAGATGTCCACCCCGTAGGGCAGCAGGAAACATCCTCCAAACATGTCTCTGAAGGCCAAGAAAGTTTGACAGTGTTACAGCCACTGCTTTCTCTGCTCATCCCCCTTCCCACGGGATGGTGGCTGGGATAAGCTGTTCCTCAAGAGGCCACTGAACCACGCTGGAGGTCCCAGGTCACTCCCTGGGGTTGGCAGCACCCAAACACTCAGACTCAAGGCTGGAAACCAGGGCTGTGGCTGGCCAGTAGGGCAGAACTCACTGGGCTCTGTGCTGCTCAAACCCCACGGTTTGCATGGTCCCCAAAAATTAACTTTCTGTTTCTGATTCAGATGTGAAAGGAGACCACAAGACTGAGGTCCCACAGCTTCCCCATCCTGGAAGGGAAGGCAGGACACCGCCCTGGGAGCCAGCACATCAAACAGACAGTTTTGGGAGGCAGAGGGAGGTGAAGGCTGGGATCCCTTTCCATGCAACCCACACAGACTTCTCATTCATGGGACAGAGCCATGGAGGAGCACACCCATCCCCCAGCTCAGGCTGCCCAAACACCTGGGGTTTGAAATCACAGAATCCCAGACTGGTTTGGGTTGGAAAAGATCAGTTCCATGCCCTGCCATGGGAAGAGACACCACGTTTCTCCAACCTGGCCTGGAACACTTCCACGGAACCAGGGGCAGTCACAGCTTCTCTGCCCAGCCTGTGCCAGAGCCTGCCCACCCTCCCAGCCAAGAATTCCTTCCCCACATCCCACCTAACTCTGCCCTCTGGCAGTGGGAAGCCATTCCCCTTATCCTGGCAGTCCACCCACTGCCCTCCTCATGGGGCCCTGTGAGGTGGGAGGCAGGGACAGTGGGATGGGAGCCCCTGGATGTGTTTTCTGGTCACTAAGTGGGTGGTGATGGTGTTGTCTCAGGAAGTGGCACAACGGCAGCAGCAGCCACAGGCTGGGAGCAGCTGCTCCCACAAAATCAACTGGAGACACAGTTCAACAGAGCCGTTTGCCCCTGTACCGGGAACCCACCGCAGCCAGCAGGAGTGGGAGTGGATCCACCCCGGAATAAAAGCCATTTTCCAACAGTCCCTCAATGCTGCAGGCAAGGAGCATCAGTTTTTAAAAGGCAAATCCATTTGCCCAGGATTACATGCCACAGAAAATGATTATACAGCTGCAGAGGACAGGCTTTCCCAAGCGGAGCCACCAGTGCCGTGGGATGTGTGGGCGCAGGGCTTGGCTCAACACAGTCCCGGGGGGCTCCGCAGCAGCACTGGGAATTGCTCATGGATGGCTGGATCAGGACACCAGCACTCACTGTGGCAACTGCCCCTCATCTCGTGCTTTTCCTAGGAAAGCAAGAACTAGTGCTGGAACATCACAGGTCCTGCACTTTCCAAGCCGTGCTGGGACCAATATTGCAACGAGAAGCCACCAGGGGTTTATGCAGCTGCCACTGCACCCCGCACTCCCTCACGGACATGCACCATCCATCCACCCAAGGGGAAGAGCTACAGTGGAAGCAGCCCAGGAAAGCCCCAGGGGGACCACAGGATGTGGCCCTGCCATTGCTGCTGACACCAAGACACAGGTGCCACCGGAGGGCCCAACCCACGGCCCCCGCCGAGGCTGCACCAGGCGATGCTGCCCCGGCATGAGAGCACCACGGCTCTCCCGGGAAAATCACCTCCACACCCACAACCCACACACTTTCCCAGGGCTCGAGCCGGTGTCGAAACCATTCCAGAGAATCATCCATGGTTTAGGAATGACTTCAGGCAAACACCTCGGTGTCCCGAATGTCTCTGCCTGTGGCACCAAACCGGCTCCCACAGCAGCAGCACAGGGAGCTTTCCTGCTCTCTGGTGTGAGGGTGTAACCAAATGTTGGTGAGATGAAGCACAGGATGGTGGTGGCTTTGGTGCTGCCAGCTCTTACCACAGGTAGCCTGGAGGCGGCTGCATACCCATTGGAGCCCAGGGGTGAGCTCTCCTGTGTGGAGAGAGCTGGGGCAGATCCCAGTGGCAGAAGGAGCTGAACAGAGCCCAACTCTGGTAGACAGACTTTGCTGAAGAGCCACCAAGTTTATGGGAGTGGCACCAAAGCACCCTGTCCCTCCAAGGAAACGGGACAAAAAGCCAGCAGGGACACACAGGACAGGTGAGGTAGCAAAGGTCAGGAAGAAGCAGGACCAGCACCTCCCTCGCATCCCATTTTCCATGAGAACCCTCTCCTAGTTCAGAACAGGCAGCCACCAGCCTCCCCAGACACAGTGAGAGGTGAGCCCCTGTAGGAACCCATCCCCCTTTCCTAAAGCCCTTTTTTCTCCCCAAAAAGCATCTGTTCCACGTGGTGGCCCCTCCCTGCTGCCCTGGTTAGCAGCAGTTCCCTCCCCACAAAGCAGCAGTTGAGTTTTCCATCCCCCTCGCTGGGTGACAGGAGGTCACACGCTGGCGAGGTGACAGGGGGGCAGGGGTGACAGGACCCAGCTCCCATCCCACGAGGTCCCTATCACACAGGGACAGTCACAAACTGAGCACTGCAGGCCTCAAGTGCAGGGCAGGGAGCAGCAGCCAGTGGGGAAGAGAAAGCAGGACTTCCTCCCTTTTTCTTCGGAGAGAGATCAGAGCCCTGTGCAAAAGGAAGTGCTGAAATCACATGCCATGTAGATAAAAGTTACTCCATCAGCTCCAAACCCTTGGGAAAGGCATGATCCTCAGCTCGTGGCCCAGGCACCACTACTTCGTCCTCTGGGGCATCATCCCCCTTACCACCAGGATTGGACACACTGGAAGAGCTTTCACCCAGGAAGCCATGTTGGTCTAAACACACCAGCAAATCCCTTCCTGCAGGCCACTGAGTAATTAAGGAACTCTTTTCTTAACAAGGTAACAAATAGCACGTGTGGTTTGACAAATTACATTCTCACCTTCACTAATAGTCGCTGCCATGCTCGGCAAGCCAGAACAGTGTCTGAGGATGTGTGGAGTTTGCAAGGAATGCTCTCAGTGGAGGGGAAGGGAGCCTGAGCTCAGGGCAGGTGCAGGAAACACCTGGAAACCTGCAAAGCACCCCCCAACCCACCAGTTTTTTGGAGAAAACTCGTACTAAGCAGCACCTCCCTCACAGCCCCAACTGCCACAGCTGGTCCCACCACAGAGAAGTGAGAATTCCTTTGAATAGACACCTCCAAGCCATCAATGGGAAAGGCAGCGTGGTGAGAACACCCAGAGCCACAACAGATCTGCCCACCAGAACAACATGAAGGTGTCAAACGTGAACACTGCGGATCTTTCCACTGGAAAAGCACAGGGGAAAACAAACAGCATGATGATTTCACACAGGTGTGTTGTGTCCGTGCAGGAACCACCACCCCAACAGCCGCAGCTCCTGGCATGAGACTCCCAGGAGCTCTGCAATGCAGGAGTGGCACAGGATGAAGGAACAACCCAACCACCCAAGACCCATCTCCGGTGCAAAAGTTTTATTGACGGGCCCAGTTTTCAGCGTGGTGTCCTCGGATCAGCTGGGTGAGCACTTGGCACTGCTGCTCCAACAAGCAGCTGCCCAGCAGAGGTACCAGAACACACATCCCAGGCTGCTCCAGGCAAAGCTCCCATTCCTTTTCCAGCCTCCCTCAGCCCGCAGGCATGGCCAGCCCACATCTGTCCTACTGGAGATCACAGCTGCAGAGCCCACTGCTGGTGTCTCATGACAAGTCCACCAGCGAGAAGCTGTTTGGTGCCGATGAGTCACCAACCACACTGTAGACAGTCCCCTCTGTGGTGTTATCCTACCCCCTCTCCCTCTTCTCCAGAGCTCTGCCAGAGGACACATCCTGTGGCTGAAGGCCTCATGATGGAAAATTCTGTGAAGAGATTTTCATAAAGAAATGAGTGGCACCGAACCCACACGGTTTGTGGCAGCACAACATGCAAAGTATTTTCTTCACACTGCATCAGTTAACCCCAAAATGGTCACAGTAGCCCTGGCAGGGGCTGAGCACCACGTCCAGAGCCTGGTGTTGGGGAGAGGGGATGCCGCAGTTGCTGTGCTGGCTCCATTAACCATTCCAGGGGAAAGTGTCCCTGCTCACAGCAGGGGGCTGGAATGAGATGGGCTTTAAGGTCCCTTCCAAGCCAAACCACTCTGGGATTCTGGGATCCTGTGGACCTACCTTCTGCTTCCTGTGGATGTTCACGATGTGAATGTCTTCGCTGCGATACTCCTCGTCGTGCTTATCCAGGGGAATTTTTTCCAGCTCGAAGTCCATCTGAAGCAGCTGGTTATCCAAGAACACACAGAATGATTTCTCCAAGGCCTCTACAACCATCCAAGCTGTTTTTCCATCCAGTGCAGCACATTTATCCTTGTTTTAATTATTCCAGCACCAATTCAAAGCTACAGACACTTTTCAACACTTTAGAAAAAAAATCTATATGAGCTTGAGATAAAACATTCCTGGAGGGATTTAAGAGTTCTGTGGGTATGGCACTTGAGGATATAGGTCAGCACTGGGCTTGGCAGTACTGGGGGGAACAGTTGGACTTGATGATCTCAGAAGGCTTTTCCAACCTTAACAATTCTGTGATTCCAAGATTTTGCTTCCCCTCAATCTCTGAAGTGCTAAGCCAAACCACAGCACCCACCTCTGTCTGCCAACCTTCTCAATTGGAAGGGAGAGGGGAAAAAAAACCAACTGGCTAAACCACCCCAGCATTGGCTCTGGGAGTGCTCAGATTAATTGGGTTGAACTTGGCAAGCCAAGGAAGGAAATAAATCACAGAAGAGTAGAAATCAGCCAGAAATACCAACACCTGCTGTGTTTACTGTGGGAGTGGCACGTCAGCAGAGCCGAGCTTGACCCCTCCTCACAGCCAGGGCCCCACAAGAGTGGGAGGAAAAGTTAATTATCAAACAGGTGCTTCTATTAACACAGATCACCCTGGAATTCTCACCACTCCCCTTTTTTATTATTACTACTACAACTACTACATTTAATGCTTTTCAACAGCCACCACAGGTGCAGAGTTAAATCTGCACTGACCATTACCCCACCATCGGGGAGGGATCCAGGTGTTCTCTGTGTTTCTTTCTTTTACCTGCACACAATACACAGCTGGAATATTTAATGAAATCACCTGGTAGAGGGGGAAAATTTTTCCAAAAGCAGCTCTATCACTCAGCAGAGAGTCTTGAGTTACTGAGTGAAATTTGGTATTTTCCTTCTGCTTTCAATGAAGCAGCCTGAAAGAAAATATGTTTAAAAACACTTACTTCAAAGTATTTTCTCTCAATTTCAGGGTTCTTGCCCATAGTCCTCTGCTCGTAGCAGCACAAGACACACGTGTCAGGGCCAGTCAGGTCCTTCAGTGTCTTCAGCAACGGCTCCAATGACTGCCCAAAAGAGGTTAAATGTTTCCTACTTGGATTTCAAGTTCATTTCCCTGGTATGATACCCTCTAGCTAAAGTCTTCACCCAGGAGAGAAACTCCCAGTTTTGCTTTGCAGGGAGTTATTTTTAGTACTTTAATTGGGACAAGAACATGGGGGCAAGCTGGAAGTAGAGGAGAAAGGGAGACTGCACAGGAGAGTTTCACAGAGTGACCAAGAAAACTGAAGTAGAACCAAAGCCAAAAACATCCCACACTGCTGAGCAGGCATTTCCTTCAGGCACACAACAGTGAGTGTTTCTTGACATGTTTCAGAAGTGAGAGTTTTCTCAGTTATTCTCTTAATATGGCTCAGATCCAAACCACTCTTTACGGAAACAGGACCAACATGCAAGGAGTCAAGGCCAGGGGCTGGTAAAACCACTGGAAGGGCACATGGGGTTCTTCAGGTCATCTCCCTTTTCCTGCAGCTTCTCTTAGCTCTCTGTGCACATCCCACAGAGCTCAGCTGAGGACACAGGGCACACAAAAACAAGCTGGAGCATGATTTCTCCTCTTGCCTTCCCTGGGGAAGTGTGAGGAGAACCCAAACAGAGCAGATGTGGCACTCTGACATTTCATTTACCAATGATTTCAACAGTTCACTGTGTTTTGCTTCACACTTCATTCCAGTGTTAAAAATAAAAGGGAGGCACAAACGTTAAACTTTTTTTTAAAATGTAAAATCTCTGTTTGAAACTCAAATGGCACTGAATCCATTAAAAATGCCTCTTACAGACTTGTTCTATGTATTCCTCTAAATCACAGGGCCCAAGATGGACACTGTTTATTTGAGTACTTCTCATATTAAACACATTGTCCCCACCCTCCCTTCCCAAGGAACTTTCCTGCAGGGGTTTTGCAAAGTCCTCATTTACCTCCTCATAGTAAATGCAATCAGCCATGAGTATATAATCAGGGGGAGGCTGAAATTCCGTTACATCTTCACCCCTAAGAAGAATAAACAAGGAAAAAACAACAAAAACTGAAAACAAGCTTCAGTAACAACACCTAAAGGACTGAGTATAAAATTAACTGCATTTTTGTATCAAGCATCCCTTAAACCAGTAATGTTTTAAAGCATATTTAGCAATTTAACAAAGCCAGTGCAGAATTACAGAATCCCAGAATGGTTGGGGTTGGGAGAGACATTAAAGGTCATCTTGTTCCACCCCTGCCATGGGCAGGGACACCTCCCACCAGCCCAGGGGGCTCCAAGCTCCATCCAGCCTGGCCTGGGACACTCCCAGGGATCCAGGGGCAGCCACAGCTTCTCTGCCCACCCTGTGCCACGGCCTGCCCACCCTCCCAGCTAGGAATCCCTTCCCAATACCCCATCTAACCCTACTCCCTTTGTATTTGAACCCAAAAAGCCCCGTTAAATCCGAGCAGAGACATCAAAGGCTCATACAAACCATTTCAGTACCTTGGCTCGGAGCGACCCCGTCACCAGGTGCTTGTTGTTCTCGATGTTCACCATCAGCAGCTCCTGCAGCTCCTCGAGGTCTGTCACCGTCACGTTCGCCCTGCAACACACACACACACACACACGGTGGGGGTGGATCAGGGAGCCGCCACACCACAGCAAAGAGGCATTTAGAGCCATTTAAAGGCATTTCACGGCCTTGAGGGCTGCGTTGCTCTCCCTCACCCCAGTGTGGCTGCCATGATGCCCACGGCGCCGGTGCCCGCGCCCAACTCCAGGACGTGCCGGCGGGCCAGGGGGCAAGCGCCGGTCTCCAGGAACTTGGCGAGCACCAGCGCGGCG
>VXAU01004763.1:11275-28311 GCA_013399695.1 Formicarius rufipectus | reverse complement strand
AAAAAAGAAACAAAAAAAAAGGACTCGAACTATTTGATTACTAAATCTTTTTTTCTAATAGCAAAAACTACTTCTGACATTAAATCACTAACATGAAGAGTTTATAGACTTTCAGTGTTTTAAAGAAAACAATGAAAACCTGATATAAGAAAGGCTAAGTGAGAGAAACAGGTTATAATTTCAGCAGGTCATTGATCAAAGGCACTTTGGCTTTACAATTTAACAGAGAGGGCAAACACAATTATAGTGTTCTATGCAAGTCAAATAACATAGAAACTCTCCTGTTATGTTCCTCTGAATGTTCATAAATAATGCATCCACAATTTCCTTATGTTCACTTCTGTGTAAGTTCTATTAAACATCATTAAAAAAACAACATTAAAATTTAGTTAATTAAACATTAAACAACATTAAAAATTAGTAATAAAGAGATTGTAAGCATGCAAACAACACAGTAGTGTCTTATCCCTGCTCACAATCAGCCTGCATTTTTAGACTTTAGAAGTATCAATTAAAAAACGTTTAGCACAAATGCATTTATTTTTAAAGACCTGAAAGTGAAGGTATTAAAAAAATCCTGACAACTTACCTCAGACACTTTCCAAATAAATAAAAAATATAGACAGTGTAAAAAATAATCACAATTTATTATTTCCTTTTCTAAACTGATTTCTTAATTTAATTAAGGAGCTGGGGAAATGCATTTTCCCGTCTACATCTGACAGATAATGCCTCAAACTTTGTGAATGAAAACAAGTTATTCAATGTCTTAATAAATGTGTCATGAGATAAATTCATTGCTGATATCAGATTAGAAAACAGATTCAATTTTGAGAATGAAGAAGATAGAAAATATGTGTAATTATGAATAGAATCTTTCTGGAAGACCAATTCTAAATCTATAGAGAAAGAATATTAGTATTTTCTTATTTTGCAGAAGCTAATAGCATCAGGAGGCTGCACTGTTTCTCTCTTGCCCAGGATTTTTTATCTGGTAGAAGAAGTATGAGTATCACTCAATATTCTTTTCCCAAATTCATTTTTCGCAACACAATGTAATATCTAATATTCATTGAAATAGTATCCTTATGATGCCTGGCTGCCAACTTGGTAGGTCAAAAATGTGAATATTTTTTGCTCTAGATTAGAGGAAGAGTTGCTATGGTACTTTAAGTTTAGAATCAATCAATCCACATGAAGTGACTCATTTCCCAAGACCCACTGATTCACAGTTCTTTGAATCATCACCTCCACTATGAAAAATGAATTTATATCCATTTAAAAACAACCCAACCAAACAAAAAGAAAAAAAAAAAAACAACAAACACCAAACCCCAACAAAACAACAAAAAACCCAAAACCAAACAAAAAAACCCCAAAGAAATCACAACTCGATATCATTTCAAGGTACTTAATATCTCCACTGCAGAAGCAATAGCATCAAATGCAATTCTTCACGTTTTGCTAAAGGGAAAAAAGTCCCTTTTGAGACCCAACTTTCAAATAAACTTTCCACATTGAATTTGATATAAGCATAAAAGTTTAGCAACTTTGATGATGTTGCAATGTATTAATTTGTAGCCACAATTTATTGCTCCTTCAGGATATAATACTGTAGAGCATGCACACCAGCCAGATTTCACGCCCTTTCAGCTCTGTCCATTCCAAATTTCAAGTATCTAGCTTTATATTACTGAAATTTTCACCTTTTTTTTCATTCCCTAAATAGCAGGGAATTTTCATTTTTAGAAGAAAGACTTATTTGAGCTATTAATTTAATATTTATTCTAAGTGTGTTGCTTAATGCTGTTGGTAAGCTAATCAACTATATAATTTTTAATTAAACTTTTTTTCATTTCTGTGTGCAAATATGATCAAATCCTCATTGAAAGCTTTTATACAGTAAACACAGCACATAGATAAAACTCATTGTAATTAATATCTAAATATTGGTTGAATATTTGATGGCTATTAAGGAAGGCAAGTTTTTTTGGAAAAGAAGATTAATCTAGATATAATAAAACTACTGCCCCTGTAAATATCTGAAGTATTAATTTTTCATATGGGCTGAAATCTGAAATATTATATTCAGATGCCTGAATTCATTTCAAGAAATGAAAATTGTATATATTCTTTTCAAACTCTTCTTCGATGGAGATAACTGATATATGTTCAACAAAGAATTGAGTTATACTGGATAGTTGCCTTGTAAGATTTGAAGTTATGAAGTCCCTTAACAGAGAAAAAAGCACTTTATTTCTCTCAATCCTATATTAAACAAAAGGTTAATTTTATTCAGTAATGGTGGAGATATTGATCAGTTTAGTCAGATCAGTCATTCTGAAAAGTTAAGTCTACCTTCTCCTCCTGCTTTGCTTTTGGTAAGTAAATTGTTACTGGGGGAAAGATACAGAATTAGTCTTACAGACATTTTGAGTGGAGAGGTGTGATACAGAATTTATCTTCCACTCAGCACAGGGAAACAGTGAAAAATTCAAATGTTGGAGGAAATGTAGGATGGAAAGGTGAGACTTATGGCTAGGTTGTCCTATTGCCTGTTGCTATAAAATCCATGCAAGTGTATCATTGCAAAATCAAACATTAGATAAAGGTTGCAGAACTGAGACCTGCAACTCTTTGTGGGATCCAAATTTTATTTATAATATAGTCTTACATGCATGGTTGTGGATTGTTTCCTTAAATGTCATCTGCCCTGTTAATCACCCTTCTCCTAATATCCCTGTGTCCTGTCTCCCACTGTCTGATACATTTTTTTTACCCTTCCTGTTGGAAGTTCCTCCACGCTGCACCAAGTCAAGCCCAATCCTACTGATAAATATGCTAGGAACTAATATCCTACTGGTGCTTTGTTTTTAAGAAGTTTCTCCATGTTCTTGATGTCATTATTTTGCTTCCCATTCATTTTATCCTCTATTGTACTGGCACATGTTGAAATACATGCACTTGTCCACCATAGTGTCCCAGCTACTTCTGGCTGGTTTTTTTTTTTAATGCAGATATTTCAACAGCTCTAGACTACTCTCATTCATTGTTGCTGTCTTGTAAATGACATTAAAATTCCATATGGTACCAAAACTCAAATTTTGAGGTTTTTTCCTCTGGATAGAAACGTGATAGCTTCTAAAACTGCTTCCTAAGTTCATTAAAATGACACATCACTGTTTGAGAATATAGGTTTAAATTGCTTTATAATGTGCATCAGAAAATGCCTCTATGGCTTTACTACATTGAAGCAATACTTTGATATTTATTTGTTAAAAAAATCCTCTCAAAATAAAATTAATGGCTGCAGCTGGGATTGATAGATGCTAAGTTACACTACTCAGCATCTCTCTACTATAGATTCTAATGGCCATTCCTAATTTTTAGACAGCATTTCCATCAATTCTCCCATTTTTCCACAGCACAAACCACAATTCCCCCACAAATGTACTTTTCAGCTTCTTGGACTATCT
Organism: Formicarius rufipectus; assembly: GCA_013399695.1. Classification (NCBI taxonomy): domain Eukaryota; kingdom Metazoa; phylum Chordata; class Aves; order Passeriformes; family Formicariidae; genus Formicarius; species Formicarius rufipectus. Next base: position 24,835 of record VXAU01004763.1, on the reverse strand, counting down.
GCCAGGTTGTTGTTTTGCTGTGGTTTTTGACTATCTGGGTAATGAAGGCTTGGAAACGATCAAATGCTGACCATAGAGAACAACTTCATTTTTGGTCCTTAATGTGTTAGACAATAATTAATAAATACAAAAGTTTTTGATACTTAGACTAGAGTGATTGTAGTCAATACTGACCCTGTAGCAAATTACTGTGCTAAATCACAAAATATCAAGAAGCAGTAGATAAGCTTGGCTTTTCCAATTACAGGATTAAGAAAACTCATTTCCCCTTACACACTTTCTTTTCTTTTGCCTGTGATGGGATGAAGAAAGGTTTATTCTCTCAGTTTTTATTCAGGTTAAGTCTTTCAAGAGGGTGTTGACATTATTTTGCTGTCACAGATTACATCAGTTTGCCTGTAGATTAAATAAAAGACATAAAACACCACACTATAGAAGGGAAAATATTGGAGGAGTTGTAAAAAGGTTTGTCTGAAATACTAGTTGTAGTCATAAGTCTATTTAAATTGTTTTCCCCTAACAAATGGAACATGTTTAGTTTTATAAACAAAATTTTTTCATGCTTTTACACTGTGGGACATGAAATTTGGAGTCAGTGGTCACTCTAGGGAAAAGGAGAACACAGAAAACAGACAATTAACAATACACATAAGAAATACTGTGAGAGTACCTCGGAAGGCTTTCAAACAGATTCCCAAACCATGACAAAAGTGGGGACAATACAAGGTAGTGGAACAAGAGGTAAGTTATAACTCCCAACATAGGTTAAGAGTTAATATAGGTTATCTCCCTCTTAATATAAGGTGATGAGGAACCAGGGCAAAATGGACAAAGCAGACAGAGCTTTTCTACATTGCCAGTAGGAATAGGAAGAAAACAATGAATAAAACCTATTGTTGAGTTTATTCTCACTACCTAGAAGTAATGAAACAATGAAATGCTGAGAACTTAGCTTTTAAAAAAGGAACAATAAAGAACAGAGCCATTGTTAGCCCAGAGTCAGTATCTTGAGCTGTTGAAGCCTCAGCTGGAGTGCTGGCCACGCACAGGCTGATGCTGCAGCTGGCAAGATTCCACTCCAGAGAGAGAAGATATAACATGTAGACCTAGGCTGAGGGGGTGAGGAGGACCAGATGCACATCATTTTGATTCAGGGGATGCCCTGAAGGTGCATTGCCTACCTACCTCTCCTGGCGATTACCATGCTCCATCTCCTTCTCCTGCTCAGTGGCTTGTTAAGATTCCAAGGGCTGGTATGTATTGTTTTCTATCACAAATGACAGGAAACATTTACTTTGCTTACTAGCAAATGTGCTTTGCTACCTCAGTTGTGTTTTAGTATCTTATTTGGTGGGAATCCTCCTGAATCTGTTACAAAATGACACAATGTAAGTAAAGGGAACAGGATTTGGTGCAAGTTCACAGGCTTCAAGAGACACCACAGGCATGACATAAACCAGAATGTAGACATTAGGACCATGTCAATATAACAGAGAGAGGAATAAGGGAAAAAGAAAAATAAGAGTTCAGCAAATAACTTGATGGGCACAGAATAGATAATTATTTCTGGAAACTATTGGTAAAATTGGGAATGTGGGACTTTAACATAAATCTAGTGAAATACATGAACTTTGGAAGCAAGATCTTCAACTCACAAAATTGCAACTCTGCATCCCACAACTCTACATCTGTCTCTGTAGAGAATTTGTATCTCTTCTCCAGATCATGCAGGACTTTTTGTTCAGGTAAAGTAATGCTTGGCTCCAAAGCAGGAAGAAGTTTGCATTGGTGCAGCATAGAACCAGATAATCCTTCCTTAAAAACACTGACTTCTGGAAACATTATAGAGAGATGTCTAAGTAGTGTGCCACCCAGAGTGTAAATCCCTTGGTTACAGATATGAATACAGTCTAATGAAGCATATGGTCTGAACAGCAATTTTCTTTCCTCCATTCACATTAATTTGGAGCTTGAAGAACCTTGAGTCAGGTAATACAAACTGAAGGGAAAAAAAAAAAAAAAGATAAATATCAGGTACTTTAATGTAGGAAGAGAACAGTAAGACTTCCCCTGGAATAGGTTGAGGTTCCTTGGTGCTCTGTGTGACAGCAGGAGTCAGACAGGGCATGTAAAAAGGGATGAGAAATAGATAAGGAGTTATTGGTTATTCTGTTTTGCATGACTGTTGCATCAATTTGCCTTTAGCCATACAGTCTGAGCAGATGTGCAGTCTGAGCAGAAGCTGCTTAAATATATCATGAAGATGACCCTTTTGAATGTAATTTTCGTTTCACTGCAGCGCCAGCTATTGAGATTTCAGCTCTGCAAGGTGAGAATAAGGCACAGCCCAGGAAGAGCAGTACAGATGCCAGATGCAGTAACCAACTTAAGAGTACCAAACAGATGGCACTTTGGAACAGGCAGACATGCTTACATGCTGCTGTATCTTTGCTTCTAGGTCTGGGAGGTCCAGCATCTGAGACCCAACTGAGCAGGATGAGATGCTATAGAGAGTAAAATAGTTCATGCTTTAGTGATTGTACAGACCGCAAGTAATCAGAAAAAAAATCAGCTATGAAGGAGAGATAGAACTGTGCTTAAAAGAAAATAAACACTAATTCCATTGTAGATAAAGTGCCATTAAAAAACCCAAAGCAAAACAAAACAAAAACCCCAGCAATCCCTGAGGGGTCAAACTTCAATTATATACGGAATTCAGATTTTCAGAGTGAAAGGGAACAGAAGGCAACACTCTAATTTATATAACACTTAGGAAATATCCAATTGTTCTTCCTTCTGCCTTCTTGTCTCTAGAAATGTATGAATCAAACTATAATAATATAATAAATTCAACGTCTGGGGACAGAGAAAGGCTTTAACATACTGCATTAGACCCTTTTGTACTTTGCTTTTTCAGAAATAATTTTGTGCAATAAAGTCTTGACCCAGAGGAAAGGTTCTACATGAAACACAAAACTCATAAATCTCATAATAAATATTTAGTAAAGGAATTTGCAAGAAAGGGTTATTCATAAAGCTCTAACGGTGATAGTATATGATAGCATCTATTTCTTAAAAAAGATATCAAACAATAACATTTATGTATGGGACAGTTTATTCTCCAGTATTCTCTGCTTCTGCTATTCTCCTAATAGTTACTCAGTAACATGCAATTTTACATATAATAAATTATTTTTTCAGAGATTTTGATATGGTGAATTTCAATTTACTATCATTTTTTAGTGTCCAGTGATTCAGTTATATGTAGAATTGTCATAAAGATAATTATAGAAATTATAAAAATGAAATGTCTTATTAAGTGTAATTATAAGCCAATTAATTAGAAAAATCCTTAATAATAATAACAACTCTCATTTCAACAGGTTCTCTCCACACTTCATCTACAGTGCTATTGATTTAGAATACAGTTATGGTTGTATCCATATATTGCCATGGAAGACTTGGAATAGCTAATGTCACAATTAGAGGAATACAAAAATGTTCTGATAATTTGAAGAGAAATATTGTTGGAAAACTATCAACAGTGTAGTGGCCAAGAATCATTAACAATCTGGTGCTTATTTTTGAACAGGTGTACAATTTAATTATCAAAGCCAATGGGCAATATTAATGCCAATTCCAGAGAATCAAAACTGCTGAAGGTTCTGAGCCAACGAGCAAATAAATACCTCAGTTCAGTCAGACAATCTAGGATAATCAGGAGTAGTCAACAGTGTTATGGAAAATACTATAGGCCAGAAATAAAAATGATATTTCAAATCTTTGTGGCAAGAATAAGCAGTGCTTGCCATACAGACACACTCCTGCCAGAGTATTTTGCCCTTCTTTAGCTCCTGAGACAAATCCAGATCTCACGCAGAATTACAAGGAGCAAGATCTAAATAGATAAGATATGCATAAATAATACATGCTATTGTTTGGATTATTTTTCCATTTATATGCAATTTCTATAAGTGACAAGCTCCTAAAAGTTTTGGCTAAGGATAATTTATCCAAAGAAAATACAAGAGAATTGAGAAGATGGAATTTCCTTAGATTCTTAGGAAAAACTCTCCTGGGTGCTGGAATGAAATAGTTCTATCTTGAAAACTCCATTAATTTTTAAAATACATTGTACAGAAAAAATAATTTCAGCTAACTGTTTTTGCAAAATTCTAGGAGAAGTTACATTAGTATCAGTGGACATTATTCCTATACTTTAGTGATACTAGAAAAAGAATAACCAGTTTAAAATACTTCCTTTCCTCCAAAAAAGATTTTGTTCCTACAGATTTTCTAAGACCTGCAAATTTACCTATATATGTGAAAGATAGCTTGCAACCTCTAATCAATAAAGTGCACTAACATGGTCCTTACCTGAATGAGGAAGGATCTCATTCAAATCACAGAGAGAAAGAAACATCTTGGAAAAACAAGATTGAAACAGCTATCTTAAAAAAAAAAAAAAAAAAAAACCACCCAAAAAAAACCCAAAAAAAAACCCCCAACAAAACCACAAACAAACAAACGAAAAAAAACCAAACCAAAACAAAAAAAAACCCCACAAAACCCCAAAACTCAGACTCAAATACAAACTGCAAAAATATGTATATCGTAGAATCACAGAATGGTTGGGATTTAAAGGGAACTTAAAGATCATCTAATTCCAGACAACCTGCCATGGGCAGAGGCATCTTCCACTAGACTAGGGCACTGAGAGCTCCATTCAGTCTGTGCTTGAACACCTCCAGGGATGGAGCATCCACAGTTTCTCTGAGAAATCTCTTCTAGGACTCACCACCCTCACAGCAAAGACCTTCCTCCTTATAGCTAATCTAAATCTGCTCTCTTTTAGTTTGAATCATTTCCCTTGTCCTGTCACTACATGCTTATGCTAAAAGTTTCACTTTATTTACGTCATGGACGATTAGAGATGGTATTGTCATTGGTTGATATTAGTACATGGGAATACCAACTCTTCATGGTTATACACATATATAAATTCCTTGTATGTTCAGCTCACTTCTTGTCCATCACTGAGTATTATTTATATAAAGACACAGACGATATATTAGTTTTAGAAAAGTTGGAGAATATTTAAGTTTTCAAAGAGTATGGTTTGATGGGTATTTCACAGTCTACCATGGACAGAATACCCTAGGTTTTTGTATAATTGTGAAGTATATAATGTATACTTTTCCCCTCATATTTCAGAAAATGGACTGTTGTCTTAAATCAATTCCTGAGTTACTAAGATATGCACTTCAAGCAAGTGTGCTGTGGCTGCCCCCTAAGCTTGAGATAGAAAGACTTTTTAATATTATTTTTAATATTGCTCTATATACGCTATGCTTTATTAAAACAAACAAACAAAATAAAAACAAAAACAAACAAACAAAACAACCAGACATTATGGGTAAATCAGTCTACTTTAATTACTGTTCACTTCTTTTTATGGAAATAGACTACAGCCACTGAGTATGAAGATGATGAGTTCAATCAAAATTTGATCACAAACCAAGAAAACCTGCTTTGCATTATCTCTGACAGTGATAGCCTTGGCTATGGTGATCACAAGACTGTGGACTTTGGGATCCTGCTGAACACACAGAAGGTTACTTCTATGAAAATAGTTTTAGGTTTTAGAAGAACAAATTTCAGCTTGCTTGGGAATCAGTTGGGGTGAATTTCACAGGAAGCTTCCACGGACGATAAAGGAGCTAACAAGCGCTGAGAGCTTTTCAAGGACACTCTTAAAGCACAAAACCAGTTCATCCTCTTTAAGGTAAGGGAAGCAGGCAGAACAAGAGAGTCCCTTGGCTTAATTGCAAGCATCTGAGGCTGCTCAAATCCAAATGAGAAGCATACCAGAGATGGAAAACTGGATAAGTACCCACTGAGAACTACAAAGGTATTGACAGCGTGTGCAGCAATGGAGTCAGAAAAGCAAAAGCTTAGCTCAAATTGAAATTAGCCAGAGATGTCAAAAACTACAAGAATGTTTTTTAGGTAAACAACAATCAAAACCAGAAGGAAAAATTATTCTGATGTCAAAGAGGAGAGGTAGAAAGATAAATATTGTTAATAATCTCTTCATCCCTGCCTGTTAGGTCCCTGGCCTTGGGATTAAAAATCCACGTTGATGAAGAAACAGACCAGCCACCAGTGAAGGAAGAGTTGATGGGTGAACCACTACATGATCATGATCCCTAAACATTTATGAGCCCTGACATTATCTACCCAAGGGGGTTAAGAGAGCTGGCTGGCATAATTGTAAGGCCACTCTTCATGATCTTTGAGAAGTTGTGGAGATCAGGGACCATCCTAGGAAAATGGAAGAAGGCTTAAAGGAGGATCCAGGAATTTATCGGCCTATCAATCTTAATCCCAGGGACGATTATGGAATGAATCCTCAAGGAGGCTTTCACAAGTCAGATGAAGCAGGTGATTGGAAAAAGCCAGCATAGCTTCAGCAAAGGCAAATCATTCTTGTTAAACCCAATCTCCTGCTACAACAAAGTAACCACTTTGCCATGAGCAGTAACCACAACACCACTGTTGATATGCCATCAGCAGTGGGACTTTGTCTACCGAGATTTCTCCAAGGATTTCGATACTGATTCCCACAGCCTTGTTCTAGGGAAACTGATGTGTTGCAGTCTAGAAAAGTGGTCTGTATGGTTAGTAGGGAACTGGTTGACAGTCAAAACCCAGAGGGTGGTGGTAAATAGCTCCTTTTTGAGGTGAGGTAACCCAGAGATCTATATGAGGCCTGAAATTGCTTAATAATTTGAGAAGTGATCTGGAAGCTGGAATCAAGTGTAACCAGATAAAGTTTGCTGATAATATCAAACTGAATGAGGAAATCAACACTTTGGAAAGGAGGCTGCAGGAAGACCTGGACAAGGCGGAAGATAGGGCTAACAAGAACCTTATGAATTTCAACAAGGACAAGTGTGAAGTCTTGCACCTAGGAAAATATAATTCAGGAGTGCAGCACAGGTTGAGATCTACCCAGTTGGGGACCAGCTCTGCAGAAAAGGACCTGGGAATCCTGGTGAACAACCTCAATAAGAGTGAATAGTGTGCTGCAGTAGCAAAGACAATGGGATGCTGGACTGCATCAGCAAGGCCATCACCTGCAGAAATAAAGAAGTGATTATCCCACTCAATACTTGTCAGACCACACCTGGAATACCTTGCTCAGTTTATGTCCCAGCTATAAAAAAAACCACATGAGGACAGGCTACAGAGGGTCCAGAAAAGGGCCACAAAGATGATCCAAGGACTGGGAAGACTGCTGTAGGAGCAAAGGCTGAGAGAACTGGGTTTGTTCAGCCTTAAGAAAAGAAGGCTTAGGGGACACTTTCTCATTGTGTTCTAGTATTTAAAGGGTGGGTACAAAGAAAGTGGAGACTTCTTTGGGAAAGACAAGGGGTAATGGGCACAAATTAATCCTAGTGAGATTCCAGTTGGACACAAGAGGAAAATTTTTCACAATGAGAACAGTCACCCATTGGAATAATCTCCCCAGGAAAGTAGTGGATTCCCCAACATTGGGCATTTCTAGGATTCAGTTAGCCATCCTGTCTAGACTGTGCTTTTGCAGAGAAAATTTGGGCCAGATGATCCTTGAGGTTCCTTCCCATATGGTATTCTATGATAAAAGTGGGGTTTTATCTTCAATGAGACAGTTGAGATGTTTTGGGATCCTTGCATTTCTTGACTGTTGCAACATCTATTAATTAATTTGGGAAATCACGCAGTAATATCCACCTAAACTCTTTAAATAGCTTATTCTGTAATTAGCTTTACAAGTTACTTAATTGCAATATTTCTTTCTTTGATAGAGTAGTTTTAACTTTTTTTTTTTTTCTGGGTTCTTGTTTCTCTATGTTATATTTTGTGTTGGTGTTACAATGAAGTTTATTCAAAACATAGTTAATATTGAATATCATGAGTTTTTTAAGAGATTCCATTTTATTGCTACATAACCTTAGATAAAATCTGACTTTTTTTAGTGGTCTGTCTTAAAAGAGTTTATGTCTAGGTTTAATCCTTGCTCCAGGAACATTTTTCACAAGTTGCATTAATATTCATATTAGATTAAAAATTCAAGCAAGAAATCAGAAATTTTGGGGGGATCATAAGATACCACTAGGGTATATCAACAGTGGAAATTAGTCAAGCAGCCTGCAGTATGTTGTGTTATGTTTTTATAAGATCAAACAATACAACAGATACAAAAATTTTTTCCCATGATGGGATGAAAATATATTTTCATGTCAGAAATAAAAAGGGCTAGAGGTTTGCTGGTTTTGGTGCTACAAGAAAACCTAACAGCACTGACACACAAATAAACAAAAAGAAGCCCACACCCCAGTTACTCCAAAATCGTTCAGCTCTGAAGAAGGCTATCTCAACAATAATAACTTAATTAGAGAGTCTGGCAGTTTAATGCATAGACACAGCTAATATGGAAGAAGAAAGAAAAAACAACCCAAAGCCCAGCCTTCTCACTCAGCAGACTGAGTGGTGTCACCCTTGACAGTAATTATACGGTGCTCCACTACATACAGCACATCATTTCATATTTAGCTGATACTCAGGAATTACAAAGAGGCCAACCCAGCAGCCATAGTTTTGAGTAATACATTTGAATCACTGTTTATTGCAAAAATTTGCAGCTCATATTAATTTGAAACAACTGCATAAGGATCACATTCCTATTCATCAAACTTTTAATTAAAAAAAATAAAAGTAACTTTGCATATGTATAAGGTTTTTTTAAATTATGTTTTTTCAGTGCTCAAGGTTTGATTATGAGCTACAGCATATGACAGAATATCACTCCAGAGCTTACATAGTGGGAAATCACAAGGATTTAAGCCAATGCTAAAAAATTCAAGAAGAAGAACTGATTTTGCAAGTTGCATAAGGCTTCCTATTGCTCACTGAGAATCTTTATTAAGCCAACAAAATATGACAGTCTAAGAGAGCTAAACATTTGCCTATTCACACAAAAGTATACTTTTATGAAATATACTCATGGATTTTGACTTATGTCTCCAAACAGTTACCTACATATTACACATGAGAATTTCTCAACACTACCAGAAAAATCATTGCTGCACTCTGATGAGAATTCCAGATATCTCTTATGTAACTAAAGAACAAAATCCCCTAAAATAGAATTGTAGATTAACTTCTGATTAGTGTTGTGAATACTTAAGAAAGATCTTTAGCTTTTCAAACAAAATTAAAGTTATGAGAAAGTTGATATATTTTACAAATAGTTCCTTTAAAAATGAATAACATTTTAGCCTCAAATTGTATCACATTTCAGAATATATGACAAGTGTTGCATAAAGATGTGTTGATGAAGGTATCAGCTTATGACAAGAAGGTCTGTAGTCCCTAAGAACAATGTCTTTCATTGTTCTTAAAACTTCACATTTCATATGCTGCCATTTGCAGCACAGCTCAGACAAATTATAGAGGTCATGCCATACTTTGACCGCCGTAAGTATGAAAGTCATGAAATTAAGCAAGTCTGTTTTCCTTCATAGACTTATTTCCTGCAGATGATAGGACACTAAACCTTCAATGTGCTTTTCCAAACAGAAATTCTGTGTCCAAAAAACTCAGGAGAAGAATTGGTTCTTGCTTATCTGTTCATCAAAAGAAAGAAAAATGTAGAAAATGTGGTTAATTTGACCTTTTTTGACCTTTTATTTGAAAACATTTGACCTCTATAGTGAGTATTTTCACATATAATCTATTTCTGCATCCCAAACAAATCAGTATTTTTCTAAAGGCTAAAATGAAGGAGGTTTGAAGATGACCTGCTATAAGGAAAGCACAAATCCAGAAGGGATACATCAACTAAATCTTTCACTGAAGAAGGCTATAGGCTGGCAGAGCAGGTAGTTCTTGTTTTTTCTTAGTCACCACAATTTCTCTCAAAAACTACGACTGAACCTCTTTTCAATGCTCTTCATGGAGTACCAGTATACGAAAATGTCTCTGTTTATTTATTCAATTAATTTGCTAGCAAGTAACTCCACTGAAGTAGACATAATTTAAAAATAAACATGTATTGTTTTGTGATTCAAAAATACGACAAATAGCTCTAGAAACGAGCATTTTCCTATATCTGAAATATTATTACTACTATTATTTGTAAAACAAGAGATCTTCTGTACCTGAATACTCAGACAGAATATGATTTGACAGACAGGAAAGGTTACTAGAGAACTGAGACTGAAGAAATGCAATGAAAAAGGAGCTCACGTATTTGGAGTTTTTATCCGATTTTATAGCTAGAACAGCAAACTGCTGATCTACTTAAAGCAAAATAGGGACCCAACCCATTATCTTTTGGTGGGGATTCTCATCACTGAGCTATAAAAGGTGACCAGTATGCAGAAAAAGTCAGAGTACACTGTAGAATAAAATACAATTTTATAGAATAGGTATTGTTTGAAAACATGGGTAGCTCCTAATTAGATATAATTGAAATCAAAATTCAAGTGATAAATTTAATTCCACATATTCTTGTAAAGATGTAAAACTTATTTAACTAATGATGTGGGGCTGATTGGCAGGCATACAATATATAACTGCATATGATGTTTAGTATGATCCTGTCTGAGACTGTTGTTAAAAGATTACATTGATTATCAGCATTATTTATCTAAAACACTGCATTTCATCATATTTACTTATAGCCCTGGGAACCATTCACAACTTTTCGAGTTCTGGTGTAAATTTCCATCCTTATCCCTATCCAGTTTTCCAAAGGACCTAGTCTTGGTTACAATTTCTTGTGAAAATTGATTTCTTGCTTTCTTTGCTTTCTGCAGTTCTAAGCTACATTTTTTATTCTAATTTTGACATGAATAATTTCTCAGTATTTTTAGCTGTGAACTGTTATAGCAAAATGCAACATTGTGAAGAAACTGGTTGTTACAACTCCTATTATAAATTCAGGGTAAAAGTCCCTTAATCAATTCTTGCTTCAATTCATATAGAAAAAACACAGTTTTCAGATTAGTGGTTATTCTAATTAGAGAGGAGCAAGATCAAGAGAAATAAAACAAGACACAAAAGGATAGAAAAAGGGTTCCTCTCAATATGAGAGGTGACATGATGTGGGAATAAAAATGAATCTAGGGCACCTTTTCATATAAAAAAAATTCAGAACCTAATAATAGTAGTAGAAATCAAAAATATAATCTGAAAATGCCATGGACAATATTTCTTTGCATTTTGCTCACCTTTTAAAGCAAGTGCTTTCATACTAGATTTCCGTACTAGGAAACTATTAGCAACCTTTGCAGTGACATAACTAACACTCTGGGATTAAATCTCATATTGATATGCAATGTAGCACTGAACCTACTAATATGCCCAGATGTCAGTTTGCTGTCTGTTTTTCCATTCATTGTTCTGGAAGCATAATTGGAAATACTAAAAAAAGGTTTTTCTTTTATAGTCTTTCAACTTTCTTCACTTTGCAAGTGCAAATATTCAATATGAATTATTTAGAGGACTGTCTAGTTATAAATAAGAAATGCCAAAGCAAAGTAAGGTTATCAAGCTATAAATATAATAGCAGCATTGCAATATCTAGCTGGATGTAAAATTTAGATGTCAGGTTTTTATAGAAGGTAAGAGCTGTTCTGAAAACGAATATTGCTTACTTGAAACAATGTATAAAACAGTTGTAATTTTTTGCTCAGATATGCTTTGAAGCACCACCCAATTCTAACATTCCTCTTTAGTGTGAGCTCTTATGTAACTGAAAAATTCATACAGGTCTATGCGCAAGATAAACCAAATTCTGACTAGACATGGGAAACTATTGACTGATGAAAATCATCGTTTTACTTTTATTTTACTGTTTATTCCAGGTTCTCTTTCTCAGCAAAAATTTCTATCAGCCCCAGGTTTCTTGCTATTACTTTATGTCCTATGTAGCTATCACTCATGCTGTGGATTGTTCATTAAATAAAGAAAAATTCTCATTATGTCAGGGAAGTGCACTTGGTAGCAATGGGACCTCGATTAGTCCTATATTATATCCATATATTACATTTCTAGAGAAAAGAAATTTGTTCTCCAAAAATCTGTAGTCTCAGCTTTGTTCCAAATGACAAGTGGGTTTTCACATGTTGAGAAGCATAAAACTCAGGAAATTAGATTTTTGAGATTACTGCTTTTGAATTCCCACTTCAAGGAAAATAACCCTGCTTGAAATCTCCCCTGCTGAAGTCAACTCTGTTTTAACAACTGATATCTTCCTATTAACTTGTCTCTTTTTTCAGTTTGGTTCCTGAATAAAAGTGGTCTTTACCAGAATGTATATCCCCTTCCATGTAGGGTGAAAATGGATGTCCATTCTTGTATTGTACATTTGCATTTAAATTGCTGCTATGGAATATGGGGAACATATTGCTATTTATTTTTTTTCATTTTATTAAAAACTCATACTATCAGTAATCAGTTATTGTGCTTCCTTCACTATTAGCACAGCAGTACAGTGAGCTAATTAGTCTTTTCAATAAAATGTGACCATTCCCTAAAAGATAATTATTAAGCAGAAAATTGCAGCTTATCAGCAAAATACTAGTTTTTCTTCCTGAAAATTTATTTTAAAAAATTGATTTTTCACTGTAAAGATTATTAGATTACTTTAATTTTCTCATTCTTTTCCTTTATTTATGCTAAAATTGGACAACTATCATTTTTCCAATCTACTCTTTATGGGTTATTAAGACTCTTTAATTGAAATAGAATTTTTACTCATTAGTTATGTATGGTCATTGAATGTTGATATGAACATGTGCCTTCAGCCTTATGAAACCAAGAGAAATTACTGAAATTAGCACTTCAATGCATGTAATAAGTGGACATTTTTCATCTTTCCAATTTCCTGAAACAAACTTACATTGGGCACTAGATTAATCTTCACTTATTCTGATGAATATTGTCAAGAATCAGGAAGAATCAGCACATTAATAATGCATATTTAAATTCTGATGGAAATATTGTTTTTCTTTTTCATCACTTATGTTTACAGTTTTTATATGTGTATTTTTTAAAAGTAAAGTAGGGGAAGGAAAACATTGAGAGTACATTAAGACTCAGCAGAGTGGTCACTGTAGCCACATTTGTCCATGATGTGTTTTATCACTAACCTAGCACTTAGATTAAGAACTGAAGATTATCTTATAGTTAATGTCAATTTTATGTCATTTTATGAAACCACTAGCTTCATAATGTACATAAAATGTACATTCCTGTACATACTGTCTTAAAATGTACGTTCCACTCTACAAATCCCACCCTCTTTCCACTCTGTAGTCCTATATTCCTAATATTTCCTCTTCTACATTCAGAGTCTGTGGTGGAGGGAAGAGGAGTAACTAAAACACAAAGCAGAGATGATAATTGTATCAAGTATCTGCCCTTGTGTTCTTACTTTAACTTCAGGAAAGAAGTCAGAATTTTAATACTATAATTTTAATAGCATTGCTCTTTTTTCCTTGTTTTTTT
>VXAU01004763.1:604-11256 GCA_013399695.1 Formicarius rufipectus | reverse complement strand
TTTTTTTTATTATTTTTCATTATTTTATGTGTTCTAAATTTTCAACAATGTTTCAACAAAGGACCTCAATGAACATGGTGAAGGGCCCTGAGGGGAAGCTGTATGAGGAGTGGCTGAGGGTACTTGGTGTGTTCAGCCTGGAGAAGAGGAGATAGGGGAGATGTCATTGCAGTTACAGATTCCTCATGATGGGAAGAGGAGGGGCAGACACTGATCTCTGCTCTGTGATGACCAGTGATAGGATCTGAGGGAATGGCCTGAAATAGTCTCAGGGGAGATTTAGGTGGGATATTAGAAAAAGGTTTTTCACTCAGAGGGTGGTTGGGCACTGGAAGAGGCTCCCCAAGGAAATGGTCACAGCACCAAGCCTGACAGAGTTCAAGAAACTTTTGGACAATGTTCTCAGGCACATGGTGTGACTCTTGTGGATGGTCCTGTGCAGGGCTAAGAGTTGGACTCCATGATCCATGTGAGTCCCTTCCAACTCAGCATATTCTGTGATACTGTGATTTTGTATATACCCACTTCGGGACAAACAATGGCACAAACAAAACACAAGAACATTTTGCTACAGAAAGATATAAAATGCAAAATGTTGCAAGTTCAAATGGATTTAGGACGTGGTTATTTTGCCAAGCAGATTTACCACAGAAGTAGGTTTATAAAGTCTTCTTTTCCTAATCTAATTACTAATTACATTACAGTGATAGAAGAAAACCTAAACTACAATACAGGAGTTATATGGAGTTCTGCCTTGCATACTTTGTGATAATAGCAAGGGATTGAACAACATTAAAACACAATTTCCTGTTGTTTTAAAGATATTTAGAAACTATGATGAAATCAAATAATTTTAAACGGATTGAATGTGATTCATTCCTCTCTACCATAGAACCGTCAATTGTGTCTATTGATCATGTCCCAGGATTAGTAGTTTCTCTAAAGATGAATATTTGGGGTTTGCAACAATATAAATTATATGCACCATGTCAAACATTTAACTCTTTGCTTCAAGAGAAAAAATATGTTAACCTAATCATCAATAATCAAAATGTAACCTTATAAACCTAAGAGGTTCTCATGATGAAAAAGTTTTACTGATAATGAAATAAATTCTAAGTTTAGAGAAGACTTCAGGTTATAGCCATTTAACTTTTACAGCACAATTTTGTTTTTATGAAAGAAGTTACTTTATTAAAGCAGTAATGAAAACTAGTATTTCATAGATAAATAGATAGTAATATATGCATAAACATAGAATGGTTTTGTTTGAAAGGAACCTTAAAGATCATCTAGTTCCAACCTCACTCACTACCTTGGGCAGGGACACCCTTCTGCTAGACCAAGTTGCTCAAAGCTCCATCCATCATATCCTTGAACACTTGAACACTGCCAGGTATGGGGGCATCCACAAGTTCTCTGGGCAGTCTGTTCCTGTGCCTCATCACCCTCACTGTAAAGGATTTTTTCCTAACATCTAATCTAAATCTATCTTTTTCCAGTTTAAAGACAATCCCCCTAGTCCTATTGTTTCATGCCCTTTGTAAAACTTCCCTCTCCACCTGTAGGTCCTCTTTAGGTACTGGAATTCTGTTATAAGGTGTCTATGAGCCTTGTCTTCTCCAGGCAGAAGATATTTCATGAGACATAATTTCATCCATTTTTAAAATTATATTATGTCTTATTAACTCTATATGCAAGAAGTTGCTAATTTTCTTAGCAGCAAGCATTAAGAAATTGGAGGCACCATTTACAAAGTGAAAGGGAGAAATTTTTATAGATAATATTTCATGACTGCATGAGAAAAACAGATGGTACGTGCATACAGATGCAGCTGAAGGCAGATGACTATTTCACTATAAGGTCTTGAAGTAAACAATAGTCAAATTACTGACAAGAGTTTGTCATTGTAATAAGAGCAAACAGTAAAATAAAATTGAAACATCATAGTTTTCAGGAACAGATGCATGCTTTAATCAAACTAAACAATATTAATTATTATATGTAAGTTTTGGTACATTAATATACAACAAAATATAAACTGAATTGATAGAATAGCATCTATAAGGAAATCCTTTATCCCCATGACAAGCAGACAGAAAAAGATGCTATAGGCATAAAAATGACAACAAAATTCATACCTTAAAAATATCCACACAAAATATGACTATAATATAGTCATACTCTAACAGTTATGATTACATATGAAGGGCAATTTTAATTCGCTTTATTAAAGAGATCAGGAATATAAGTATCTCCTAGGAAATAAAAGTAGATAATTAAATTGATTCCATTACAGAGTAATTTATAAGAATACATAATTACTCAGCAAATAAATCAGATAAGCTAACAGATATTTGGCACAAATTATTTACTGAAAATAAAGTTGTACTTGACATTTTTCCTTTTTTTTTTTTTTTTTTCCCCCTGCCTTTCCATTGTCAGGTAAAAATACTAGTCCACTAGTGATAAACAAATTGTCTTCTAGCTTACTAAGCTCGAAAACACAAAGACTCAACAAACAATGGACTTAGAAGGTTCCTCCATGCTCGTGGAAGTGCTATAAGTAAAATGGACAAGAGAAGGACACTCTTTTGTTTGTGCTTGTTTCTTTGAATATTTCTTCTGTTGCATTTTTTCCTTTCGTTTGTCACACTGACAGGAGCAATTGACGTAAAAATGTAAGTAAGTATTACATCAATCTGCCATCAGTGTTCATTTCCGATTTCAAAAACATCCATACTGAAAAATGAGTATTATGACATTCAGCTCTTCATTTTAGACACCTCAGTAATAGCTTCTCATATTAATTTTGAATGACAGCCTCTAATGAAAGATAACTCCATTAAAATGGAATGGTAAATATGTTTACCTATGAAATCCATTTAATCATTTTGCAGATGGAACATTTAGTCTAGGAGCACAGGGAAAAGTGATACAGTAAGCATTCACAATTTAGACAGCTGCAGAAATGTTGTTTGTTTATACTGACTGCAAGGTAATTATTTTGTTCAGAATACAAACTTCTGAATTTTATATTTTTCTCCCTGAGAGACAAATTCACTTTGGTATGCTCCAAGAATGTATATTGACCATACTAAAGTCTATACAAATAGATATTGTATATCTAGCCTCTTGTTCTAGCTCTAGCCCAGACACACATATATCTTTCCCTTAATGCTAGAGACAAATATCCTTCTCCCTGACTGTAACAGAAAGAGTATTAACCCCAATCCCTTTATGTGGTATCATATAAAAAATGGGACTTATATTTCACCCTCACATCTTGTGGAAATAATGGAATCACCTCTTTCACTTTATGAAAGATTTTTGTTCATCTTCTATAGCACTAGATTTGGAAATATGACTATGATTCATATTTTTCGTACTTTTAATGAACAACAGTTGTCATAACCAATACCAGTGAGAAAAAAAATAATAAAATGATTTATATAAGAGTTAAGAGATCTTGAGTAAATTAAAAGTAACATTAAATGAAGAAATAAGTAGATGAAGACCTACAGAACAAGAAAAAAAAAAAAAAAACAAGTCTGAGATTACAATTGACAAGATTTAAGGAAGGTTCTGGGATGAGATAAAAATTTGTTTCTTTGAATAAGCCCATGACATTATGCTTGCTTTAGCTAGATTGGAATATAGCCATTTCCATTACTCTCTTCTGATCTTTCAGAATCATCTCAAAAAGTTATCTTTGCTTTATTCCCACAGAACTCTTGCAAATATATAGATAGATGATATCTCAGAAGCACACTGTGCTTGTTCCCTCAGGCAATATTTACCAATTATTTATTCATCAGTACTGAGCTTGCTCTCAGAAGCTTACCATGTATTGTGTTTAGGATGGAGTCAGTTGCTGAATGCACACATGTAAAATTCCAACAAAAGAGGTTGTCTGGAGAAGTTGTGGCATCTCTGCTGCTGGAAACATCCAAAGCATTGACTGGGTGAATAACCAAATTTATCCTTGAAATCAGCTCTTCTTTGAGCATAGGGTTGGATGGGATGCCCTCCTTCTCTTAGGCTCTTTGCAGTCTAAATTATTCTATTTGTGACTCCAAAATGATACTGAAACTGGAATATTCAGGTGACTAAAATACAAAACTTAATTTTTCAATTTTCCTTCTGTTGAAAATATAATGATTGTTAAAGACTTTGAAATGTTTGGGAAACAGAGCATGTTTTATGATTTCAGTTACCAAATATCTTAATTAGATATAAGACACGATGTTGAATTCTACAACACAGACTCTTAGGAACATTTAGGTACATTGATTATTTTCCAGTGTGTTAATAAGCAAAAAAGTTCTCACAGTATACATTTAATAGCCTGATTTAAAGAAATATACTGGATTGATAATAATAAAGAATAAATGTGGATGATTAATCCTTTACAGCCCAGTTACTGCTGAAGATGTTAAGTACAATGTCTACATTGAAGACCAAACTCTATCAGACTTATGCCAAGATTTGTATGAGTTGCAATTAATTTGGTTTGAAAAGTCCTGAAAACATAATTTCATTATCTAAAATCTACATGAGTTCCATAACTTTAATAATGTTCCTTATTAGTTCCTGAAGGGGAGAACATTTAAATTTTCAAAGACACAAGGCATGAATGGATGGATTTGCTCAGGTAAATAGCCATAATTTGCAAAGAATAGTCATATCTTCTGATGCACAAACTGAAAATATCTTATTTTATGTGTCTAATTGTATGCCATAAAGTTTACAGTATCATTACTTCATATTAAGAAAAAATGGCAATACAAGCAGCTTTTAAACATAAAATAGTGACATGCAGTTTAAAGTATAAAGGCTTACTATAAAAATACAGTCTTCTCTTTTTCTCCTCCCTTAAAACTAAATCTAGAATTGTCACTTAGTTCTTAGTCTCTTCTCTTGAATGTTCTGAATGTAATTTACTTGTATGTGGTAGTTGATTGTTTGTTTAGAGAAATACATTCTCAGTTATCTCCCTTAAATAGACTAATTTTAATGTTTACCAAGAAGTTTTATACACTTGGTTAACTTCTGGGCGTAACAACAAAGAGTGATTGGACAAAATGTGCTTCAAGTGCTACTGTAGACATAGAACTCCTGAATTCTTGGAGAATCATGGGGCAGTGAAATCTTCTGAGAAATATAACCTGAAATAATAAATACCTCCTTTTTACCTGAGTAATTTCAGTCCAATAAGGACAAAGACTGGAGAAGGAAAAATACCCCAGCAAAACATAAATGGAAAAAAAAAAAAGTCTTCATATTTACTAAAAAACAATAAGAAACACTGATGAGTAACCTTGTTCAGTGGATGATTAAATAACAAAGACTACTCACATAAAAAGATAACCAACAAGTAGGATCTTTTCGATGGGGCAACACATAGAGCGTATGACAATGTCACATTTAAATCACCCTTTTAAAATAAAATAGCATTTAATATTCTTCAGTGATTCATATAACGGCAGTAGTAAAAGTATTTTCTCAAAGTTTCTCTGCTACCACTTCTCCATATGTCATATCTTCTGCTAAGAACACTGGGCCCAGGGACCCTGATAAAACTATTGAAAAAACCCTCAACAAAAACCTAAAAAACAACACTTCCTCCTCCCATAAAATAAAGCAAAGAAGTGCAACTACCAATTCTATACATTTTAGATTACAATGCAAACATTTTCTAGCGTTTTCTGTATTATGATAGAAACTCTTTTGTTTCTTGCCACAAAAATTCTGGCAAAAACTGCTAATGGAAAATATTAATACTTAAATGAAATGAATAAAGGAATCACAGTTCTGTTTTTTCACTAACTATGAAAGAATGGGAATAGACACAAGCTTAGGTAATGATGCTGATTTCTGGAGAGAATGACATACAGGAAGGATGAAAGATAGTGTGAAGTCAAGAGAAAAAAAATGAGAAGAAATAGATTTGTATTATCAGTGATTTCATGTACCAACCTAGCCTTGAAAATGGATCTAAAGAGGATTTTCTGATTTTGTTCCAGGCTGCACGTAACTGCTGGAAGTGGATTTGGTTTAATTAATTAATCAAAAAAGTCAGTAGAATTTGATGTGCTTTGAAGGCACAACGTAGACTCTTCAGAAAAAAAGAACCATCAATAACCAATACTATTAACAGCAAAGAACAAATATTCTGTCAAAGAGAAACACAACTAAATTTTCTATTACTGTAGATAATCCTTAGAACTAGAGGTTCATATTGCCAAAATTTGAACTTGCAGAGTCATGAAACAGTACATTGGAATAGACAAGGCTCTCAAAGCACTTAGCACCTACAACCATTTTATCTTCACAACAGATACAAACAGCAAAACAAATTTGTCACTGAACTAACAAATTGGTGTGATAGAGCAGTGGGACTAAAATCTATTTATTGGAAGAACTATTTCATAACACCAAAACCAAGAAGAAAACCCCTATAATCAAGATGTACTGTAGAGAACAGATATTGAACGTGGAAACCTTCAACACAAAAGTAAAGGAAGTATAAATTTGTATCAGTTTGGATGAATTACATTTTAATTTTTATGCCATAACCTGCAAAGCAACATTGGCTTTATACAAAATGAGCAGATTTACATGAAATAAATGATCTACAAAAACTGAGGTTGGAAATCTCGGGCAGTGCGAACTACAGCTGAGTCTTGTCAACTAAAGCAACAGTATCCAATGGTTTATGAGGGATGTGATAAAAGCCAAACAAACCTAGTAATCCTAAAGCAGTAATCAACATAAAGAAGGGAGTGGGAGGGAGCAAGGGGCAGGGAAGAGCGGGAGAGTGACACTCGCCATTGTTGCATTAATTAGGTGAAATAATGTGTTAAAACACAATATGAGGAAATAACAGTGGTTACTGATGTCTACACAATTCATCCTAAGGACTTAAACTGGAATACAAAAGCACTCCTAACTATTCTGAATACACTGTATGACTGGATACTATCCTTTTATGCCAAACAAGGTGTCACTTTAGGAACCAGTATGTATTAGGAATATGAAACACATATTAATTACAATTACTTGGGCATGACTATGAAGTTATTAGAACAAATTAGAGTAACTACTTGAAACTACAAATTTCAGCTCTGAAAATTTCATTATAATCAGAAGTTTTTTTCCTTCTCATGAGTAATTAAAAAATGCAGATCATAAACCACTGACAGGTCCAGATCAATTGACCAGGAAATCATTATTTGGTGGCAATTCATTATTCTTAAAAGACTGGAAAATACATGCTGTTTTTATGGTGGCCTGGAAAGTCAGCTCTTGTATTTTGATTATTATGCATTATTTTGGAGGTTAGAACTACATTCAGCAGTTTCTCTATCAAAATGGATATGAACCTACTTTTCCACCTAGTGCAACTCTAAGTTACAAAATAAATGACTAAGTAAATTAAAAGCAATAGACCATGTGTGTCAGAATAGTTTAATTCTGTAATGAGTAAATTGAAATCCAGGGCAAGAATATACAGGAAACTCATGGCTGAGGCCACTCATCTAAGAGGATATATTTTTTGATTCTATCTTTCATGAGAAGAACCATCTCAGTATTTTACATAAAATTATTAATTGATTTGAATACAAACAAGAATGTGTAAGGAAAATTTGAGTGTGATCCTTCTTTTCCCAAGGAAATTTATTACCTAAATATTTTTTTTTCTTGTTAATAAACTGGAACATATCTGGTAATTGAAATCCTTTCATTTATTTTATGCAAATTAGAGTGAAGCAGCTATGATAATACAATTTTCTCATCAAAATGTCAGTGACAGAAAAATTAGGAACAGCAGTATAAGCCACGCTAAAAATTAAAAGTTAAAAAATTGACTTTATTAGTAGATAAGGGGAAAATATCCTTTAGGAAAAGGTGTTAACGAATGACTTCAGTGGCTTGGACAAAAGGGCTACTACGTATATGAAGCATACATTTCTTCACAAACTTTCAGGCTAATTAAGTCTTTTGGAATTAACTGGGTATTCAGTGAAAAGTTTCTTTTTGATCACAGAAAAAATCCACATTCATATGTTCCTACTTTTGATCAGAAATATTTCAGGGGGAGTACCTAATCATTTAGAATCCATGTACTTTTTGAAGGTGCATTTATCAAAAACTGTCTCCAGTTGGCAATGATTAACTTCCTCATATAGTGGTTCTGGCATACATGTCATGATAATCATTAATATTCTAAATTACAGAATTATAGGGAAAAAATGTGCATCTGCCAACCTGACACAAACATCTGACTTTATCAGTATATTTGTATTTATGTTTGAGAGCATAGTCAAGTTGTGTATCACATTTTCTTTACTATTTTTGATAGATCTGTGAATATTGTCATTCAGTTCAACATGAAAAATGCAACTTCTTATCTGTTAGACACTGCTAGTTAGTAACTAGTATCGAGCTACCAACGGTATTCATCTAGAGCTACCTAGCAATGCGAGAAGTGACTTTACACACACAGAGAAAACCTTCTCTAGTAGCTAGATTCAAACATCTTTAATTTGAATATGACTCTATTCTAGAAAACATGTTTCCTTATTTATGATTAAAAAAATAACACACGCATTTCTAATTAAAATAATATTCAACTTCTATTGCCAACCACTCACATTACTACTCTTATCTCCTTTAAACTGGCATTTTCTGTTATTTACAGGCACCACACCAGTTATTTCCCTTCCGATAATTAATAATAATCTATTTCTTCTATTTACAGGACATATGTGAACCCTGAGTTTTTCCTTAAATTTCACAAATTCAATTTTAAATTTTAAATTTTATTTTAAAAGTCATACATAAATTTATTTTTTCAAGACAGAACACCTCTACTATCTTCATAATTCATTGGAAGTATGCTGCTTTCTCAAAGCTGCTACATAATTTTTGTTCAATTACAAAGAAGAAAAAACATTTTTAGGATCAGACAAAGTAAATTATTTCACGTGTAGAACAACAGTGAATAAAAAATTGCTGAAAAAATTCATCTGAATAATTTTATTGCTGCACAGTTCATGGAAATGTCAGAGAGTCTAAACCCATAAGGTCCTGAATTCTTTTTCCCCGTGTAATTCTAAAAAATTATGTAAACATTTTGATATATGAAAGATAATAAATAAAGAAAAGAATTAAAAGGTAACTCATTAACCATATTAGGGAACATGAAACATTATCAATCTGAGAAGTGCTAATGTAAATGCTGCCACACTGCAACAATGACTTCAAATAATTTTGTTATATTTTAGAAAAAGCAATTAAGATTTAATGTTGAACTTGATTATTCATTTGTGAGGCTTGATTAAGTCTTATTTTTATTCTAATTCCTTTGTGACACAAAGAACTTAACTGGTAGACCATGGGGTTTTCCTTATGTACTCTACCCAGCCAACTTCTGTGATAAAGCTGGAAAAATTTTATTCAAAAAAACCCCAAACCAAAGAAACAAAAAACCCACCCACGCCAATTCCTAATTCAATTACAAAATGATCGAAAGATAAGGTTCTTCCTTGCTAGGATTTCTGATAGTTCTATTTCAAAGCTTCTGTTAATCAAAAATCTTTATCTGCAGGTAAATGTTTTACAAACACTATAGAGAACTCTCATCTACAAGTCAGTGCTTATCTACTCAGCTCTGCCATACACTTTGAAGATCAAGCATACTTACTCAGTGAAAATCTGCTCTATTTTTTACCAGTATTAGTGGCAAAGAACTTTAAAAGACAAAGTGCTCAATTCTCTGTCCTCACCTTAAATAATCAACATCCACAGACTCGCAACAACCTACTGAATGTGCGAAGAGAAATTCATTTGACTCATTTTCAGAATATTTTGCTTCTTATTATTCTTCTCCATTTCTTCATTACCTAATTTTTCATGAGGGATCTCACTGTGTCTGTGTTTTTCCATTGTAATAGTATCAACCCACAGCACCCTATCCTTATTTTTCACCAGAACTTTAATTACAATTGGGTATCAGTTCTAGATTGCCAAAGACAACAATATATAAAACTTTCAGTAAATTTAAAAGCTCTTCTCTATTAGGATAATTGAAATTACATTTGTGCAAAAATTTCTTTCTCAAAACTTCACATGAAGGTAAGATCCAAAATGAACACAGAAATTAAAGGAAATCTTGGCTTCAAGTGTTGTATAAATGTTACACAAGGAGAG
The DNA here is from genome assembly GCA_013399695.1 of Formicarius rufipectus. Taxonomy (NCBI): domain Eukaryota; kingdom Metazoa; phylum Chordata; class Aves; order Passeriformes; family Formicariidae; genus Formicarius; species Formicarius rufipectus. The sequence continues at coordinate 1,041 of VXAU01004763.1, read as the reverse complement.
AGTGTTTTGCGTAACGGGAAGAATGAAGTAGTCAGAAACAAAAGGATGTATCATTAATGTGAAGTAAAACTTTTTTTTTTCTTTTTTCCTGAGGCATTTCATATTTTCATGAAGAAATTTGGCATATTCTCATTTTCAACTATCAAAATAGTTGTTTTTGCAGTTGCTGAGTTATTTCAGATTTTCTATAAAGTTATTTAAAATCAAGGTAGCACATAAAAGCATTATACATACATGCTAGCATACAAGCAAATCCATTCTTAGCCTGTCCCACTCCAGATAGTCTGGAAACATCAAAAGTTTGTCATATATACTGACTTCTTAAAAAAAGTCCTAGAAGTAATCATTCCTTGATTTCCTCTTCTCATAATTTCTGCTCATGAAGACATGGATACTATTTACAAAGTCTGACCCAAAGTCACAACTGCTGCCTTCAT
>VXAU01004757.1:633741-651665 GCA_013399695.1 Formicarius rufipectus | reverse complement strand
GGGTCATGCCCAGCCTCTCATCCTGCAACACCCACAAGTCCTTCTTGGCAGAGCTGCTCTCAATCTGTTTATGTCACAGCCTGTATTTGATACCAAGGGTTGCCCCAGACCAGGAGCAACACCTGGCCTTATTAAACCTTGTGAGATTCCAAGGATTCCAATTCTCAGATTTGTCCAGGTTCCTCTGGATAGCATCTCGACCTTCAGGTGTGACAACCCCACCACCCAGCCTGGTGTCATCTGCAGATTTGCTGAGGGCACACTTGATCCCCACTATCTGTGTCATTAATGAAGATATTAAACAACACTGGTCCCAATACAGACTCCTGAGAGACACTACTTGTCACTGATGTCCATTAGGACTCTGAGCCATTGACCATTACCCTTTGGACATGACTGTCCAACCAATTTCTTATCCATCTAACAGTCCACTCATCAAATCCATCTCTCCCCAGTTTAGAGAGAAGCATGTTGTAGGGGACCTTGTCAAAGGCTTTATGGACATCCAGATAAAGGTCATCTGTAACCCTTCCCTTGTCCACTGTTGTAGTCTGTTGCGGTCAGGAAGGGAAAGAAGGAACGGTCCACACAGAGGAGGCTGTGCACAGGTGTGCACAAGTGTGAACACTTTATTAAGGAGAGCATGGGACTCTTACAGGGTTCAGTCAGAGGGTTCTAGAACTTGGGTGGAGTTAGGGGCGGAACGCCACACAAAAGGAAAAGGGAAGGAAGGTTTGTAACTTATAAGGGAAAACTGGGATGGTTTAGCCTGATAGGGTGAAGCTGTATTGCTCCACCGGCCAGCCAGTGAGGTTTTAGGGGTACATGAACCAATCAGGGGGCTGTAACCGGGGTTCCCAGAACCAATCAGAACAGTTGGACATACAGAAGTAATAGAATGATATTAATTACCTGTCTAATACATCTTTTATCCTAACTATAACACTTGAACAGTATAAAACTTGCAAAAACAGCAGCTCTATGGCAAAGGGTATATAGCTGGTGGTTGTGGCAGTCTCTAGTTAGCAGCAGACAGTTTCATCCATTGGTAAAGATTATCTTCTTGTCAGTCCCCGGCAGGTGCCTCTCCCGACAGAAGTCACCTCATCATAGAAGGCCATCAGGTTGGGCAGGCAGGACTTGCCCTTGGTGAAACTGTACTGGCTGTCCCGAATCATGTCCCTGTTCTCCATGGACCTTAGCATAGTTTCTAGGGGGATCTGTTCCATGATATTGCCAGGCACAGAGGTAAGACTGACAGGTTGGCAGTTCCCAGGGTCCTCTTCTACCCTTTTTTAAAGATGAATACAATGCTTTCCTTTCTCTAGTCACCTAGGACTTAACCTGCCATGACTTTTCAAATATCGTATGGAGCAGCTTGGTGAGGACATCAACCTCAGGACTCTGGAATATACCCCATCAGATCCCACAGACTGATGCACATTCAGGTCCCTCAGATGGGTCATGAACCTGATCTTTACTTACAGTGGGAGAGATTTTGCTGCCCAAGTCCCTATCCTGCTGTCCATGCACTCGAGACATGTGGGAAGAGAGGTTGCATTGAAGACCGAGGCAAGAAAGTTGTTGAGTACCTCAGCCTTCTCATCTGTTATCAGTTTTCCAGCATTGTTGATCAGGAGGACCTTCTTTCATCTGCCTTTTCTGTGTTATATCTGGTTATACTTCTATACAGCCTCTCTCTAGCTGATCACTCATATTTATGCTTTTTCCTACAAATCCTCTAATACAGATTATGTAGGCAAGAAGGAAAGACCCTTGGGGGTAACATGGCAGTCAATCTGGTGAGAGGGAAAGGCTGCTCCCCACCTCCCTGAGCCCACAGTCTCTTAATGAATGAAGCCATGTGCTGTGTTTCCATTGCTTCCATGGCGCTTCTCAAGTATTTAGGGTGTTGGACGGCTGGGATGAGCTTGCTCACTGACTCCCAGTAAGTGCTGAGGGTGTGTGTCCCCCGGTACTTGCAGGGCGAAAACACAAATAGGAAAGTTGGGCCACATTACAAAGCTGGTTTCTAGTCAGGCCTTTCTGTTTTCAACTGTTCTGCTTGATCTCTTAAAGCAAATAACAGCTTTAAAAGGCACTAAATCTACCTCTGAAATAGTTTCACAAATTTAAGGAGTATGCTACCACTCATAAATGACATCTAATGACAACAAGGACTTAACTACTGAGAAAGGCACAAATTACTTCCACATCCTAATCTTTTAAGCAGCTTAGCAGTTTCCAGCATCCACTTCCCCTGTGTGTCTCTATAAATCAATTTTCTGTGTTCTGTTATTGCTCCTTAGTTCCCACACTATATTAATTTCACTTCTGAAATAAAAGGTGGAAATAGGACTGACTTTAATGCTTATTTTTGCATCTATATCCCTGTGCAAGTTTGTTACAGGCATGTTTGCTACCTCTCCATGATGGTAGTTTAGGGCTAGCAAAAAGGGAGGGTGGATAATGTGACACACATTTTACTTTCAGCAAGCTTGTTATACCAGCTCTGAATTTTTCATGAAGGCTTCAGTAACCTGTAGCTGAAGCTCGGGGGGTTTCCACCACAAAGAGGTGGATCGGCTTAGCTCTCACTTCCCATCTGGCACAGGGTGACAGGGACAGTCGGGGGCTGGAGGAAACCTGAAGAAGAAAAAAGTTCATGTGGGACATCCATTGTGATGCTTGAAAAGCTAAACATGTGCCTCTTGTAGGGACACAGCTTTGAAACACTTACTTATCTCTGGCTTCAGATTATATTTAGTCAGGGTGTTTTACCTCAGTCACCGGCACAGCTGTCCTGTCTGTAAATAATACTACAGAATACAGATATATTCCCTCAAACCTTTATTTTGCCAAGGCTTCACTTTCAGCATCTCTCGACAGCATGTACCACAAATTCTGTGTCTCCTGCCTAACTAAAGTGAGGTTTAAATTAGAGTCTGTGTCACAAAAGAATTTTGTCTATTTGTTGATTTTCATTTTTTTTCTAAATAACAAAAAGTAAATCCCAGGCCAACGGAGGTGATTTTTTTTTTTTTTCCAAATAGTTAAAAGCAATCCAAAAGAGGTCTCTTTGGAAATAACTAAATAACTAATAACTAAACTGTGGCCTATAAAGCCTATGGGAAAAAAAAAACCAAAAAACAAAACCCCAACAACAAAAAAACCTACAGCTTTGCAACATAACCCCCCTGTGCTTGGGACCTGAGCTGATGCACACCTCTGAAGCACATTCTGCACACTCAGTTATGTGTAAAAAACTAACAATCTATGAAGTATTTTATAAATAATGCAGACGGTGGAAAGACAAAGATTTCAGCAGTTACTGGGTATGAGATTAACTTTTGTCATGAAAACTCACTTTCTAAGGTTTTAGTGTTTTTAAATGCTGGAGACTTTTCTTTTAATTACATGGTTGTAGAGTGCAATTCTTCTGCACAAGATGCTATTATTAGTTAAATTGTTAGGTAACAGCTGATGTGAGAGTATGTACTGACCTACTGAATGCATGGTTCAGCTGGGCCCTTACTGTATGCAGTTCATCTCTTCCACTGTACACAAAGCAGCAATTTCATTAGGAATTTTTTTCTGCTAGGTTTGGGTTTTCTTTGTTTGTTTGTTGTTTTGTTTTAGTTTTTTGTGGGGTTTTGTTTTTGTTTGTTGTTTGTTTTGTTTGTGTTTTTTTGTTGTTTGTTTGTTGGTTGGTTGGTTTGGTTTGGTTTTTTAAGTGTCTTGAGTGTTTTCAGATACCAGTTTAGCTTCAAGACTCCTTTTTGGGATAAGGCAATTTGGTGTTTGGGAAGATTGGTTTTCTTTTGAAGAGGGGGAGGCAGGAAGGGAAATAAAGATACTGTGCTTGAAGTTTGGACCAGCTTGGGATGTTCAATCTGAGATGTTTATGGTTTTGTAGCTGGCATCACAGCTATCTCTGCTTCCACTCTAGCTGTTGCTACTCAGCTTTTCAGAAGCAGGCTTTCCCAAGAGACAGAAAAATGGCATCTACCTTCTAAGAACTTGTCCATGTTCCTTGCCTATGAGTGTGAGGTATTAGCAGAGGATGCATCTAGAGTCTGGAAAGGGCTGTCTCTGATGCTTGCTGTAAAGATTGCCTCCCCTTGCTCTCTCTCCAGACCACTTGTGAATTCTGCAATGCTTGAGACAAGTGACAGCCTTTCTTGCCATGCAGTCCTGACTTGCTCCCCAAATGCATTAAATAAAGCAATTATTGTATAGAAAAAAAGAATGGTCCGTGCTAACAGAAGGTATTGCAGAGTATGTTTGTAACAACATCTCTGAGTCTAGTACTTCCCAAATTTTTAGCTTGTGATATGGCACCCTCAAATGCTTTTATTGTCATTTCTACATTTTTTTCCTAAGTTGTTAGTAAAGCAAACTAGAGCTCCTTTTGCCTATCCTCGCATTAACGTTTATGCTTGCCATCAGCAGGACTAGATCCTTCTGTGCCTTGAGCTAATGAATTACAGGTAACAGTCATTAAGGCTCAGTCTGGAAGGAAACTTATTACTGCTTGTTATTACTCATGATTAGAAGTCCATTTTTTCTCAGGGTTCAGAAGCCGCTGCTGACCCCAGGGAAGTGTTGAGGCTTGCAGGGCCCAAGCTGTCTGCCAGGATTTCATGCACCCAATGCTTGCCCTTGCTGCACCCTGGCTCCTTCCATGCTTGACCTGCTGCCCCTCTCCTATCACACTGCTGTCCCAGCTGCCTTCATCTCCATCCTCCCTGCTTTTTGAGAGGCACCAGTATGAGCAAGTGTGGTGTCCCTGCCTTCCCCTCCCCTCCGCAGGGCTGCAACTGCAGAGGAACCTCTTCAGAATTATTTAGTCCCCAGAGCCAAGGGATGCAGCTCCATTTCAGTAGCTCAGAGTGTGTCTGTCAGCAATTTGAACTATTGCAGGAAGTGTTTTTCAGTGGTTTGTGATTTGGTCAAGTCATGTGGAGTTTTGAATGTATAACAAGAGATGCTACAACTGGAGATGCTTAGCCTTGCTATTTTTTCAAGCTGTTGCCAGAAATCTCACTTGGGCTTGTGGTTTTTCTAAACATAAGTTGGAAAAGTGAACAAAATTGTCATGCATCATACTAAAACAGACCCTCAGTGAAATCTTTGTAATTATTTTTTTCATAAAACAGGGAGAAAGATCTCCCCAAAGACATTGAATAGCTTGTATTTTATTAGCTTCAGACCATGGAATTTATTCAACAGTTACCGGAACTTGCCTGTCATTGCAGCTGCTTTGCTTTCTTAGTGAAATTTCTATGTATATGTTTTTGAGAGAGGAATAGAAAGTATATTCTCCAGCCCTTCCAGTTATCTACTTCATATGATGTGCAGAAACCTCTAGGCAGAAACGTGCATAAGACGTTTTTCTATATGGCACGTAACAGCCTCAGCCACGCAGCACTCTGGGCAGCCAGGCCCTTCTTAGGAAGTATCATCCTTCCCTTCCAGTAGCACTGTTTGGGTTTGGTTAAGTAGAGAGCTACCCTCCTGCAATTCTGTATCTTACTCCTCACAGTGGGAGAACAGCTTCTTGGGAGAACTCCGAGTCCTGTGAACAGGGGCGGCTGATGGAATGGCAGGATGTGCTGAGCACAGGGCTGGTGTTTCTGCAAGGGAAGGACTGCCGGTGCCAGAAGATGACCATGTTTTTGGCACACAGGTGGTGTGCATATGCACGTGTGCACCAGTGTCGTGTCACTGAATATCAGGGGTAAACAGCCACCCGATAGATAACAGATTTTATTAAAATTATCAGTCAATCTCGAGATGTCAAGGCATGGGCTTCCCAAGAAGCCTTTTCTAACAGATAAATGTGTTTGTACTTGGATTGCAAGCTGCTTGTTACTGTTTAGGTAGCAGGTTTGAGACAGGTGCTTAACATGGAAACGAAAAGCTTCTAGTGGCAACAGGCCTTTTGCACTCAAAGCTTTTCTACCTACCTCATGTTGCCTGCTCTTTCTTTTCAACTTGCCAAAATGTGGTCTTAAAGCCACCATAAACACTTATAGTAATTTCACGTGACTGGATGCTTTTTTGGACCACTTTTAATTTGTGATAAGGGAAATTATTTTTTTTATTCTACTTTTTTTTTTAAAATAAGGTGCTCATGTCTGTGTTTGATCATGGGAAATAGCACAGCAGACACCACAGAAAACAAAAACCCAACAAAAAACCCTAAACGAACAAAAAACCCCAACAAAGCAAAACAAAGCAACCCCTCAAAAAAACCCGCCCCCCAAAAAAACCAAAGCGAAAAACAGCTAGCATTTTAAAGTCCAACTCAAACCTGAAAGCTCAGCCTTAAAAATGCTCAGATTTAATTTTTTTTTTTTTTCCTGAGCTGCATTTGTCAGCAAGATATTAAATAATCAGTGTCAGGTTCAGCTTTTGTGTCTGGGGGTCAGTGGATGTAACCTGTTCCCCGTAAATTCACAGTTTATGAGGCAGCAGCGATCTCTGCACAAGTGGGAGATGACTTTTGAACTCATGCAGCCTCAGATGGGAGGAACATTACACTTTATGGGCATGTTTAGAGGCTGTGAAGGCTGTTTAGAAGCTGAAAAGTCTTCCCTCATTAATCATGAAACTGGCTCAAGAGAGACGACTGTTTATCTTTAGACAAACAAACCCGCCTTGCAAACACACCTCTGTATCTATTCCTACTGGAGAAAAACAACAAGTGCCATCGCAAATGGTATTTCCTTTGCCCTTTTCTTCAGGGAATTCATGCAGCTAAGTTCACTATTGCTGAGCAAAATGATAGCAATCTATACTAGTACTTTTCTTTTCCATGCTGTTACATAGTCCTAATGAGAAATAACATGTGAAGGGGAAAGAGAAGGCAAAGTATATGAGTTCAGGGAGTTTGGAGCTTGCCAGTGCTGACTGTTTCCTCCTGTAAGACTTGGGAGTTTACCTCTCCCCGAGGACTGTGAGGAGTCAGTAAGTGCAGAGTATGCCCTGTGCTGAACTGCTTCTCCTGACTGGTTTCCACTTAGGCACCATCCCAGGTTTGCCAAGACATCTCTTGCAAGAAAAACCAATGGGGTTTTTATTGTCTGGAAGAGAAGAATGCTTGGGTCAGTAAAACCAGCATTGCTTTTCACTTGCCATTTTGCAGAAGCAGCTCGCCTGCCTTGTCTGCTCTGGGTTTGACCTGCATTTCATCTTCTGTTCAAGACTCTCAGATCCTGGAGAGGTCATATCAGTTTAGAGGAAACTAGGGAAAGCAAACTCACAGCTCCTTTGTTTCCTTCCAAAAGCAGATAGGAGCAGAAGAGTGAAGCTTCTGTGTGTATTTTGCATTATTTGGGAGAAAAAAAGAGGTTGTGGTATGTCCATTGGCATTTTCTATGTAAGGGCGACTTCTGCAGGAAAAAATGTAAGTCCAGTTCTGGCAGTGACCACAGCATTTTCATTCCCAGCTTCTTGAGCCTCTGCCTGAGCCTGGCTGTCAGGAATGGCTGAGAGAATAAGTGTATCATCATTCAAACCCATGTGTGTACTGTGTGTTAGTTCTCTGAACATCTGTTGTTTTCACGTTGAACTTTTTTTCCCTAATTATTTACTGGCAACCACGTTCATATTTAATGGAATTTTTGATATTTCTGTTAAAGCAAGCAGAGCGTTGAATACTGTCGTGTGCATTTGTTAATTAGAAATGAAATAAAGTGACACAAAAATTAACAGTTCTCCCCACGGCTCAAAACCAGCAGCTAAATACAGGGTAAGTGAGATCAAACTGCTACTACTACCACTAACAAAGCCAACTCAGTGGACAGCCTTACATAACCATAGTTAAGTTTTTCTTTCTCTACAGAGTTGTTAGCGGTCAGATACATATTTAATGGGTTTTCATTATATCCTATAAATGCTGGCACTAGAATACTTTCCCCAGGGCATTCCCTGAATAAAAGAAAGGAGAAAATGACGAATGCATTTAGCACATGCACCCACAACTTCATGATAAAAGCCAGCATTTCCCCATACAACACCTGTTGTTGTAGCTGGGTTAATTACTTTTCATTGTAGTCAACTGCCTGAAATATTTATCACAGTGCCTGTAATTTACCAAATCTGAAAGCAACACCCATAAAAACAACACAACTTTGACTCTAATATTTCAGGTATGATATTCTGTAGGTTCAACTTTTTATTTTTTTATTTTTTTTTAATTCCTTGTGGAGTATAGTTCTTAATTCTCATCAGAAAATTCCATTAATTCAAAATGTTGTGTTTATGAGAAGTGAATCTTGTTTGTACAGCACTATGCTTATTAAATGTAGAATAGCATAATGATTCCACCTTTCTTGATTCCACTTCAATTCCCCCCTGCTCAGTGCTGCCTTCTAAATTACAGGATCTGTAAATCATATGGACCTGTGGTGTGGCCCTGATGAATAATGTAGACCCTCTTTCTCTTAGATATGAGACTTTTTTTTTTTTTTTGAGAAGGAGTTTGCAGAAAGAAAAGAAGTGTGCCTGGAGGAGCCTTGTGTCTAAGCATTTGGGGGTAGGTATGTGGAAACCTGTCCTGCAAGCCACCTGGCTGTGTCTGATTCTGCTCCTGTTGCAGGTGATGGAACATGTTTTTTGTTGCCTTGCACAGAAGCAGGGATGGATCTGGTAATGTCAAAGAGAACCCAGTAATTTTTGACTTCAGCGCTTTATACAACAAAAACTGCACTACTATAACAATGATTGTCCCCATATCCAGTTTCTTAGCAATTTCAAAAAGTCATCACAAAATGCATATTGAGTCAAAACTTGAGCAACTTGAGAGAATCCCCCGTCATTGTACTCCAGATTTTGACCAAGGGAAGAGATGTCCTTGTACTCCTCAAGTCCCTGGAAGTGGTTTAACTTCAGAGTCTTCCCCTAAACCCAAATCCTTTATTCTTTGAAGAGCCCAAGAACATCTATTCTTCCTATGTAAAGCTGAGAAGTGTTGTCTTTCCTCTGTATCTAGAGAAGTCACATTAACATAGAAAAAAATCAGTTACCTTTGCAAAGCTGGCAGAAGGACAGAAGTGAATCAGCAAGCTGTGTTCTGCTATCTAGATCTTTCCCTTTCCATAGCTTTGAAGCATGGACTGCAGTCAGAGCTTAGAGAGAATATGCGAGAAAGACAAAGCAAAAACAGAAGGGAAAGCTACACAGCAGCCTCTTGGGAATTAATACACTTTCTAATCCCAGCACACCCTAAGGAAATCCTCAGTGCTTCAAGGGAAGCTGTGAGGTTAAATAGTCTTGGCACATGTAAATTATATTGATGTGAGTGTCTGATAGGGTGTTTAATAAGTGTGGTGCTACTTGGTATTGATCATTGGGTATCTGACACATGTTGGGTCTCTTCCACCATATTGTGTGTCTTGAGAATTATGCTCCTCAGAGTCCTGTTGGCCAGGAAGTGACTAAAATTGAGTGGTGGCTCCCACAGATACCAACAGCAAGGTGTGGCGCTCTTCTCCTAAGCCATTTCAGTGCTAAAAAACTGGCAGCAAAACCATTCTCTCTTCTGCTGTAGTTGTCTGTGCCTGGTGCATGGCAGAGGGCAGGATCTTTTGGCTGGGCAGGAGGTGGGTGAGTTTTGGATGCTGGGGAACACATGTTCTGCTGTGTGGACCCCTGTGGTTTGGCGTTCCTACAAGGCTTTGCTTTGCCAGTGCTTTTAAGCCTGAATGACTACTGGCAAGTTATCCCAAACTTTTCTAGTTATAGGAAGGATAAGAACATATGAATGGTATAGCAGGAAACAAGCCTTTTTGATGCCTTGCTGGCAGCAGAAAGAGGAAACTGGCATAAAATGTGGTTGGATATCTATTTGGAAGCTACAGTGACTGGTTTGAACAAGCATATCCTCTAATTTGTCCTGATGAATGAATTATTTTTTTGCCCACTCTCTATCACGGAATTTTTTGGTGTCCATATTTGATTAAAGGTAGGACTGACAGAGTTCCTTGAAAGTCATGCTCTCTGGAAGTACTCTAGTAATGAAACAGTTTTCAACCAAAATGAATAGGTTTGCAATACCTGACTGGATAAAGCCCCAAATAACCTGGTCTGATATCCTAGCTGACCCTGATCTGAGTAGGAGGTTGGACTAGATATCTCTTGCTCTCCACTTCAACCCAAATTACCCATGACCTGAAGTCAAGGGGTTTGTCTGTAACCACACACTAGGCTGTTGAGTAGTAAAAATACATGTTAGGCAATGGTGGTAGCTCCTTACTACTACTTTTGTGACAAAGAAGATGGAAGGTCCCCTACAGAGTCACTGCATCAAATTAGTGAGAGTTGCAGTAGTCCTCGATGACTCTGATTTTTGTCCCTGACTCTTTGTTTAGAAATCAGCTTTTTATTAATCAACACTTTACTATTTGATTCACTCCCCCCGCCCCCAAACTGGTAGTTGCTGAAAAATCCCCAATTTAAATACTACCTTCCTTGCAGGGGTTAGGGGTGTGTGGAAAGCTGTACCACATTTTTTGCTATTTTCTTGCATGTTTTCTGTTTCCCCTACTTTTCAGGTGTAGCCTCAGGTGCTTACAACTCTCCAACTTGCTTGTTTGCTTTGGGGAAATTGCAGTCTCTTGGACCATTAATTGTATTTTTTCAAGTATATCTCTCAGGTTAGAGGGGAATGTGGTTAGTTGGCTGTTCAAGGCTTTAAACTCTGGGTAATTTAAAGAGAGAGTTGCTGCAGATGAGCTGTCCATCAACAAGATTGTTATTTGCAGGTCTAATGTCATATCTGTGTATAACAAGATTTTGATTGACAGGAAAGTTTGTTTTAGAAAGGGCAAAGGTCAACATTTCACTGACAGCTTAACAATGGAAATATTGCATCATCAGTATATTTTATGGAGTGATACATACATCTACATAAATGTAACATATGATGGTGAAACACTGGCACAAGATGAAGCTCTGAGCTAAAATCTTTGAAAATAAGAAGTTATTTGTACTTTATCCATCTTTTTGAGGAATAGACTTAAAATATCTGTGGGTATGGCTTGTGCAATGAATTTGACCCACATCACGTAGCAGTGCCTTCTCTGCAGGGCACTGTGGTTGAGTGGACAAGATGTTAATTGACTTTGTCACTGACTTCCTTGGGGGACCGCTAACAAATGACTGCACCTGTGCATCACTTTACCCTCCATTTAAAAGGGAGAAAGCATTTTGTCTGCTTTGAGTTTTAGGTATGAAATCTCTCTAAGCCCTTTTGGCTATCAAAGAAGTGGTTTAAAACCCCTGAAAGATACATAAAAGATAATAACTGAAAAGTCATGTGTTCAGAGTATCTTCCTTCTGGAAGACCTTTCCCAATCCCTCTCTTCTGGGTTTTTCCCCCTCTTTCATTTCTTTTTTGAATCTCTCCTCTGTACTTAATCTGGTGAGCTCATTTCCTCTTGTCCCAGCCTACTTATCAAATGATTAACATTTCTTGACTTCACCTATGAAAATTATTTTTGCATTTAATGCAAGTTAAACTAAAGCAGAGACTAAGAGAGCAATTTATTGCTATCATGGTTGAGATTTGACTACATTTTCCTGTTTTCTCCTGTCCCGTAGTTAAAGACTGCCCTTTCCCACTCTGTTTCAGAATAGTTTTGTTTTCTTTATTTTTTTTTTCTTTTTTTGCACTGCAACCTGTCAGTGTTGATCTCCACCTGTGCCCATGCTAGAAACCCAAAGAGACCAAGCAGAATAAACTGGTAAAATGAAAATTCAAAGCACAAAGCTCTCCAAACACCTTCCTCACACACAGCCTAAATGTTTAGTTAACACTTGAATTAGACACTGAAGGTCAACAAATTCAGGCCCTGCTGGAGCAAGTAGGTCACTGAGAGTTATAGCTGAGAGCTCTCCCTGCTGCCCTGGCCCCTTTGTTTGCACAAGAGGATATCACAAAAGGCGTCATCTCCTCTGCATCAGGTTTCCTTTCCCTGCTGCTCCATCACAGTTACCCCATGCTCTTCAGTCACTAATATGCAGACTCTTCCCCTGTGCTCAGGGTCCTTTTCCATACTGGGTGCTCCATTTTTTTCTTCTCCCATACCTGGAAAACTCTGGACCCTGGGCTAACCAAAGCTGCCTCATTTTATCATGCCATAGAACAGCATCATTATAAAACAGAAACAATGATAATGCAATGAAGTAGCTTCCAGGCAGTATTACTCATTAAGTAATTAATTACTTGAATAATAGATGAATTTTAATTTTTAAAATCTAAAACTCTGTACTGTACTAATCTTTTTTTTTTTTTTAACCTGAAAACTAATCATCTAATCTAGTTGAAATTAAAATATTATAACATCGCTAACAGGAATGATAATTTTTGCATAAAGTAATTTATCTTTATATGTTATTTTTTACCACAGTTCTGTATTTCTCACTGTTCTTGCAAGTATTAACACTTCTGTCAAAGCAGAAAAAGACAGAAGAAAAAGAGCAGACACATTGTACCATTCATGCCTGATAGTGTTGCAAGCAAAACTGGGCACAAGCTGTTATCCTCCTTTTCATGACAAGAAATGCTAATGATTTGGGCTTTTTAAGGTTTGATGTCCTCATTAATACTTTCCATAATATTTTTTATAAAATTCTATGATATTAAAATCTGAACCCACAATGTCTGCCCCCAAGCCAAAATATTCTGTTTCACCGACTGACTGCGGCATTTCACCTGGCGTTCCTGCTTGAAATTTCACTCGTGGGCAGCTGCCCCATGCCAACGTGCTGACCCATAAACGCTGCCCAGCAAGGCCAAAAGGCTGCTCTGGACTTCTGTGAGGGCAACTCCCCCTCTGCAGAAATGCGCTTGAGGAAGGAGAAGCATCACAAAACCTACCACCAGGTTTAGAACAAGTGTTCCTCTTGGGAAGTTTAGCAAGGGCACCTCCTGGAAGGCTGTAGTTGACCCAGGAAGGCCTCCTTTTGCACCTTGAACTACCTACAACATCCGCGAAGTACATCTTCCTGGTGAGGACAAATGATCCAGTACCTTGTTTGTTCCAGTTTTAATGTGATTAACAATCCTTCTGCCTCTAAATGACAACTTATGTATGGATTTTGTAAACCATATAAACAAGTAATGTTTGTAACCTTATTTAATTAAATATTTTTGTGGATGAACAAAGGACAAACAAGGCCAGTAAGGTTCCTTTCCTCCTGCTTCACCCAAACTACCCCTTGAAATGACCCTATAATTGAATGTTTTCTTCTGCCTGGCTTTGTAAGGCAGCAGTGCCACCTTTCCAAGGGGGAATTTGGTCTTTGTATGCTGCTGTTCAGGGCACATTTGAGGATAGAATGGGTTTTTAGTGACTAGCTTTTTCTGTGTCCCCTCTGTTACAAGACTGACGCAGGTGCACAGTGTGCCCATGGTGGCACTGGGCAGCGACGTCATGTGCCAGCAGGCTGCCTGCCTCCTGCACCACCCCAGGCAGGGCACACCAGCTCTCTGTGAAGGATGGGGTTTGCCTGTTAGGATAGCAGACCAGCAACAGGTTGCCTTTCCAGCAGTAATCTGCATTTTAGGCAGTGTTGGTTAATTAGTGTGTGCAGCTGTAGCACTCAGTACAAGAGGGTACATATTGGGAGAGTCTATTTGGAAAGGGGAGATCCAGTAGCTCTCAAGTGTGAAAGCAGTCAGCAAAGGGCTTGTCTTGCAGCTTCCTTCAGAGCAAACTGGAGCACAAACACTTTCCTTTGCAGCTTGCTTTTCCCCAGTCCTGGCTCCCTGTTTATATGACCAAGTGTCAGCATTCAGGGAAGGCTGAGCTACTGAGGTGGTCTGAGGAGCAAGCGAGTGCGTGATGTTTGGTACAGGCAGCATTAACCAGGTTTCGCGCAACATAACTTTGTTGCTTTTAAAGATGTTTTCTTAAACCTTATAGAATTAGTTTGTTGCCTTTTTTTTTTTCTTTTCCTTTTACAATGTTCTACTCCAGTGCAGTTGCGCTGTTCAGTTTTTTTGTACATGTGCTTATATATCACTATAAATGTTTTATTCCTCTTCCACTGTAAGAGCAGAAAGCTGGGCAAGCATGTGGCCAGTCTGTTGTCAGGCTCTCTAGCTGCACTGGGGTGAGGGCAGCCCCACAACTGTTGTGTGCCAGGGCGATGCGTTGCCAGAAACCGGAGCTTAACTCTCTGCCAAGAGGAGCAGGAGCAGGGCCAGCACTGTGAGCCCAGGCTTTTTGAGAGCTCACACAGTCAGAGAAAGCTGACAGGCAGTTCTAATCCACTCTGCTGGTACCCATAGATGACAGAGCATCAGTGCAAGAAGGGGAAAAAAAAAATCTAATAATTGAAGTCACACAACATGTGGTGGGGTTGGTTTGGTTCTGGAGAAAACTACAAGGAAGGGCTCAGTCAGGACCACCGGAGCATGTGCCTGTCTTCTTAGAAGTAGCAAATGTTACCTGTATTTATACTGATGGTATCTTCCCTCTGCAGAGGGAGGTGATATGCCCTAAAATGGTCTATGTTACAGACACAATATAGAAAGATAGACTCCATACCAAGGGTATAATGTAAATATATTTGGTGTGGATTTTCTTTATAATATAGGAACAGGCATGTGCCTCATGTCTATGTTTCTAAAGTGTTTGTATGGGATTCGCTTTCAGGAACTTCCAGATTTCATTCTCAGCTTAAATTTATAAGGCAATACCACATTGACATTACACTGTTGTCACTCCAGACTTTTTTCAGTGACAAGTGAAGGGGTGCAGTCAAGGAATATAAAGGTCAAATGTAAGTGCTTTATTTAAGTGACTGCCACTTACTATGTGTTTGCATTATCCCAGGCACTGTGGGCCCTGACCTGGATGACTTAGACTATTGAACCATTATATCAATAAAAATAATCATCATCATCTGTGGTTTGCTGTTGCAGTGCCTACTGCCCGCTGGCACAAGCTTTGAAGGAGTGCAGGGAAAGGCTTTCTATCAAAAGCAGTTGTGCCCAAGTTCAAATTTACCATTTTTATCTTCAAAGCCCAACCCAAAGTAGGGAAGGGACTGCCTCATGCCTGGGAGATCATGACCTCCCATGACAGCTACATGCTTCCAAGACAATGGATCTGTCAGCCACAACAGAGAGACTTGGAAGTGTGGGATACAAAGATCTCTAGGCAACTTGGCCCAGGATTATGGAATGCCTGGAGGAGATCAAAACCACCACAAAACTTGCCACCTTCAAATCAAATTTAAAGACCATGGCTTTTTATTTGTGCTTCCCCCCAGTACACCATCCCCTCAGAGAAAAGAAGAAAGTCGGTGTGAAAACACGTGCTTGTAGGGGTGTGGAGGCAGGAGGTAAGATGGAAATGTGTGTCTGTGTAGCTGTTTACTTGCACAGGAGGTGCTTGGGGTCAGTGAGGAAGGGTCTGGTGTAAATATGCAGACACCTGAGCATAGTTGGAAATGTTGTTGGAACTTATTACAGTGGTATTTATAGAGATGTCTGCTTGACAATGTTCTTCATGGAGCACTGTTTCGAGATCCTTATGAAACTATCTTGGATACTAAGTGTAAGTTGAGCACTAAAAATGGAGACAGTTTTGAAAGAACTGGAAAAAGCTGACAATCAAGAGAATACCCATACTCAATTCCAATCTCTGCTTCTAAGGATGTATGTGATTAAATAGGAACGGGCACGGGCCTTACATCTACATTTCTGAACAGTTCCCAGGAGGTCCACTCTCATGGGCACTTGACATTTCTCCTACATAAATTAAATTGATGTCTATGAAATTTAAGATTAAAGAAGTAGAGGCTTTTCCCAGCATCTCTCAAGGAAACTGCTGGCATTTTGTTGATATTAGTAACTGTTTCTAGTAAGAAATAGTGGGAAGAACAATGTTGTGTATATGAGAAATGGTATTGTATGCACAGATGTTCCAGGAAATTCATCTATGTTTTTCTTTGTAGTTAGAAGAAAAACAAAGTGAGAGCTGTGTTATACCTAACCAATTGAATATCTTACTGGTCCATTCAGTCCTCAATTTCCTCAACAAACTTTTCATCCTCAAAGTATGCATTCTTTCTCAGTACGTGTTGAGTGACTTGTCTGTGTTTCATAAGCTTTGTCATTACTCAGAGACTTTATTTGGATTGAATATTTAACATATTGTAAAAGCAGATTCTGACAGCCACCAGAATTATTTTGCCTAATTCTTTTTGTTTGCACTTTTCAATTAAACAGTGTATTCACAGAATCATAGAGTAGAATCACAGAATCATTTAGTCTGGAAAAGACCCTCAAGATCATCAAGTCCAAATATACTCATTCAAAGTAAATAAGCATTCAAAGACAGCTTATTGTTTCATTATGAACTCTCTATTTACACTCATATCAAGAATTAGTCATATATATAATAGCTGATAGCAATACCAGTAGTCCACAATTCATCCCAAACATCAACATCTATCATGTACATTTTCCTATGGATGCAGCAGTAGGAAGCCCTTTGGTCCAAACCCTTCACTTAACAGTATACCTATTCCTTTCTTCCAGCCCTAGCCCTTTAATAACAGTTTTTCCAAAAACTTGGTAGTTGACTGAAAGTGACTGGGGGATGCACTGAAGACTGAGAATGAAGAGAGCACTTTGGCGGGGTGTAAATGCAAATACAGGCACCATTTTGAGCAAAAGGCATTGGCTGAAGGTGGGTGTCTCATATACAAGATGAGGCAGAGGGAGTTGCTGGAACTGTTCAGATTAGTAGGGTGAAGTGGGAAGAAAAATGAAGAGACCACTTTGTTTACAAAACCCTGAGATCCCTAGATCCCTCCCGTGGAGCACCCATATCCACCTTCTGGTTCCACTCCAGGGGACTTGCTCTGGCCTGTTCTCCACAGCTGCTGAGATGCCTTGATTCATCCTGCTTGACCTGCAGTACCAGCTGCTTGCTTCTCCATTTAGAAACACCTCTCATTTCAATGCAACTATTTGCTTCCTTATAGGAAAGAAAGGCTGCTCAAGGTCAACTGCTCAAGACAGAGTATTAAACTAAACAGTTTCTCTGGACAGAGCTACTAAACTAGCATAGATCCACAGATGTATCAAGGGAACAGCTTTGTTTACCTACGGATTTGTACATGCTTGGAGTTTCTATAGCAAACTACAAGTTTTTTGTCTGTAATTTTGTCTGATTAAACTCTCCTCCAGGGCTGTGCCCTTTGATGACATCCTAAAGAATTTCTTCTAGTGCAAACTGTAGTAATGCATCTATTCATTTTCAGAGGACTCAGTAGTAAGGTTTCTGGCACAGGAAGAGAAAAATTCTGTTCTGATGTTAAGAAGTAATATTGTCAACCAGCAAAAATGAAAAAAGTTAAGGGTTATGGAGCCACACTGCAATAAATAGGTGTCATACATAGTTAATCTCGTTTCTTTAATATTAAGGAACCTTGCACTTTTTGGTTCATTCCACACTCCCCACCTGCCCCTGCCAAAAAAAAAAAAAAAAAATTAAAAATTGACTGTAAGGAAGGTAATTTAGCAAGATGTTCCACGTTTCAGGTAGATTATCTCAGACAGATAAAACAATTTTCACCTTCCAAAAAGCAACAATAAAGTGCTTGGTAATAATTCTTCATGGTGCTGTTGCTGTAAGGGTGAAGAAACTAGCGTTTTCTGCCAGTAACTTTTTAAAGTATCAGTGCATTAGAGGGCAACACAAGCAGGAAGAGAATGCATTGGTGGCGGTGCTTCTTTTGTTCTTGTGCCTTGGAATGCAGTGTAATACTGGTCTTGATGTCTTGGTTGGAGTTTTCCTTCTTAGTGTGTTTGGTTGGTTTGTTTGTTTGTTTTGGTTTTGGTTTTGTTTTGTTTTGTTTTTTTTTTTTTTTTTTTTTTTTTTTTTTTTTTTTTTTTT
>VXAU01004757.1:412284-633707 GCA_013399695.1 Formicarius rufipectus | reverse complement strand
TTTTTTTGTTTTGTTTTTTCTCCAAACTCAAGCCACTTGTCAGCATCTTTGCCTTCCAGCCCCAGGGCTCAGTGAAGCTGTGTGGGTTACTGCCCTGTGGAGCCTATCTCTCCAATGTACTCATGGGAGCTGCTCCACAGAATGAGAGTAGCATGTGCCACAGCTGTGGAGCTTGAATTTCAAACAATGCAATCATCCTTGATGTTACAGGAGGTAGAGGTGATTTACTGCAGCATTGCTCCTACAGTGGGGTTTTTGATATGAGAAATTCCACAGGAGTGTAATACTTCTGGGGTTTTTTGTTTGTTTGTGTTTTTGTTTGTTTTCTGTTTTGTTTGTTTGGGGTTTTTTATTTATAACAGCTGGATAGAATGCATGGATAACTCTTTTTACACAATACATAGAGGTCTCCCTTTCTAGCTTTCTGATTTTGGGGGTTAGTTTTGTTTTAGGCTGCAGCTAAATTAGTATCTACCTCAAAAATAATTCTTAGGTATTAATAAAATTGATTTTTATTTTTATTGCTGTGAATGGAAAATAATAGTGGATATCTATCACATAGGTAAAGTGTTTATTGTTTTCATCAGTCACCACACTGTTTATTCCTCTCCTCCCAGAGGTCTGGAGTGTGCTTTGCTGAACCACAGAAAAATCTCAGCATTTTCAGACATGTAAAGTGTGCTAAATCACAAAAATTGGTTTGCAGTCAGCACTTTACCTTACAGACCCCTTTAATTAAAGGTTTAACTGTGTGCAGACATCAAGTCTGTGAAACATTTGCCTACAGAAAGGCACCAGATTTTTCCAACCTGTCCCTGATCTTTATATTCCCATGGGTGATTTTAGATGGAGTTCACCAGCTGGGCTTTAAACATTCTGACTAAAGGCATTTCTCTTTATGGGGGTGGCAGAAGCAGATCTTTCTGTACATATGAACATCAGTCCTTCCCTGTTAGTCCTCTTAATGTGGCTAATCCCACTCCAGGTGTGACCAGGCACTAGAGCTGGTGGACCACTGGCAGATTCTTTTTGCTTGTTTGCCAGTTTTTGCTGCATAGCATTTTCTTCTTTTAGGGAAAAATAAATTCCTGTCAGTTCTGAAATGCCTGCTTTGTCCGATGACAGCCTTCTTTCCTTTTTATCTCTGAAGAGACCCAGAGCAAGGCAATTGTTTGGATGCACAAAGCATTTCTTTTACAGAAGAGAAATGCTTTTTGCTTGTAGGCTATGATGCAATTCAGCTTTCTGCAGTATTAGTTTCCATTCCTTTTGTTTTTCACTGTCAGCAAGTGTTACCGTGTATACTACACCACATTTTCCTGTCTGTGACTAAGGATTTCTGTATTGGCCGAGGATGGAAATAATAGCAGAAAAGGTCTTGGTGGCCGTGGGTCTCATTCTTTTCAAAAAGCCCACTCCCATGGCAACAAGGCCTATTAGAAGGTAGCAGTCTTGTCACCACAACTTTAAGTCCTAATAATTCAACGAAAAAGATAAAACGAAATGTGGCAACTTTATCTTGCTCAATCTCTTACATAAAGTCATTTCTCAGAAACTTGATCAGTGGTAGAGACAACAAGCATTTAAAGAGGAGAGGCTTTGAGAAGGGAAGAATCCATTCACATCCGAGTTTTGAAAGATGAGTGAAAGATGGAAGAAAACATGATATTACAGCAATTTTTTTTTACTTCTCTTGCACAGCAAACAATTGATCCAAAGTTTAGGATTTTGAGATTTTTATGACTAATGGGCTGGCTGGAGGTTTGAAATTTACCTCCTTTCTGAAATAGCATTGGCTTTATGAAATAATTATTGATTGCAAACATTTCTGCCAAAACAAACAAAGAAGGAAAATGAAAAAATAAATATTTGAAATACTTCAGAACAAACCAACTGTATGTTTTACAAAGACCATTTTTAAAAGTGGTCTATACTTAAAATGTATGTTGATTACTATAGACTGGCAACATGTTTCTGTTACCTATCCTGGCTTAAGAGTAATTGCATGAATGTAACAGACAGTGTGAGTTGTCTTTAGACATCAAAGAATTATTTATCTATATATTATAATGGCTCTTGCCCATATACTTATATGTAGTAAAGAGATGCCAGTTTCTGCCCCTGCCACAATGACAAGTCAGTGTTACCATGGTTCGAGGTGGTGTGAGCTGAGCACAAGTCATGACAGGGCACTGCTTTGATACATGATATACTGGAATTTAATTTTTGATGTGAAATCGTTTTGGGAACAAGTGTGCAACTCTCCTGTCCCTGGGAAAGTGGGGAAGAAACTTCCCACCTTTCATGGAGGGACTCATCTGTGTGAGGTTTGCAGATCCACAGCTTTAACAGAGCTCGCTGGTATCTAACTTAAATTCCTATAATTTGGAAGACCTCAGGACTCAGACATGCAGTATGTGGCTTGATGTATTGCAGTTACCTTCCAGGGCACAGAACAGGATTGTGAAACTAGAGCTAAGAAACCAGGCAAAATAAGCCAAACAGAAGAATGAAATGGCAACTCCGAAGCAAAGGGGTTTCACAGGAGCTCTGCCCTTTCCTTCTGAAAGCAGGTTGTGATGAGGAAGCGCTCTCAGTGCTGCTCCTCACAGTCTCTAGCCCGCACCCTCTCTGTTCTGGCACTTGGTTGATAAACTAAGGGATAAACCTGAGCAATAATTCCACAGAAGGACTGTGGCTTGCCTTTCAAAATAGCTCAGAGATGCCCACAAAATCAGTTGAGGCTTATTTTTCACTGTCTTAAAAAAGGAAATAATTAATGACCACTTAGGTAAATTAATTCTAACGTGTGTGTTCCTGATATGGGAAAGAATGCAACAAGTAACAAAAATAATCACAAAGCCAAAAGGTTTCCTTTTCACTCTGGAACTCTCCTTTTTGGTACTGGGCATATCCTCACATGAGGCAAAGTTATTCTGAGGCTGGATCTCCTTTCAGAGATAAGGGCAGAGTAATTTGTTTCCCTTTGACGGGAACATAGGTTGAAACATTCTTTGCCAGTACTTAGATCTTTCTTTGTTCTTCTGTTGGTATAATGAGAAAAGGGCTAAAAGACCTCTTAGTCAATAATTTTAAAAAGTGCTACCTTCTGAAGTTGTTTCTCTTCCCCTGTGAGGGTAATATCACAACAGTATTTTGTGTTCTAGTGCACACAGATTTCAGTGCCCTCATGAAACATAAGCCTACACTGTCCCTTCATAAACGAGAAGGTAGCTTCGACCTTGGTTAGTGATATGGATAAAGTTCTATATTCACCACTTATTTCTGTTCACTTATCTCGATGTTAATTACTTATATTAAACTTCCACAAACCTGCTAAGATTTGATTTTCAGTAAATTTGTGTCGAGTACCTGATTTGATGTCTGCATCTATTTGTTCTAGTGACTCAAGTGAAAACCTCGTAATAGCTTTTGTGAAAAAAAAATCAGATTAAGTTTTGCACTAGGTAATGGATTTCTTTGTCCCTAAACCATGCTGACGCTAGCATGACTCTAGACATTGTGTTGCTGAGTCAGGATGATGTGTATGCCTGCAGGGAAACTTCAAAATTTGAAATACTTTTTGATCTGTGGCATAGAGGTTTTCTTTTATTTTCTTTCTACTTTGCTGCTGTCACTGGGTAATGAACTACTCCTTTCGGTTGACTGTCTTATGCAGAATGTTAAAGATGTCCTGGCTAGTGCAAAAAAGCAGGAAGATAAATATAGGGCACATGATTCCTGTTTGCAGCGGATACTCTTTGAGCTGTATTGGTAAAAGTTAAACTAACACATTCAGGCACCAGCTCAAAAAAGCACTAGTTTGAGTAGTTGTATATGCTTCAGTGAATAGAAAACTAAACTAGTTAGTTTAGTTAAAAAAGTAGTTTAGAAAAATATTTGAAATTATGAAGTTGAATTTGTTAAAGATGTAGGGTTGTTTTAAAAGAGCTGAGAGAATGATGGAAAGACACAGATTCCATGTAGTTGCTAGCATCAAAAATCCTTCATGCCAGGACTACAGCTTTCCAGCAATGGGTTTTTCTACAGAATGTTTAGAGTGTACTGTTATTTATTGGAGCAGAGCAGTGAAAGAGTTACACAGTGTGTGAAGAAGGAAGCAAGTTTAGAAAATGTAAAGCGTTTTTTGTTCTCTTGCTATGTGTCTGCTGAACTAACACAGAAGGTTCAGCTCTTGCTGCCTACAGTGTGCACCTATAGTGGCCTACACGTAAGCTTGAAAAAACAGAATCGTGATGTAGAAAATAAGAGGACAGTTACTGAGAACAGCTGTACTTATTACAGTACAGTAGGGCTCATACCTGGTGGAATAATGCAGGTGGCAAAGAGGAGTTGGCCACCTGCTTGACCTTCTGGTTGTCCCCCAACCCCAGGGATAGTGCTACTGTGTGTGCTGACCTTGTATGGACAGCGTCCTGTGGCACAATCCATGTGGCTTGGGCTGCAGCACCCTGTGGATATCACATGAGATATACACTTACATGTGTCTGCTTAGGACATCTCAGACAGAAATCAATAAGCTCTCAGGACAGTAAAGAAAACCAAGCCACTGTTTGGAGTAACAAGTGCTATTCCTGGCTGGGGCACTTCTGTAAAATGAAATAGAAATCTGCATGTGAATTTTTGTGTAGTATGTAGTAGTAATAGGGAACATGCTGACCTGCTAAGGGCTGTGCTAGTTATAGAGAGGTGAGGAATTGGGGCTTTAGGGGGCTACAAAATTGTTTTCTGCCATGCATAGATGGACAAGTGGAGGCACAGGATTTAAGCACAGATCATTAAGTCACTCGAGCAGCAGACGTGAACAAGACTCCTCCATCACAGCCTTGCATGTCACCTTCCACCGAGTTCTCTGGTATTTCCTTATACGTTATTCTTCTGTAGGTTTTGTTGTTGTTTTTCTAAACTCAACAGATCACATAAATACAAACGCCCGCGCACAAGGTATGACTTGAGTTACCGTTGCACCCTGGAGAGTAATACTTCTGACTGGTTTTACATGCCTCCTCTGTATGAGGATTTTCACGTGATGCTGCTCAAACAGAGCAACCAGGAGGCAGGAACAATGTCCCTCTATACGCCGCTGGGCCCACATTGTTCTGTGCGTAGCCCGCTGATGAACGTGAGATGGCAAAGTCATCGTCATTAGGCGGAATTTAATAGTGAATCAAAGTTCGAGGGGAGAATAGGCTGATCTCAGCTTTAGCCTCCCTTGGGTCCTGCTGAAAGATTAGAGGGAAAGAGCAGGGCCTTGCTAAGTTGAATGTATCAGATTGTTTTTCAGGCATAGTTATGCCTGTTGTAAACCCCTGAGAACCACCCAGTTTAACTCTTTGGAAAAACAGATTCCCACAAAGTATGGGTGAGAGGGGGAAAGGACCTGTAACACAAGGAAAGATGATGCTTGATTTTGTTACTCTGCTACTCATTGCAGAAAGAATAATTTAACAGTTCAGAAATTATAATTTGTGCAAACTATTCTGCAGTCTTCCTTAAGAGACAACATCTCTAATAGTTAGTAAGCATATGTGACCCAAAGGAACCAGGCTCCAGGAAGACTGAGAGTACAATTTTCCTTATTTTCAGTGTGCTTTTTCCATTCTAAGTTCTTTACCATTGGAAGACTTTTTTTAAACCCTTTGTCGATTTTCCACAAAGCTGCTCAAAGCGCTATACATACAGAGAGAGAGAGCTGTCACCATGGGGCAGTGAAGGAGTTAATGCAGAGTGTGAAGAGGGGAGTAACCCTAGGAAAACTCACCTACCAGCACCTGTATGTCGAGATCAGACAAAGCTAACAATAAGAAAGCAAAACGCGTTAGGTGATCTTCCTCCTGTGGTCCCTGAAATGTCACTGGGCACTGGTTCCTCGCCTCCTATTTCCAGCTTCCTTTCAGTCAAGGCTCTCAGTGAAAAGACAGATGATGGCACCTCTGTGTATCAGAGCCTGGTGATCAGCTGGGTTGTCCCAGAAGTTTCATTCTTTCGTTAATGCCTTGGGATGTGTTATGTAGCAGTGATAAAATCGTTACAAAGAAAGCTAAACATCAGCCAGAGAGATCTCCACGTAGATACAGAAGTAAAAAAAACCTGACTAAACAGGCAAAACTGACCAGGAGGCCCCCTTTTTCTCCCTGCCTCCCCAGGAGCCTGATGCCCCTGGGCTGTGCAGGGGGTTGTCTCCAATAGCTTCTTGCACCTTTACCCTGTTCCTTGCAGTAATTTGGGCAGCTTCTTATAATCAAATGAACAGCTCCCTGAAATCTCTCCGGAGTTGTTCATGTGATTCCTCTTGTCATGTCAGTAGGGACACCAGAACATGCCTTTTCTTCCTCTGCCCTCTTAAGGGAAAGCAGAAGCTCTTCAGGATGCAAGGGCAGTTTGGGGTTTATTGGCAAGTAGGTTACTTTTTGCTCAGGAAACAGACGGGTAGGATTAGAACACATTTCAGGTTTTGTGGGTGCTTATCTCACTTGGTGTGTTTAGGTTATAGCTGCCAGTGCTTTGTAGTGCTGCTCTGTCTCTCGCAGTGTTGGTATTTCTTTTATTTGATACGAGATATTTCCCTCAGTTTGTATTATTGCAGAACCTAGAATTTCTGAGAATGGCCTTGAGATTTCTGTTTTCAAGCATCAGTTCCAAAGTTCATGTGAATGTCTAACAATCTTTCTTTTCATTCTCCTTCTCAAGACATCTTCAGTTTTGTGACCAGAGGAAAGCCACCAAACGAGAAATTATACCCTCTAGTTACTTTAGTTGCTTCTCTTTTTAAGTGGCTTGTTATTGTTGGAATGGAATTCCAGTATTGAAATGGACTGAATCTAGCCGAGTTACTGTACTGAGGGAGAAGAAAACACCCTTCTGTAACATCTGTGACCCAGTCCAAACCAGACACCCTCACTGCATCCAGCCTGGGACTTCCCTGCCTACAGGCTTTTTTGTTTCTTGATGAGTGTTATTCCCAGCTCTCCTAAAACTGTTCCCAGCAAGTCCACAATCTCAGTTTTTCAGCAGAGCATGTAAAACGAAACAAAAAAACCCCAACAAACAAACAAAACCCAAACAACAAAAAAACCCAAACAAACAAACAAAAAAACAGCAAAAACAATCAACAACTTTTTTTGTTGTGCTCTAAATGTTTTGAGTGTCTCAATGAAATTCAGCTTAGCTCACTCCAAAGTCTTTGGTATGCTGCAGGTACATCTGTTGGCCCAGCCAGCATTGCCTGTACCCTGTGGGTTGTCTGCCTCAATGTTGGAATGGATTTTAGCCCAAAATGCCTTCTAAAATGATCACAGACTGTGTTCGCTGAGTCAAAGCCATGTCTCACAAAGAACCTTTAACTTACAAAAAGTCAAAGCGCACTCACCTGGGAAAAGGGTTTGAGCCAAACATTTTAGAATAAGAGACCCAGGATACAAAGGGAACCACGAATAATTGCAACATTAGTAGGCAGAAAACTGTAGCTAACCATCTTGTCCAGAGAAGCATGACTTTGAATGCTGATCAAGGTTATTTTGTCTTGCTGACCGCGTATAGTTTTGAGAGGCAAACTGATGGGAGTCTTACCAAACCACTAACTTACCATGACTGACCCCAGTGTATCGGCCTTTCACACTACACAACTCTGAGCCAGCAAGCTTGGATTTACTGATGTGTTTCAAACTAATTAAGATTGGTTTTCTTTAGCATTTCTAATGAAATTCTGCCTCCTGAAAATTCTGTGTGCACACACACAAAGAGACCCCAAATGGAAATTGAAATGAAACAAGAAGAGCTATACAAAATAGTGACAAACTGTTTTGTTTTTTGCTTTATTAACCAGTATTAAAGTTGAGTCTCTCCCTTAAATGGCTTTAGGCAGTAAAAATATTTTCTGCTAATATAATGATGAGAAAAAGAGAATGATCCTTTTTTTCCTCATAAAAAACATTGTCTCTGCGTCTGCATGTCTTTCCAATTTAAACCTGAACATTAAAGGGGGCAAAACATTTAGGGAAACATAAAGACTTTGGAGGCAGTTGAGGTTTAAAGAGATCCCCATGTAAGCTGAGAATTGTCTTTATTTTTCTGTCTAGGAAGCTATTTTGCAGAGTAAAAAATGAAAATATTTTCATGCAAAAATACACTAATTCCCTGACAAAATTCACTGTCATTACCAAATATTCTAAAAAGAAGGAAGAGGAAATTTGATGTTGATTGCCTCATTTAAGAAATGTCATCCACCTCTAATGTTTTCTTCGTTTTATTTAAACCTCTATGAGGAAACTGGGCAGCAGGGGATCCTTCTGGACATGAGATGTGTGATGAACAAGAGTAAGCTTAGGGATGGTGCCCTGGAAGTGGAATTGTCATGCACACTTAATAAAGTGCAGCTGCAAAGACTACTTCAAAATTGGTCTTAGGGCTGCTCTCTGACCCAGGCAGTACTTGGCAATCTGAGACAAGAGCTGGGAAGTTGCTCGTGCTGGCTCAGTGCATTCAGCCTAGGCAGACACTTGAGACCTGTACCAGAGACTTGTGCACTCAAAGGCATTGAATGCTTTCAGGACGTGTTGGGTACCTAACATCCAACAGGAAAGGTTTCCTGATCTGTATTGTGTGCTTGGACCTGACACCACGCTTGCAAAATTCCACTCACCCATTTAAGAAGGACCCTCGAAAAAATCCCAAAGACATAAAAGGAAGACAATTTTCCACTGTGTGTGTGTTTATGTATATATTTGCATGTATAGATCCATTATAGAAGAAACATATATATGGTATAGTGTACTGATGGCTGACTACCTCATTACTGGTTGCTGATGATGAGTGTACTGATTACCACTACAAGGTTTTTGTGGTGTATATCTAGTTCCCATACCTATAGTACCCATCTAAGGAAGTAGGCTGGTGATATTATATGAAAATGTCTATGTTATGTATTTCTAAAGCAAGAGCTGCCATGATATGCTTGATAGTAAAACTGGAAGCCTTTTTGTTTTGTATACTATTAGGAATACCATTATAGGATGCCAGAACTCACGCATGGTCTCGCTTGACTTCTCTCTCCCTAACTATACCATAAATTGGGAAGGGGGATTAACTGTACTCCTACCACAGCATTTGAGTTCTCAGCTCATGATAAGTGCACTAGACACTGCCTGTAAATATAGTCCCTTAGAGTTTCAGAACGGAGAATAAAAATCTAAAAGAGTAAAAATGAAAATTTGTCCCGCTTGTTGCAGTGAAACCAGAGAGTTATAAAGGACCTCTGAACAATATTGAGTTTGGATAGCACAATCACATCACAAAAGATTTACCTTCACTCTGAAAACTCAATATAGGGCAATAACAATCTATTACAAGCAGAGCAGTGCAATGTCAAAGGAATATTTAAAAGAACTAGACAGAACCTTTAAATCACCAAAACTGAGTTAGGTTCTCCCAAAGGAAATACCCTGGGAACAATTCCTAGCAGGATTTTCAAGAGGTGTTGTTCAATTATCAAAAGTTGTTTTCAATGTGTATCTTAAACATAACCATTGACCTGGCTGCTTCTAAAAACCTATGGGACAGTAAGCATAAGACACCAGACCTCAAGGAATGATTAGAGTGGCAAAATGATAACAGTTGCTGTGTACACATATGTCTAAGCGTCCTCTAGGTCAACAAAAGGGATTCTGCAGTAAAGGCTATGTCTTGGCATCAGTTGTGGAAGTAAGACACAGGACATCTATAATACACACCAATCTCTTAGTGGGCAAGTCAGCCTGCAGAAAAAGAGATATGTGCCACATACCTCTGAAAGTGACAAAACCAGCAGGTATAGCAAAGCATGGAGACTCTAAAAACGCACCAGCTTTCTAGGGGCAATTCCAGTTGAAGTGCCTTTTCCTGTTGCTATTTATTCTTGCCATAAGTCAGGATTTATACAACAGTTGTAACTTCACAAACTGTTGGAAGTAACTGCCACTGATATTGCATCAAATATCTCTCTTTTCTGAAAAACAATTTTTTAGATGGTCCTCTGGCTGCCTGTTCTGCACAATGCAGTAGTTGGTGGCTAGAGCTAAGGAGGCATTGCTGCTGCAATCTGACTTGCAAGAGAAGCTGAATGTGGCTGCAGTGGCAGAGTCACAGAATATGCTGAGCTGGAAGGGACCCATAAGGATAGTCAATCCCATGGATTCTGTAGGACACTGCACAAATCATGTCAGTGCAGTCACAGGTGCCAGTGCCTTCTGTGGGCTAACACAGGGACAACATGGAACAACCCAGGGTGGGATAATATCCCTAGCTGACGGTGTCAGTGAAGCAGTAATCTTTTCAGAACTGCCCCCCCAGACATCTCTTCCTGAGTCTAAAACCCAGCTGATAACTAAGCCAAGGCCTATGCCATTTAGTACAATTTTCTATAAAGATATGCTTCCTTTATTACCTGCTCAGTTCCTTTGTGGCATCACTACAAGATCTTACTGGGGCTCTTAACTGAGGGTGATATAATGTAATATATTAGATTTTATTTAGCCTGCAAATCAGTTGTGCCACCATTCTTTGCACACGAGTTGGATACCAACTTTTCAATCACTAATGAGGAGAAATGAGACAAAACTAATTCCTATTACTGTGCTTTGCCAGATGCTGAAAGGTGAACAAAACTGATTTTGATCATCATACGGGTAAAACAAACTAGAGAAACAAACTGTTTCTCTAATGACTAGAAAGCACTATTTTCAAGGAGGTACTAACCTTTGTATAGACAACTGCCAGGTTAATTAAGTGCTGATACTTGGAAAACATTGCACAAAGAAAACCAAATTCAAGAAGGTGAGCACAACAAAACAGCCTTCTCCACCTGTGTCTCACCAGTGCCTTTGCTCTAAGGTGTAACAGAGTATGTATAGAGCCATTAAGGAGGTAAAATAGGAATTATTGTGCACCCACATTTCAGGAGAATTTGATTCCAATTAATGGAATGGGCAGTTTGGTACTTAATGAAACTGCCTTCAAATCAAAGGTAACTCAGAGCAGGTCATGGGATTGGGTTAACTGCAAAAAGCCTCTTGCTTAAATCCCCAGGTGATACCTGACACACCCAAGCATTAACATTTTAGATGGGAGTACGGCAGATAAGCTCAGAGTCACACAGTAGTCTCTTTGCATTTGGCCCAAGAACCAAGCTTAAAAATACAAACAGGCTGTCCTGCACAGAGCGTGAAATACTTAAATGTCAGAATAGTATTGTTAAGGCTCTATCTGTATGCATAGCAACTATCGTGTTTACAGCAGAGAATGAAGCTCACTTCGCTAAGGCAGGCAGGAATAAAAGCCCAGTATCCTGTTTTAACTATTCCCAGGTGTCTTGGAAAAAAAAATAAAAAAATCTTTAGAATTAAAATGTTATTGACCTCAGTGACATGAGTATTGTGTCTCTCAAAGCCAATGGTAAATATACAAAATGTTTATGTAAATATATATGTATTAAGTGCAAGATTTATTCAACAGAAGAAACATTTTCTTAATAGTTGCTGAAAAACTTTCTGTCTTTTCTAGGGGGCATTGAGAGAGTTTTATTAACTTCTACTTTTTTCTGTGTTCGTGAAAGGGACTATTGTAGGACATTGGGCCACATAATCCCATGTCTTTACACTGCAATGCATAGGAGAGGGGTGGGGAGTGCAAGAAGTCAGGTTGTTCCCAAATGTCTGTGAAAGAGCCAGGTACTGCTGTAATACATATGTTTAGGCAATGCAACAAATGTTTTCAGTACTGCAAATGGCCTGGGCACTCCAGGAAATACTGCCTGTGATGCATACTCATGTCTTCTAACCCAGGTACTGTGGATAAACCGAGATGTCTCTCTGCTTCCGTGGGTGTCTGCCTGTGCCCTGTTTCGTGACACTGCAGGAGAGCCCTGGCAGCTGCTGCAAGAGTTTGTCGTATATAGTAGCATAGGAAGTACCCATCATGCAGCTGCAAAGCTAAGTTGTCATTATGCCCCTGAGCTGAGTAGTCTTGTGCACAGGGACAGAGCTAGGGTGGTTGTACCCGCATTCAACCTGAAGGAGAGGTGGTGTAGGTATGTGGGGTACCCTGTGGTCAAAGTCACCATGGCAGCAAAAGCGTCTTTCCCTCTGTGAGCTGCCTCCTGGAGCATGTTTCTGCCTAGATAGTCACTTGCATTTATGAGACACGGAGGTGTAAGAGGAATTCAAGGAACTAGCACCAAGGAAGCTTGGTATATCTAAGGGAAGGTATTTAAAGGAACATTAGGTAGAAAGGGACACAGCATTAATTTTGTTGTATGGAAGTTTCCTGAAAAAAAAAAAAGTTTATTCAGAAGTGTAGTTCTCTTAAATTCCTTTAAGGGAATGAGTTTTGTACTTATCTGCTTATGGGAATGCATTTGCTGTGAGACAGGGAAGAGAAAAGAAGAGAACTGCTCCAGCAGCAAGAAGAGAACATGTCATAAAGAACTGCTGTTAGGGCAACCTGGAGCAGGCCTTGGTAGTACTATCTCCGTTAGAGATTTGGAGCCTTCTGGAAAGTGACTCAGAATGCAGATGTGTCAGGAGATGTGACAGATAAGGTGATCTCCTCAGTCATAAAGAACTGTGGTCAGACCTGGGAGCAAAACTTCTGAGAGAAATGACTTTGGGTGAAAGAGGTCTTCTCCTGTCTCTCTGTTTCTTTTTACCACCAACCTAGGTTTCTGCAGTGTTTAGAGCCAAGGATATTCTCATATGGCTCATGGGAGAAGTTACAGTGATGTGTTTTGCAGCTGATTCTGATTTTCTAAATGTATGATTAGTTTATGTGAAATATATGAGGGACTTTCCCTGATTCTATGCATTTGTTTTGCTTATTTTTTTAATGTGGTGACTATGAAACTGAAAATGTATTTTGCACTTTTTGAGGAGAAGATGAAAGTTTCACTGGTCCAGTTTTAATTTGTTTTGCATCATCAAACCCCATGTGACTGTGCTTTATCTGCAGAACTTCATCTTGACACTCTTGCAGGGTAGAGATATATTTTGCCATAAGTCTTTAAAGTCCAAATAAAGCTGCTGCAACATAAATGTCACCACAGTGTAACATTTTCTGGGGCCTTCATTTTAAATAGGAAAAGTGTCAGTTCTGGAAATAATCTCTGGACATTAACATGAACCTGAGAGTTTTCAAAGTCTGAAGTTTCACATCAGCTATTTCAGTGACCAGTTTCAGATGATCTTTGCAAAACTGCAGCTTTGTCCAGACCACCATTCTTACTCTGCTAAAGGTGTCCAGATTGTACGAAGTTTACTTCATGGAAAGCTTTGCTAAATCTGTGGGAAATTTTTACAAAAGAAGGTATCCCTACCTGCAAGGGAGTCTGGCAGAATCTGGGTCAATGGTAACATGTGTTTGTGCAGAAGATACATTCAGAGTTGCATCTTTTGAATAGTCAGTGATCAGGTAGAAGTAAGACAGTGAATCTGGATCCATGTAGAATTGAAAACAGAAGAAATATATCTCTGTCTTCTAAGAATTAGATTTGTAAGTTATGCTGCAAAAAGATTATGGAATTCATCTGTCTTCTATTCTTGAAGAACTGTTTCTGCGGGCTTAACTGCGGTTGGTCAACCCAGTATAACCAACGCTGAGAGGGAAAAAATCATGAGTTTTGTACTTAGTCCTGAATCAAGTATACTAGAGATACAGGGTAATGATGAGGATGCACCAGTTCCACAAAAGGATCTGTCACCAAGTGAAACAACATGGAACAGTCCTTGTCTGCTGAGAAAGAAGGGAGAGGGGTATGACTTTGTGGTCGGAAGGGCTGTATTGATCAGAAGAAAAGCCTCTCTCTTTCTACTTGTTTACTCAAATCTCTGTCTGTATCTTCAGTCATCAGTAATTTTGTAGGCTAATCTTTTTGTCTTCTAGAAATAGGCTTCCACCTAAACTCCATAAAGCCAGAGATCCAACTGCAAATAGACTATTGAAAGATAAATATTAAATATTCACTACCAATATTAAAAAAGTCCCAGCTTATCAGGACTGTTGGCAGGAACTGCTTTCCCATGGAAAATAAAATGTTTATTAACAAAACCCCTCCAGACCTTAAAAAGCAGAAAGTGGGATACGTCTTCCCCATCTATAAATTCTCATAGTGTTTTCATTTTCACTTCTGTAATGCTAATAATTTCCTTCTCTAATTTCTCAGCTAATTATCTCATCTCATGAAGGTTGGGGGAATAAAAACATAGCTCCTGCTGGAGCTCTCTGATGTTCAGGCAGACATCTTGAGAACACAGATCAAACTGATAGTAGGCTATTTTATAGGGTCTTGAAAGCCACTAAGAAACTAGCAAGGCCCATTAGGCTTTCTGTCATGCATATGATGAGAAAAATATACCAGCATAAAACCCACTTTATTGTCCTACCATGACAGCAGCAGCTATTGTACTGGGAAGCTTTTTGGATGGTAGCTCTACCTTAGTGTTTCTGCTCTGCTGGCTGGTGAGGTTTCAGGGATGGTATCCAAACAGAGAGGCTTTGTGATAGGCTATCAGTGACCCATGAGGAGTATAACACACAACCCGCTGGTTTGACATGAAGGAAAAGCAAAATAAAAGCAGTGTGACCTCTTTCAGTTTCCCATTTCAAGCCTTAACATTTACTTCCTTGCACAAAGATTGGCTTAGAGAGCTGGTACCACATTGTATTCCAGGCTCTTTTCAATGTGAGCAGAGTTTATCTGGTTTTCCTTAGGAGCATTGCTCCTTTGCACTTGCCTCTCTGATATCTTTAAACAGACAGGAGAAAATACTGCACTTTGACAGTACACATTCACTTTGTACTGCAAATATTTCTCACATACTGAGCTAGAAACTAATGGCAAATGATACTTTTTGTCTGAAGTTCTATTTTGCAGTTTAAGTAATTTATAAGGAAAACAAGCAATTACTTATTCTTTGCCTTCAACACATTTCTAAATAATTATTTGTCTTTTAACAGCACCTGCTCTGCGGTTGCAATTTATGTTCTACAGAACACAGGGTGTCACAAACTGTGCCTGCAAGACTAATTCAGACAGGTCTTTCTCAGAGCTCCCTGTAAAAAGGACTGTGATCCACTACTGCTGTTAAGGTCCAGCTGACATTACATGGAGAAATTCAGTAGTCAGCATGCAGTTACCTGCACCGAGTTCTGACAGAGCACTGAGTTAGCCCTTCCCTCCTTCCCTTACTCCTCTAAAAAGGAGGGTATGTTCATGGAGCCCAAATGCTCAGAATTACCACTCCTGTAATTCTTTCTGGTAACATTTTTCAAAGTTCACTTTAGTTTTGGCTTGCAACAGGAAATGTCCAGAAAGCGGCTAGGTTGGTGAATCCAGGTGGGGTTTTTTTTACTGAGTAAGCCTCTTTTTTGGAAGAACTTTCTCCTCTCAGCTCTTTCCTTCTCAAGATGGTCTGTGCTGGCAAGTGTTTTAGCTCCTCTTCAGTGAGGGATCATGTTTAGGTGAATTCACGTGCTGTAACTTCTGAGCATGACCATTGTGTGACAATATTTCTATACTTGCTCGTTCAGGATGGACCCTGTTCTTTATGTAGTTGAATTTTTGTCCCTAAAGGACTCTAGCCAACCAAAATACTTGCAGATGCTAGATATGACAGATACAGCCCTAAGGCATGTTCAGGAAAGACCTGGTGGCATGGTCAGTCACCAACAGTTCCTCCTTATTAATTGCTTATTTTCCAATTTTCCTGGCTGTTGTGCAACTTCTCCTGCCACCTCTCCTGTGTTAGAGCAGGGGAAGTTTGCATGAAATGTCTTGCAGAGCTAATTTGGTGTATTTGGTGACAGCTAATAGGTGATGTGCTTTGCCCCACTAACATTAAGATGTTATCTCAGCACTGTTCACAGATCTTACCAGCCTGGTAATGCTGGGATTCAGTTTGGCTTTCTAAATGTGGCAATGAGCCACACTCAGATCTATACCTCCAGTATGTCTCTGAAATAAGCTTTCATGTGGGTTTTATTCAGCATAGCTAAGAGCTATTAAGATTGTGTTCTGCACTTCATCAAGATGTTCATTTCTTGACTACATGTAGGAGAAAAGTGGGATATGCCTTTTGGAAGCTATTTTACAATTAATTTTCCAAAAATTTGTGTTAAAAATACTGGTGGTTTTGCTCCATGGCAAACTGTTGTTTTGTTCTGATTGAACTTTGGAATATAAAAAGTGCATATGTTTAACACATCCTAATATTCCATGACCTTAAAACTTACTGAATTTTATGCTACTATAGTTAAAGAACTCTTTAAAGATTAGTAAGTCCTACATTTAATATACTTCACTAGTCATCAGAGGCCAATTCATAGTAATATTCTTAAAGAACATCTCTGAAAGATATTGTTTCAAATAACTGCCAGCTCCACTTATTCTCAGAGAAAGCCACCAGTCCTCATTTACTGTTTTGTACTATAGTTTTTATCTAGGAATGCTAAATCTGCATTGCTTTTTTTCCCCAAAATAAACCCAGCAATATAATAACAAGGCAACAGCATTCAGACTTGTCCACTCACGACTGGATTGATAAAGCTGGATGCTCTGTGGTCAGCGTGTCTGTGGGATAAATGTGGGAATGTGTATCTTCTGTAGCCACTGCTCTGCCAGCCCTCCCTGTGAGACAAGGCAGAGCAATGTGAAATCGTGGGGATCCAAGTCCTCCTATCTGAAAGCTGTCATTGCCTCCATGGTCACTGCCTGTTTTCTTTCCAGAGAGTTGGTTCAACTGTTGCCTGTGAACTGGCATTTTTCTCACTTAAGCAGAGATTAATTCTGTAAGTGATGAAGCCGGCTCATAGCGGAAGCACAACTGCTCTCTGACGCGGGTAATCAATCACAACTGCTGAAGTTAATCCACGCGTAAAAGCTGAGCCTCGCCTTTTAACTATACACTGCCTCCCCTCTTACTTTAATGTGCATTTCTCAGTTATAGAAACAGAAAACTTTCATTTGAAAAGGTTCACATTATTTCTTAGAAGGTTCCTGAGATTTTAAAGGGCATACTCAGTTATTCCACACACATCATGATTCTGGTTTCTACAACATGCTGCTTTACTCCAAATTCTTAACAGTCCCCAACCAGAGTTTCAAACAAATCAATAAAATACATAAGCAGTCAAGGCAGAAGGTGAATTTAACATCAAAAATTACTGGTTTGTGTGTGAGCAGTTTGAGGTAAATAGTTTTTGTTTCGATCAGAAATGTGTATTACTCAGTCCATTTTAAATGTTGTTCTATTGTAATTTGCAGTATTTATAGTGGACTTTATTTTTTTTCCTTTGAAACTTCCCCTATGATTTAAAAACAAACTTCTCTTTTTGATCCCAGTTTTTCTTTTTGAGCTTCTGGTAGAAGGCTCTGTCTAAGGGTGAGAATTAATGTTGACTGCCCCATCCCCTGCCAGGCTGTGCTGACTCCCTCCGCCGTCCCTGCAACCTCTCCCATGCTGCTAAGGTCCATGTCAGACAGGGCCCCCTGACATGTTCCCCTTTCAGTCACTGCTTTCTTCTGAGAGCTGTCACCACCCCCTGGAAGCACATCCTCAGTGTAGACATAAGCCTCCTACCAGTCCCGGCGGCAGGCTGGAGATGTGAAAGTAAAATTTATGTCCAGCGGGACTTGGGTTGCATTGGGCGTGTTCGAATTTGGGGTTATTGCAGAGCAGGCTGCGCTTGCAGCAAGTATGGGAATGGCTCTTGCCTGAGGGCAAGTACAGAAACTTTTAACAGCGAATCCTTCCTCCTCACACTGAGATTGTTTCACCAGGAGAGGTTTCCTTGAGTGCCAAGAGGCAGGATTGCCACAGGCAGTATAATTTTTAATTGCTTTTCCTTTGTTGATTATCAGTGGCAAATGTGTTAACATATCCCTTTAAAAGTTATTAGGAGGGATTTGGAGGGTAAGCAGTCACACATGGGAAAAGCAGGAAGTGCTGGAGGGAGATCCCATATATGTATGAGTTTCTGTCCCTTGGCATATGCTGATCTTTAATTGTTGTTTGTTATATATAACATATATATCTGAGTTTCTGTCCCTTGGCATATGCCCTCCTAAACTGTTGTGTGAGGTATTTTTGTGTTACTTTGGTGTTGTTTTTTCAAGGGAAGGTTTGTTGGTTTGGTTTAGGGTTTTTTAAAGTTCTTTTTTGGCCTTATCACAGAAATTTCATAAGTAACAGTACTGGGCACAGGTGCCCAGGCACTGGCAGTGGGGGTCTGCAGGGGTGGCATCTGTGAGGCGAGGCCAGAGCTGATCCATGATGGACATAGGCATTGTCAGCCAGCTCCAGTAGACCTACTGCAGGGCACAACTGTGCTTCAGGGAAAATGTATTTAAGAAAGGGCAAAGCGAGGAAAAACAGCATAAGAAGCATCCCCAAAAGGATTCAAGTGAAAGACTGAGCAGAAGGCAGTGCTTCACTCACTGGTGCAGAGATCCATCTACAGCCCACGGAGGGCTCAGGCTGGAACAGGTTTATCCTGCAGGACTGTTGCCCATGGAGAACTGACACTGGAGTAGGGAAGAAGTGAAAGGAGGAAGGAGAAGAAGAGAGGGGTTGTTATCAACTGATCACAATCACACAAATCCCTCCCACTCTGCTGCTCAAGGGAGGAGGGTTGGGGAGGTAGAGGTGCCAGGAATGAAGATGTGAAGTTGAGCCTGGGAAAACAAGGAGAAGAAAAGGTGGCATTCAAATTTCTCATCTGTTTCTCATCATCCAAGTCTATTTTAATTGGCAGTAAATTGAATTAATTTTCCCCAAGTTGACTCTTTTGCCCATGATGGTACTGGCAAGAGAACTCTCTGTCTTCACCTCAACCCATGATTTTTTCCATGTTTTTTTGCCCTCTGTCCTGTTGAGAAGGGGGAGTTAGAGAGTGGCCAAATGGGTATCTGTCAGCCATCCAAGGTCAACACATCACAATAATGTACAGATTTGGAAGGCAGGGCCAAAATGTTATTCACATCACCTGTTCACTAGGTATAAGCTATGATAATAGTACTTGCAAGTTACAGCAGTAGTGTAAAAAACCAAAGTCCAACAAAGTCCCTACAGAAGTTAAGTGCAAAAAATTCCTCAGCTTGCAGAACTGTGTCCTATGTTTCTATTTCATCCTCACCTTGACCAGCTGCATAACTTTCTCATCCCTTTTTTCCTCATGAACTTTCCTCCAGCCAAAGAGTCTAATGGCTTTATTTTTGTTTTGGCTTAAGGTTGAACAACCTCTTCCGATTGCTGTTATTGGAGTCTATTAAATTCGAGACTCACTGCATGCTCTCAGTTCAGGACTGCTGCCAATCAACATGGTAGAACCTTGTAAGAACCCACTGTTTCTCAGCTTTATTAGAGTAATTCACATTTGGACCCTTTCCCTGCCTGCACACCTCTCTGCCCTGAATCTGTCTTTCCTTGCCAAGTCATGTAAACCTCTGATCCTTTTCTCCCAACTAAATTTCCGGACTTCAAATAGAAAGCAATATAAAAGTTGTACCATTAATCTGCATCATCCCTTCTCACCCCTTCATGCCGAAACTCAGTTTAGCCAAGAACTTAGAACAGCTTTATATTCCAGAACAAGGAACTTTACTTGTTTCCCTGAAATGTTTTCTTTGTTAGTGTTCACTTTTCCCCACAATGACTTCCCGTGTCAACCTTCTGGGCATCATTCAAATCACTTACTCCAAACATTTGTATATGAGTCCAGCTTTGAGATTTGGATTGCTGTCTGGGCTGGAGGTAACTTCATTAGTTTGTTGGCGCACTTCTATTCTTGGATAAGATGTGCAACTGTTGTAGTTTCTCAACGCGTCAACAAGATAGGATGCACAGACCATGTGATGGATTCATACTTGTCCACTACAGTTTAAGAAAAATTGCCTTGTATGGTATTAGTTCCAATTTTAATCAATTACATTAAATCATCCTACTGATAAGAATGGATTAATTCTATAAACATACTTTCTCTTTCCGTCCCCCTCACCCCCGTAATTTCAGTTTGGGTCCTATGAGCCTAGAGAGCTTAGGGGTCTTACAATGGCTTGCATTTTCCAAAGTTATTCAACTAATAATAAGATCTGTTCTGATACATAAGATAAAGTACAAGTTTCAGTAAGCTGAGTTAAACACTGGTGAAAAATGTGGGTGGAGTTTACCTTCTCTTGCTGATCTATTTGAAAATCACTAACTGTGGATTTGTAGCTGTGCACAGTAAGTCCTATTGAATTTTCTTCCCTCCTTCTTGAGAAAAAAAGACCTTCAGTCTCTGTGGTCCTAGTCTCCCTCTAGCCTGTATTTCTAAGTTAGACTTCCAGAAAACTGTCCTACAAAGTTTTCCCTGCTGCTTTTGCATATTCATTAATCTTACTGTAATACATAAGTACAGGTACCCACATCCATGTAATTCAATGCCTCCCTTCTATTGCAATTAATGGCAGTTGGTCCAAAATACTGTTGATCTGTATCTGATCCTTATCTTTGCACTGGATTATGTGCACACTAAGCTTACTCCTGAGCCCATCCCCTCTATC
This sequence comes from Formicarius rufipectus, assembly GCA_013399695.1. Classification (NCBI taxonomy): domain Eukaryota; kingdom Metazoa; phylum Chordata; class Aves; order Passeriformes; family Formicariidae; genus Formicarius; species Formicarius rufipectus. Next base: position 613,120 of record VXAU01004757.1, on the reverse strand, counting down.
TGTGACAAAAGGAGTGCTCCTCTGTCAGTGGCAGGCATCAGCCAACGCAGGCCACTGAGTGTGTATAAACTCCAATCTGTGCAGCTCAGCTTTAAAATTAAGCCAGGTATTTTCTATGTGAAGGATCACATTCATATACTAAGGCAAAAAAATGCAAAGCCTCAATTTATGTGAAGACCATTTCCTCAGCCGCTATAGAGTGATGACAGTAGTCACACAGGTATCTCAAAACATTTGAGCAATGCAAATCACACGCAAATCAGGAAATGTCCATTAACAGCAAGAGTTACTCAGTTTTATAAGCATCTTGCTAAAAGGATAAATGGAACAAAATGTCAGATTTATGTTCATTCTGTTTCAAGTACTGGATTTTGAGTAGTCAAAATATAGAATTAAATTCATAGTTCAATAATTAAATTCAATAGTTAAAAAAAAAAAAAAGGACAAAGGCAGCAGTAAATGTTCACTGTGAAAGCAGTGATATGCCCTGCAACTGGATGGCAAATACATACTGCTTGAAAGTTTGCTAAGGTGATAGTCATAAGCTGTGGCTGTATTTAACTGTTGTTGCACTAAACTGATTTTGGAGTACACTTTTTGTAATACTACTTTTGAGGAATCAATTTCCCTAAGTGAAATGGACCATTTTAATAAGGTATAGAAGAAATTTGCTCCTGTTTGAGAATACCACTTGTACAGAGGCGTAAGAACTTCTGTTGTTTTCATCACCTGGCTGGTAAATATGACTAAGTGAAATACTGAAAATAGGACTGAAAATTTAAGACTCCAGTGGAGGGAATAGCTTTCAAAAACTTGTCAGTTCTAAAGGAGCAATTTCTGCAATCCAGAATGAGAAACTGTCTCACATTGACAGCACGTAGTTGTTTTCTTTTTTTGTCATTACAAGCAGGATGTGGATACATGCATTTGAAAAAACAGCCATCTTAAGGTAAGAAACAAGGATTTCTGTGCTGCCCCACAGAAATCCATACCTAACACTGGAGGAGGATGAGCTTAACTGAGTAAACAACGTAGCACATTAAAATCATCACAAATGATGTAATTATTTAATAAACAAAGACCATCTTTTGACACAAAGGAGAGGGTCAAGGTAGGGAAGAGTGTGTGAAATGTTGCCATTTGAACAGTGATTTTTCTCTACAAAGCAGTACTCCAGAATGTAACAGTTCTGTGGTTAAGTTCTCACTCTTACAATTTTTGTTTAAATTTTAACAACAAAATTGATAGAGTATCACATTTCATGGCGCAGCCAGCCTATGATCTACTTAAGGTTTTCACAACTATTTCTCTATCTTGTGGTGCCTTTGCAGCTGTGGAATTTGTTCCAGGAGCAGGTACAGAATTGTGGCTGAAGAGTTTAGATGTTGAATTAATGATGTGTTCTTGGTTTTATATCTAGAAGTTCTTTCTTCTCACATGAAATCAGAAGCTTTTAGACACAAACAATCTAAAAGTGGCCACACCAGGACACGAGTGGGAGCTCATTCCCTACCAAATACAATTTTTTTTCCAAGGCAACTAAGAGTCCTGTTGCCCTTACTGATCCAGTTAAGAGATTACTGAGGAGAGAGGCAGACTTTGATACAGGATAAATTCTTATTTCTGTCACTTTCAAGAAAATCCCATGATGGATAGTTTCAGTTACATTGTCCAAACATGCACTATGGTGCAGATCAGCACAGAAATGAGTGAGTCCTGTGTCGGACTTGCACGTTCCACATTGAGGGCTTTCATAATGATTTATAGAAAGCACCTCTCATCAGGCTATTCTAAACAGCTTGAGGGGGTAAGATTTTTTCCCCCATGGTGACAAAGCATATCAATAGTCTTGGATAAGTGTATGTCCTTCACCTTCCACCCCCGCATACACCAGATAAGCACCTGTGTAGATACTAGTTACTGTTCTCTTAGCATTGTTTCTGTTGTTACTAATTACCCAGGCTTGTGATGCTACACTCTATCATTTTCTTCCCCAAGGATCCTGGAAAAGGCACACTTAGGAAATACCTGCCAGTCACTAATTTTCAGACTATTAGGAAAACAATACTCTTCTTCTTCCCAGTTTCCCAATACAACCACTTGCTTCATGTACATTTTTAAAATTGTAGTTAATTGTATCAAATCAGACACTTCCAACAGCTTTACTGGTTTTGTTTGTTTGTTTTTAGTTTGGTTTTTTGTTTGTTTTGTTGTTTTGTTTTGTTTGTTCTGTTTTAAATAATAGACTTTTTCTAGTATGGAACAGGAGACTGTTGAAAAAGAAAATTGTGTGGGTTTTGAGATAACACTGAATCCTCTTTCACCAAGGAGTTTCTGCCTGAACATTTCTCAGTCTTCTTATCCTTGTACCCATTCCTCCTTTAAGATCATATCACATGCCCAAATTTTTCACTCAGCCTTTTTATTTATGTTTAAAAGTAATCTTTAACACTAGCAACTTTACACAATTTATACCTCCATATGATGTGCTAGTTTTGACGTTTTTAATGTGGCCTGGGGGAGATCTACATTTGGTGGATTCATTTAGACTCTCCTATCTCAAGTGTTGGAAGTCTTCTGTTCAGTAGGATTTTGGCATCATTTCTTTGTGTTCAAACCTTTGAATTGGGATTTGGAACCACGTTTTTGTACTATTTCCTGATAGTGAATGCCCTGGGCTGTCCCTTGGGTGATAGGTATTTCTGGTGTAAAGAACAACTAAGGGCACTGGCTCCCTGTGTTTCAGGTGGTGTGAGCTTCAGATTATTCCTGACTGCTATGGCAGAAAGCATAGGACCTGTTGGAGTAGTCTGAGCGAATTTAATGCACTGATCCTGCAAGCTTCACACAAATACCTTCTAGCTTTGTGTACCTCTTATATGACACAGGTGCCACTAATTCTGCAGTTTCTTAGCTCTTAGCTGGAAGTATGGGGCTTATTAATTTTTCATACACTGTATTTTAGTGTAAATCTGAGGTCTGATTGAGGTCATGGAGGTCTCATGGAGAGATTCTTTCAGAAAGTTATTGACAAAAGTCTTCAATGCCAGCAGCACAACTTTTAGAATGAAGACAGTGCAAAGCATTGAGTATTCAGGGGGAAAAGACCACCACAGTAACAAGTGCACAAATATCGACCTACCTGGTAGCCTTATTTGTTGCAAGGAGTAAGAAGAGGGACTACACACTTGACAAAGCTGATATATTTTTTGTGCTTGACTTACAAAGAGAGCTGGATTAGTAGGTGGTCATGCCATAACAAAGCTTAAAATTTACTCTGATGATTAGAAGTAGAATCCAAAAAAGGAAGAAAGATACAGGAGGGTGAGGAAATCCTTTTCTTAAAATGTAGGTGTGCAAGGAGTGGCTTCTGCATAAGGAATGATTCAGGAGGCTTGGACTTTTCAGCTTGCAACAGAGGAGATGTAGAGGGAGAACAGCAGAAATCAACAAAATAAGGAGCACTATGGAGAGGATGGATAGGCATGTGCTGTTTGTTGTTTTGTCTAATATAAAATATAGGGCACTCAGATCATGGAAGAACCAGGGTCAAAAGAATGCAAGGAGATGGATTTCTTCACCCCAAGATGAAGTAGGTGCATGGAACTCCTTGGCAAAGGATAGTGGACTTAAAAAAGTTTACATGGGTTCAAGAGGAGAATGGAGAAATGTTCAAAAGACAGATCCATTGAGGATTAGTAAATAAGACAAATCCCATCACTCTCAAGGAATCTGAGTTGAAAGTAGTCTGAGATAGTAGCCAGGAAAGTGTCATTTACTCTGCCTTTTCTCAGTCAGGCACCTGCTTCTGATCACCATCTGAGACAGCAGCCTGGAGGGGCCCTTGGACTGGATCAGCGCAGCCTTGCCTGTGTTCCCGGTCAAACCTGATATTGCTCATCCTGAGACTCCACTAAATTGAGATCATCTTTATATTTTGCTCTGAACCATGAGGGAGGACTTCCTCTCTTTAGACTCTCACTGAAGCAAGCTTTCTATCGCACCCATTGAGCACTGAGTCCCAGTGAAAGACAGAGTCTGCTTTGATCCCACTCAGGGACCCAAGCTCCAAGGGAAAAAAATTGCTGTTTTCATCATACATACTTATCTAACATAGCACATATATTAGCATATATCAAATGTTTCAGTATGGATTACTGCAACATAACCTACCATCAAACATTTTACTCATGTGAAATGCCCTAAAAGAGGGAATGATTTTATTTGCCACGCACATCAATTTCCAAGAGACATCCAGTGTTGAGTCTCAGAAATTGCCTTCTTCATAAAAGGCAAAGCTGACAGATGCAGGTTCTGTGGCTTTAAATTACAAAACCTTGTAAAGATATATATAAAAGAGAATGTAATGCTCCAAACCAAAAGCAAATAAAAATTCAATGGGCCTTCATATACTGGCTTTTGTACTCAGAAAGCAAGGTTTAATAAAATTCTTTAATTTTATGGCAGAAGACATGTCAAGTGCAGTTTACATTTCTCAGCCAATAATCACATTTTCTTGCAAGTGGCTGATACATTTATTTTTTAGATACAGACACAACAAATAATAAGCGTTTTTATTTGAGAGGAGAAACAAGCATTTTTATCAAGATGAAAGGGGCATAATAAATTTATGAGACCTCACATACAGCTATAATATAATAAATTAGGAGGATTAATGGAATTGTGGGCTACAGTAACCCTCACTAGTAGAATGCCTACTTTATGGAGCTTGATAATATAGTTTATCATTGACTCCATGGGAATTCCCACAATATATTAGCTGTGGTGTAACAATAAAGCACACACAGTAAGAGGCATGTCTCTTTTGACACACATTCTCTTCCCACACTTATTTTACCAGGGAAACAACTCCGGTGCTGTTTAATTAAACTGCACCGCAATGAATTAGTCCAGGTCTTAGCCCCCTGACAGTGAGGAGCCTGGCATTACCACAGGGGGCTGTCCCCCTGTGACACCAGAGACTGCAGAAAACCTGGGAAAAAAAGTGTAGGGTCTCTCAAGTGACACTGTCACTGTGCAAGGCCTTAGCTGTCAATCACAGGATCTGTAAGAAGCTCAGAACCCCTTGCATTCAACTTTATCTGCCTACATTTGTTCACTTTGATCTGACCTTTGCGAGAAGATCAGAAAGTGACGTGGAGAGGCACTTAGAAGACCTCCCCATTTATGAAAACAGTGAGCTTCAGTGGGAGATAAAACCCCTTGCCAGTGGATGCTCAGTCGAGGCTTTCAGTTATCTGCATGATTCATACAGTTTTCATGAAGGGCAATGAATCAAAATCAGAATTCTATAGAATTTATTTATTTTAATTTTATTTTTAAAGGGAAGGCGGCACACACCACTGTCAAAATCTGAATTCAAGTGGAAATGTTTAGGTTACATGAGCTGATGGAAATCACACCACTGTTGCCCACGGGATTCCTTGGTATTACCAGGCCATTGGACTGCCTGACTTTACCCATAATTCTTTGAAAGAGAACACAGCTTCCTGGAAAATAAAAGATTCCCTCTGTATTTAGGCATCAGCAGGAACAGAAAGGTCATGATAGTCTTCTGGAACTGACTGAGTTGTTACTACCCCATTTTTAAAAGGCACATCTAATTTTGTGGATGAGTTTACCCAAATTACACTTGTTCTATGACACCACAGAATGGTGTCATGGCCTGAGTTAAATCAACAGAAGAGCAATCTGTCACAAAATTTCTGTTCCCCCAGATGTGCTCGAAGGGTGCAACCAAATCACCTTAACTTGAATACAGGGAGGTCTTCAGTCTCCCAATAAATCACATTTTCCATTCCTTTAATAGATACTTTATATCTTGATCTGTCACTAGTACATTGAAACAATCATAAGGTGATATACTTTTCAAAGAAAAGAAGTTGATAATGATTTTTAAAACAAAAAATTGAATTGTATAATTCTCTTGATCTTGGAGGGGCATTTAATGCAGACAGAGGTATTTCCCTAGAGCCAAATGTTGGAAAGTATAGAAAGGTAATTCCCAATAACACAGCAAAACAGTCATTCATTATTTATAGATATGCCTGTATGAAACCTTTTATTAATTCATGAGACCATTTAGGAGTAGAAAACCAGAGTTTAATCTTTTAAAATGCATTTTTAGTGAGAGCACCTTGCTGGACTTAGTTTAACACTTTTTGGAACATGCACACTGCACCACAGAGGAATTCATTAGACAATGGCAATTAGATCTCTAATCATTTGGCACTGCTGGAATAGCTGCACTCTATTTAAATGCCAGACGTGGTACCTTAGTGATTGGTTCATCCTGTCGCCACATTTCCATTGGCTACCAAGCCTGAGAAATGACAGTCACATTAGATGTCATGTAAAGCATCTGACCCTGCTCTCCCAGCACTTGATCTCTGCACTTCAAGTGGACATTTATCATTGTCCTGCAGAGACAGAACTCAGGTGGTTCAGATTCACCACTGGTTTTCGTGTTATAAAAGCATTATGGCATTCCCTTAACTTCATCCTTTTGCAGGAGGAATGGAAATACAATTTTGTTGCGACCTGGCAGGTGAATTTACTCCACGGAGGGAGAGAAAAGCATGTTCTTGTGGGTCAAAAGAGAGGAAACCAGAGGTGTTGAGTCTTGGAGGACATACTCTTCAACTTAAACAAATACCCAGTGCTTCTAAAGGCCTTGATAGTAGAGTCAAAGACTTTTATTAATCAATATTCACTGCTTTGTTCTTTTTATGACACAGGGAATGCAGAGGTCAGAGATTTTCAAGTGGAATAAACATAGCAGATAACAGCAGCCATAGCTGCCACACAATGGGCCCTCAGCTTCAAAAGAACCAGAAAATCCCATCTGTAGCTAGTAAATTTTCCATTACCGTTCCTTCCATATTGGACATAACTGCTGTGACTGCAGTTATCCTCTCAGATATGCACATGAGGATTCAGGAGGACTTCAGTTAAGTCCCTGTGACGAGTTGGATTCACTGTGCAATTCCCCAAAGGGATCCAGTAGAAAGTTCTTTTTTATGTGTGTGTTAAAGTCTCATGAGAAAGCTGGCTACGACTCTCTCAGATACTGGTGTTTCAATTTGCAGGTTTCTCTGTGTAGCAGAGATGGGTAAATGCAAACGGTGGGTCTGAAAAGTCACAGTTAATGCCCATCTCTGTGGATAAGCTCACTGGCTGTCTGAAATGTTGGGGGGAAAGTTTGCATCCAATTTCAGACTGCAAGCTTGGAGCATACCTCTTCTTGAAGGGATAAATTCACAACTGCAATGCCTTTTAAACATAAGGTCTACAAAAGCATCTGGATTTTGTTTAGGCATAATATATTTTACAGGGACTCTGACTGTGATTCTCCCACATCAGTGCTACTTATAAGTGGGTTTTTTGCAGGCAACCAAGGAGGGTGGCAAACATCATCTTATCTGATTACCCGTGCTGAATGTATTCATGATGGTAATTTTTATCCCAGCCATTAATCTTGTTTTGCCTCAGTAGTTTAAAAAATGTTGTTGTAATTACAGAAAAATACATATAGAGGTAAAAGAACCCAAAGTGGCTGGAAACATTTTGTAAAATTCAGTCTATTCAGATTTTATTTCTAATTTATTTGGACCTGCCTATCAATTTTTTTAAAGTACTCAAGTACTAATTAATAAAATTACTGTTCAGGAACAGGGTAGAGTTTTCTGTGAAACCCCAAGTTATTGCTGCTACTTTTTTCTTAACTTTTCAGGAAGAGATAGGAGACTTCTTCCACTGAATTCAGTCTCTCCACCTCCCACACTGGTGACACTTGTCACCTAGAAGTTCTGCCCTTTTAGGCCAGAGCTGGGATCTTTTCTGGTTTTGTTCAGAACCAATCCTGCAAGCTTAGGTGTTGTGAAAATAAGAATTCTCATTATAGTTTTTAAAAGTTGTCAATAATCCCACACAGAAACCACGCATCAGTCAATTAACTCGCACTCCAGCACAATGCCTTACTGTGGAGATAGACGTACAGTTCGACTTCTTTTGAGAGGCAGGGCAGACTCCATCCAAGTATGCAAGAACAAAGGGAGTGCTATCTTTTCTAGTGATTCACCACCGCTGTTGTTGGTTAAACCTAGCTGCAGCTTCTTTATTACTGCTACCGAGTTAAAAGAAGTATGAAACTTTTTTCTTATGCTGACTGAAATAATGAAGGGTAAAAAACCCCAATCTACAGCCAAGCTACAAAACATACAAATTTGACCCAGGAGTTGTTAAGAGAGCTTGTATGATAAGAGACTTTTCTTACCATAACATTTCTTACCACTGTGGGCATGTTGATGGGATAATCAGTTCCAGTGTGAGTTATGCATCCAGTGCCAAAGGTGAGAGTGAGAGTCAAGGTCAATGATCTTACAGTGGTGTCCACGGTGAAGGGGATTTTTGTGAGTCACTCTTCTTATCAAGGGAAGGAGCACTACACTCAGTTGGAAACCCTTTACTTTCTTATTTTACTTCTGATTACATCCAGTTTCTTCCTCAAAAACTTTACTAAATAATTTTTGTAAGTTGAAATTTTAGGGTAACTGCACTGGCATGTCTGATCATGTAGCTTTCATTTATACAATATTATTTTAGCAACACAACGGTAGAGAATTCAACATGAAAGGGTCAAAGCTATAGATTTCATAATAACACATTTAAACCAGGAAACCAATCCATAGATGTCAGGGCAATGAAGGGATATTTGTAAGCCTCTCATTGCTTTTTGTGTGGATGAAGTCTTCCCGTGTTTGAACACACTAAGGAATGGCTGAAATTCACACCTGTGTGGTTTCGTTTCTGAATCGTTGTTTCCATGGATAGGTGTTTTTAAGAGGATGTAGAAATTAATCTATTTGCAGCAAGTTTATCAGCTGCGCTAATACAATTCTTAGTGTCTGAGGGCTTTGCATAGTTTCAGTTGAATTTGAAGGTCACGTTGAGTCCCTGTACCTGTGCTTGAGACTAAATGCAGTTGCTGTTCGGTAGCTGGGCCTCCTGCAGAGGATCTTGACATCAAAGAGACAAACTAGCTAAGTCATAATTAGCCCCAAGCTTGTTTGGTGTAAATTGTAAACAATATATCAAGTTGACTAATTGTAATGAGTCTAACTACCAGACACTGAACCTTAGGGACTGGCGCGCCTTGTCGCCACATTAGCTGTTGATGCGGCATCTGAGAGCAGAGCAGAGCACAGTCCGTGTGCCGAGAATCCCAGCACTTGAACCCGGCACTGCTCAGGGACATCCATCAATGTCGGCAGCGGGCAGGAGTCAGGTGCCCCTGCTTCTCTGGGGTTTGCACACACAGGGCAACTCAGCTGCAGGATTTCTCACATTAATCTGTGCAATTTGGGAGAGTCTGTCAGAGGTAAAAGGGTTGAAAGCCACCATAAGAATTGTCAGGAAAGTTACAGGCTCTGTGTTTGCCATTTTTAGTGACCCAAGCTGTCTTTTGAAACACATAGTTTTATTAAGGGAAAAAACTTAGCCCCTTCCTGCCTATTATGTTTCAAAATGTTCAAGTGTCCAGAGGATGATGTAACTAATCTCTGGGAGGTTCACTAAATATTTATTATTTACCTGGAAGAATTTCCTTGACATCAGACAAAAGCAAACAACATTTAGCTGTGTTGGAAAGAGCCAGTGTGCCCTAACAAAACCCAGAATCCCTTGGACTAGAAGTTTTGGCTGACTGACAGAGATTCTCTGTACTGCTACACCATCCCTCTTTTTCAAAGTTGCAGGTTCAAAGGCTGTGATAGGCACAGCACGAGGAATGCCACACTCTTTAGGTGTCTGCTCTATTACAGCATCATCACAATACAGGAATAGATTAAAGATTCCTCATGGGATGAATTTTCATCGGTTCATAATAACTCTGAATGTAGGGAAAAAAAACGCCACGTGTTTTTGGTAATGTGTAGTGATGTAAAGGAAGAAAGATGAATGTACTTGCAAACTAGCAGATTATTACAAGATAAAAAAAACCAAAACAAAACAAACAAACAAAAAAACCAAACAAACAAACAAAAAAAAACCCACCAACACATGTCCTTATGGTTTTTGGTGAGTCCTTGGCAAGCTTTTAGCAGCCCACCTTTCTTAGCAAGCTATTTCTTTCTATTTATCCTTACTAAGAAAAATTTTCCCCATTCCTCAACTAAATTTGCATTTGTTCATATATAAGGTATGAAAAAAAGAAAGTATTTTTAGGAGCAAGGAGTATATGAAGTTTTGATACTGAACTATGGTGTGAGGAAGCAAATTATGAAATCTGCAAAAATCTTTCAGAATTCAATTGGCATACACACTGGGGCACCAAATGTCTGCTTGCAAGCAGTAAGGAAGAATTCTTTCATGACTCTGTCACAGCTCGGCCCTCTTACTTCACTGGAAAGTGAAAATGTTATTTCTCGTTTCCAGGAGTAGTGGGCATAGTTTTTTTCTGCCGTCCATGCAAGCATCGATTCTGACCAAGTCATCTTAAGCTGTAATTCTGAGCAGACTTTCTCCCAAAGACAAATGGAAGTAACCAAGGAATACTTCTCAGTCTCAAAATTAAAACAAAACAAACAAACAAAAAAAGAGATGCTGTGGTCAGTCTCACATGTGACCCACCATGAAAAGGGAAGACATTTTCTTTCCGTCCCTTTAAATACATTTAGTGCAAAGTCAAGGAAGTTGGTAATTGTGGCCAGGTGCCCACCAGCAGGGTGCAGAATCCACTCCTCTCATCCGGGCTGCCTCAGTCCTCCAGAGTCACGAACTGCAGTGGGCAGTGCAAGTGTATTCCAGCCATCAGCCATCTAGAAGTTGTCATACTAGGAAGAGAAGTTATGAGCTTTACTTCCTGGTTTTTATCATAGAATCACCCTGGGAAAAATTATGTGTGAGAGTCTTAATTTGCCAGCAGTTACCCACCTGAAGGACAGTGGTGTTTGTATTTGGCAGGATGGTTTTTGTAAATTATTTGTTGTGCTTGTGGCATTTGTTCGAACTGTATAAAGCAGCATTTCAACTATACTAAATTATCCTTAGCCTAAGGATATCTAAGGATATACTAAGTTATCCTTAGCCTAACCCTTTCTAATCACTACATATTGTAGATACCTCTCCTCTTTGACCCTTGATTAATCTGACAGAGTTAATTGTTCATAAGTGATTTAGGTGTTTCTGGATTTCTCACAGATTCTTTTCATTCAAACAGCTAAAAATTCCTCATATCACAATGGCAAACCTGAGTCTTTGGTACTTGGTGAGACTAAGGAAGCTACACAATACCACAGGCTCTGGAATGACTGGTTTCTGAAGCGAGCAGTTTACAGGCCAATTCACAAGCACCAGAAACACTAAACAGAGTCAATGTGTCTTCAACCGATACTGTCTGTGTGGGTCAGCCCCTGAAATAAAAAACACTTTCTCCCAAGTGAGATTCACTGTCCCCTGGAACCTGAAACTCAGTGTGCCAACTTGGCTGGTTTATTTCAGCACAATGGGGAGAACAGTGAGTCTTTGTCATAATGACAAAGGTAGAATATTTGCTTGTCACCAAACCCTACTCAAGAAGAGAGCACCAAAGATGTCATGCTGTACATGTTTGTGACAACAATAATATTCCAGCACCCCAGAAAAACTATTCCCCATTTTGAAGGGATACGAGAGATTAAAGTCGGACACATGTGGCACCAGGTCAGAAGTATTACTAGCTCAGAAGGCCATTCATAGCTTCAGATGTGTGGCTCATGTCCCAGGTTTAAAATGGCTCCAACATTCAGTAACAGAAATACTATACTGATTCACAGGAACATGTTTTAGAATTAGTTACAACTAATAAATAACCTTATCACCCCTGTGCTGAGCTGATAAATGATCAGACGGGCTCTGACAGGCACACGCAAGTTGGTGCACTTTGGAATCACCGTTTAATACCTGTATTAGAGGACCTGCTGTTTGACAAGGGGGTGTGCTCCCTCGGGGTGAGTCCATGGAAGAGATGCATAAAGCAATTAAGGAGACTGTTATTCTAAAGGGCCATATCAGCTTACCCTTTTTATTATATTGCTCCCCTCCTCACCCTCCCGCCCCAGAGAGCTATCACAAGGATCCAGAAAAACGAGCAATAAAAACCCCACACCTTCATTAAGCCTGCATAGCCTCACTATGTAACAGCATCATTTTTAGCTAGTATTTTTACACCTCAGAAAGGGAGTTAGGTGGTTTCCCCATGGTTAATGTAGAAAGCTGAAGGAAGACCTTTTCATTCTGGCCAAACACTGTTTAAATCATACACAAATTAAGATTGCATGAATGAGTTTTGCATGAAACATGGAATACATCTCAAATACAAAAAGATAGCAGGGGCATGTGTGCTTTTTGCAACAGGGCTGGAGAAAATAGCAGTTGAAGGAAAAATGTGTTAATTTGTGGCCCATTAACCACATAATCTGAAATCTTGATTATAAATAACATGATAGTAGGGATCCAACCCCTCATTTCTTCCTGATTCTACATCTTCTCTGACCACTTGGTCAATAAGAAATCCCCTGGATCTTGTTAGCTGCCTTGATTTGAAAGGCTCTTCTGGATTGTTTGGGGTTCTTTTATAATCCATTAGTAATGTTATTTAGATCTTCTACTGAATCTTGAGATGATCGGTCTTCCCTCTGATTTAAATGGTTTTATTAGTGATGTGACTATTTTAAATCCTGTTACAGTGCTTTGGAAGTGTCAGTGTGGGTACATTTGCTTTTACCTCTTAGGGGCTCATGTTGGCCAGTTTTAGTACTTAGTGATATTTTACCTAGAACATTTTGTACCTCTCCTGTGAAAATGCAGGGAGTGAAGCTGATATAGTGGGACTAAACACTTATGCAGACATGCACGTGTTCTAGAGTGTAAACATATATGCACTGATGTTCATTTCAGCCTTGGACCCATTTAAGACTTTGAAGTTAAAGCTATGATAATGAATCAGTTGAGTAATTTTAAGTCAAATGAGGATGTGAACCTAATTTCAGAATCCTTTGTAATCACAGGAAACAACAAGCATCAAAACTTAAGTTTAGGTATCATTCTATAGCAGAACAAATCCCACTATACATACTTACAAAGCAGTTTAAACATTTTCATAGGTGTATTCTTTAAATGTCCCTTAAAGTATGCAATTCCATGTTAAAACACAGCCCTGCACAAGATCTGACTGTGCAACCACAAAGAAAATGCAGGATAACATCACTGTTTCCCTAAATGCACAAAGGAAGTTTAATTCTACAGTAATTTTTGCATTAATGGTAAGATCCTGACTTGGCTTTCAAAAGAAGGGGGAAGACAAAATGTCCCTGAGATTTATCTCTTGTCCTGCTATTAATTTTTAGAAAAAACTGATAATGGTAGCTTTCCTGCTTTTTGTAGCAATTGCTGTAGGAATCTGACAAAACTCAGGTTGATATGCCAGTATTTGAAATATTGTCTCTGTATGGAGCAAAGCATTTTGTCACAATCTGTTTTTCTACTCTCTCTCACAGTACATTTGTTCTTTTTGTAGTAGTTTGCTGTTTTCCTGATCCTAGTGGCATATCCTTCAATTTAAAATGACAACTCAACCTATCAGTATGTATTATCATCTGTACACATTACTGCAAGAAAAAGAATCCAATACAGCTAAAAAGCTGTTATGAAAATTCATTCTCGATTTATAGTTGTGACATCTAAGTATCAATTAATGCTCACCAGGCAGTCAGAAGCAGTGTTTTGGCCATCAGTGAAATGATCTGTCCAAGCAAGAGAGAATAGTGTTTTTCTGATGAAATTTATTAATGATTACGCTGATTTCTCTTAGCATCTCTGTAATTCAGCTGTGGTGCCCACACCTTTTCGGCTGTTGGTGAACCCTCCTGCTGTCCCCACTTCCTTTGAAGACGCTTGTTCCCCTCCACCTCTGTGATATCTGCTCCCAAACCAGTTTACACAATTTCTGTGGGGAAACATCTTTTTATCATTTGATTTCATCTGAGAACATACAAATTAGCAGGAGTTATCATATCTAGGTGTCCCAGTTTGGAGATTTGTTATATGGTTGGGTAAGAAATGTTTTGTTAACAGTCATTTACTTGGAACTCACCCTTTACTTATTCCAGGAGGAAATGCTAATAAAAAATTTGTTTACGGCATAGTGATTTGCTGTTACATTTCCAAATATTCATAAAATGAACAGATAAAGGAAAATGCATTATCTACTTTTATCAAGATTCAGTGTGAAATGCAATTTTTTTCCAGGCCTCAGCTGACTCAGAAAACTGAGCTGATTCACCTTTACACCTCTGAGATCCTAGGGGAACTCTGGTGGGAAACATGTGGCCAGTGTTGGGGACACAACAATTTTAAACCAACTGTCCCAGCCCTTTATTTACTGACCTGCTTGAAGTGCTACCTGCTAGTCAGGTATTTGCTACTGCTGTGTTTAAGAGAAAGATCTGGCACTTCTTTAGGTAGATTAAATTTGGGTGTCACTTTTTCGTAGATGCAAAAGTTGTTTTGTCAAAGCAGATATCAAGTCTTGCACTTGACTGTGCAGTTTACAAGTCTGACTCAGTAAGGGGTAAAACTCAGTTTTCCTGACTTGGTTCTATTGCTCTGTGTCTTAACATGTAGCTCATTATTAGGTCTCAATTAAACCAGACATCACTTTGTGGTATCAACAAGTTAGGGATGATTATTCTCCTAAGCCTTCTTTTTCTGTCATTATCACATCAGTAATGCAATCTGTAAATTAAAGCTTTTGGAGTGGCAGAAAGAGGAGTAGGTTGGTTTTGGTGAGGGGAGGTTTAAGGAAAATTTTAAGTAAAACAAAGATAAAACTGGATTGCCAGTCCTATAGAAGTTCAAAACCATAAATTTATCTAGTTCTGTTCAAAGTCTGAATCGCTGTTCATAAAACAGGACCAAACACAGGATTAAAATGCAGATGGATCTCCACCCAAAATCTGCATACATGCAGCAGGGCTGGGAAATCATCATCAAGAACATCTGGGTGATGAGCAAGGAGGAGCAGAGAAGCAAGCTGCATTAATTTCTCTCTTCATCCTTGAAGGCACCCAAAAGTCTTGAGCAGATTGGCCATTTTTACCTGGCATCTCCTGGATAGAGGCATGTGCCATGCAGCACACATCCATGGGGAGCAGGAGATGTCCGACCTTCATGTGTGTGTTAAATTGAGAAAGAACTGTAACTACTGCACACATGCTGTGTCATCAGCCTGTGCATGTGTAAAAGCCACTGGTGTGAAATTTGCATTCAAAACAAGAGGCTCACTCTCTAAGTGGGGCAGCCTGTAGAAACCTAGACAAAAGGCCAGAGTCTTTGCATCCTACCTGGAGAAAATCTCCAAGTGGAGAAAGCAAGTGTGTCTGGGAACACGGACAGTCCTACTCTTGCTACAGTTTGGGCAAGATTTTCTGGGATCCTGTAGGGATAGACTACATCTAAAAGGATGTTGTTATTTTCAAATAAATTAAATGTCTAATTCTAGCATTAGATCTTACCTGATGTGCTGCAGCTTCAGGGACTGAAGCTGATGATACAGATGTCCCTAGTCAAACTATGGAAGTTGATTTGCTATGTAAGATGCAAACTCCACTGTCTCAAACAAGTTTTTTGGATTAATTTTTTTCCCTACATAATGGATTTTTTTATGTTTAAAAAAAAAAAAGGAAAAGTATATAGTCTTTACAACATGATCAATATACATCTATCTCTTCAATGTTAAATTACCTAAACCAAATAAAATAAAACTGTGTCCCTGTTCTGTTCTGTTCTGAACAAAGCAATGAAAAGGCAAGAGAAATAAGCTGTCTTTTTTTTTTTTCACACATACGCACCACAACTATGAGAAGCATTCAAGCAGCAAGATCATGAGTTATACAACTTTATAACAGCCCAGAAAAATAAATAGAGGTGAATGACATCCTGTTTCATTTATGATGTACTGTACTGTAGAAGAGAGTGGCTTTTGCTTTAGTTTCAGTTCCAGTATGACAAATAGGTGTCCTATTTGCACAGTAGTTAATGAAATATAGTTTGTAAGAATGTGGCATGCAGAGGAAATCACTTCTTCTCTAGTATTCTGGTTTGCATGTTGAAATAGTGGCAGGTGCTTATGTGTTCACTTACTTACCAGTGATCATTTATGGGCATGTGTGTAAGAGAAGGCACACCTTACTAGGGATGCTTTCAAAATTGTGGTTCTGATGCTCTGAGAAAGTTAATATTAAGAGTAGGCTTGGGTTTGCAATGCCAGACAGAGATAAGCACTATTAAGCTACCAAAAAGTCAGAGAAATAATATAAAATCATAACAGATCTGGTACTTTTCTAATCCCAGGGACTCTTCAAAGAAATAAAAACTGAGGGGAAAATTTTCTGTCAAGTATGTTTAAGAGTTTCAGGCACCAGTTTTTCAATGTGGTACGTTTTCTTGCTGTGAAGCTGTTGTCTCCAAAGTAACAGCAAAAAGTAACCCTTTATTTTCCTTTCCCAACTTAAGGATAAACAAAACAAACTATTTTCAAGGACTCTATTTTGAAATATCTACTTCAAATCAATACTCACAAATATTTAAGTCAGTTACAACCTTTTCACTATGGACTTTTACTTCAGATTAAGAAAATCCAAAGGAAAGTTCTTGAAATAATTAGTATTAATAAAAGTAGCATTTTCACAATTCTGT
The DNA here is from genome assembly GCA_013399695.1 of Formicarius rufipectus. Classification (NCBI taxonomy): domain Eukaryota; kingdom Metazoa; phylum Chordata; class Aves; order Passeriformes; family Formicariidae; genus Formicarius; species Formicarius rufipectus. The sequence goes on along the minus strand of VXAU01004757.1, from coordinate 596,365 downwards.
CAACAAAACACAAAAAGAATTAATGAATTTTACGAAATGAGTATTCAAAGAATTTGTGCATTTAACTACTCTGGTTTGATTCTAAGTTCTCTTTCCTAAATATATGTTAGGTCATGTTTCCCAAATGTATTCAGCCATGTGATATGTAGTACCAGCTCATTCATATCAGATGAAGTGTGACTGGAAATAAAGCTGAATCTTTTTAAGAAGACACAGTCCTTTGCTCCATATTTCCAAACCAAAATAGCCAAGTTCATTGTAGTTTTGCTACATTTCATTACTGCTCTTCTTCCTTCTAAGTGAAGACTAATGTAAAGACAATCATTAAAGAAGCAGCAATCATAATACCCTATACTAACTAAATTCAGACTTACGGCTACCCACAGGAGAAATACATGACAGATCCATTGTTCTGTATTAGCAGGATATTGTCCCAGTATATGAACACATGCAAACTTAGAAGGCTTTGAATATTTAAGGCAAGACACTAGTGGCTCATCCCAGTGGGAACCACAGAAAAGGGGAACCTGATTAAATTTAATGTCATTGTCACTTTTTTTTCCATTGCTAAGAATTATATAGGTAGCCATAGCTACCACACTGTTCAGACACCATGACCACAATATTCTCCCTCAGAGGTTGGCGTCAAGGGCTGAATTATTCACTCCAAGAATGCGATTCATTACTAGATGTGATTCTCGCAGATTAAAAGATTTGTCAGTACATAAAGCACATGTACATATTCTAGATGCTAATTTTAAAGTCACTGCCCTGCTAACCTTAAAAGAAACCAATTGTTACTGGTATATTTAAGTTTGGAGCATATTTGCCCCTGTCCCATTGAGAAAGAGTCAAATTAACTGAGCAGCTTTTTACTGTTTACTGTACAACAAATTATGAAGTTGACAACTAAGGGAGGAATATGTAGAAGGCTACTTACAGACACTGAAATTAAAATGTTTTTAAACTATTTGCTTAGAGATGTTTGCCTGCTAGAACAGTCCCTTATCTATTGTTTACTCTGTTAGATAAAATCTCAAATAAATATTCTGCTTAACTGTGGAAAGCACGTAACGCTGTTTCTCCACTGCTGTTTCTGTTGCTAACTTCCATCTTCACCAGACTTGCCTCACAATGCTATTCCTAAGTTGGATAGACTAATTAGACTCATTTCCATCCCAAATAACTTCTGTGAGCATGCCTCATTTACCACTCACTGAGTTACATGAATAAAGAAATGTCTCTATCTACGAGGATCTGCACAGTGTAAAATGACTGGTTCCTCTAATGTGTTTAGAGAATAACATTTTCTCCTGTATGTGATATTAGTAACTGATTTCATCATTTTTCCTTTTTACTCACAAGGAAAATTGAGTTCTAAAATAAATCTCTGGCTCACGGTGCTGACAGAGTTTAACACCACGGCAATCTTTTCATGTATGTCAATTACTCTGACTCAAAACCAAAGTTCTACTAGGCTTAGGGATGCGACAATGCCAAGCATGAGACTGGCCGGACCACTAGCATTTATGCAACTTGATCTCAACAGGGAAGCTGATGACAGGCAAAGTGGCAGAGAGCTCTATTCTATCTCCCCTAATTGTTTCCACCAAGTAGTGTATGGCAGGATTATCGTGAAGAGTTGTTAGGATAGCAGAGAACTGTTACACTCAGTGATTTTCCCAAAACCTTTGAGGGCCTGGATTCTGTTCAGAATTTGTAGGAGACGTGCAGGAAGCTTTTTGCTAATCTCGTCATAAAGCTACAAAGGGCCCACAGAGACAGAGGCAAAATCTGAGAGCAGGTAAAAGAAACATGGATACAAGTATTGAACGCTTGTAAACTGGCCCACTCACCAAAATGAACTTTAATAATTAACAAAAGAAGTTTCTCTTTCTTAATCAAACTGTTAATAGCAATTAGGTTATGCTAGACAGAAGCAAGCATTTATTATTATTTTCCAGTAATGATTTTTCTCAAGTTAATTGGTCTGTTGTGGTTTCCAGAAAGATTTCATATCCATTATCCTATTTTGAATTCAAGAAAGGGCTTTCTGAATAACACAGGTAGTTATTTTTGAGTAGTTAATGTTCTAAGTTAGAAATAGGTAATTTGACTATTGTAGCTTCTAACTTGCCAGAGGCCCTTACTCAAATCAGGTATTTTCTCCTGCAAGCAGTTCTTTGAAACTAAGATGCCTACTCACATCAGATGACTACTGAGCTGAACTAACTTAACACAAATACTGTGGCCAGCAGGACTTGGGGAGAAATCATCCCCCCATACTTGCCACTGGTGGGGGCACACCTCAAACGCTGTCCTCAGTTTTGGGCCCCTCAATACAAGAAAGACATTGTGGTACTGGAGTGTATTGAGATAAGGACAATGGAGCTGGTGAAGGATCTGGAGCACAAGTTTGATGAGGAGCAGCTGAGGGAGCTGGGGTTGTTTAGGCTGGAGAAAAGGACTCTCAGTGGAGACCTTATCACTCTGTACACCTACCCGAAAGGAGGTTGTAGCGAGGTGGAGGTTGGTCTCTTGTCCCAAGTAACAAGCGATACAACAAGAAGAAATGGCCTCAGGTGGCACCAGGAGAGGCTGAGACTGGATATTAGCAAGAAATTCCTAATGGAAAGGGCTGTCGAGCATTGGAACAGGGTGCCCAGGGAAGTGGTTGAGTCACTGTCCCTGGAGGTATCTAAAAGTCATGTGGATGTGGCACTTGCAGATGTGGTTTAGTGATGGATACAGCAGTGCTGGGTTAATGATGGAAGTCAATGACCTTAGAAGTATTTTCCAACTTAAATGAATCTTTTATTCTAATGATGAGGGAGTCAGACCACCAGACTCTCCATTTAGTAAGACCACAAGCACACCACACAATTTTGGTCTTCTCAGAAGCTGGAGCCAGTGTGACTTCCAATAGTCACACCATTTTCTTAGAGGTAACCCAAGCCCCAGCAGAAAACCTGATTTTCTACCAGCATGCAAGGGTAGTACTGACAACAGCTCTCTGACCTCCCAGAGGGACTTGCAGTCCTGGAGAAGGATGGTCTGCCCCATGCTGGTCCATCATGGCAGATGGAGCATGCCCTGCCCCAGGTACTGTTCATGGTGGGAGAGCTACTAGCCTGTCATCTCTCCCTCCCACCGTGCAGAGGGAGGCTTGCACTCTGGCAGCCTCTCTCAAATACAGAAGCAAGATAGTCTGAAAGCAAATATTGCCCCAATGTAGTTTAAAGTCAATATTTTGAGCTGCTGCGTGGCCTATTTGATGACAGTCAGAGGTTGGAGGTCACCTACCTGTTGATGATGGTTGCGGGAGCACAGGAGGCAGTGTCAACAATCTTCCATGCCATTGTTCAGCTGGGTCTGTTTGCAGATTGAGTATGTCAATCACAAAACTCATCTCCTTCTCTTCACTGGGAGCTTTCTGCTTGTACAGAAAATGCCCAATTCTTCTTTAAGACAATTCTTACTTTTAGTCCTTCTGAAAAGCATTTTGTCTTTCTTGAAATTTTGTGAGAAATAAGAGAGAGAAATCCAGAGGCAGCCTGAACGGGATCAGGATTTGGTGCTAAACACTAAGGGTTCTGTCCAGAGCATCAGCGAGAGGGGTTCCACAGAGGCCATCGGTATAAGGAGTGCTGAAAGCCGGCGTGACTGCTCTGCTCCGCAAAGGAAGCCTGGCATCTAGTGGACATTTAGCTGTTGCATCATTTCTGCCGTTTTAGTTAGCAGAGCTGAAGGCTATCTATACACCACTCAAAAACTGGTCCTGACCCTAAGTTTGTCTCCCTGACCACAAGATGTAGTCAGCGTTATTCCTAATTATAGGTAAAAATTAATTCCAACTCTTAAATCTAACCCACTGCCACTAAAAAAGTTGACCTCTACTATAAATATCTCCTTCGTGGAACTTGCTTTTGTGCCATACTTCCTTGTTTTTGTAGGTTGTTTTCCCCACAAGGAATGTAAACACGTAGAAAACATGATGTCAGAAGATATGTGAGATCATGCTGGAAAACCTGCTTGGAAAGAGAGATAGAAGATATCTGTAAAAGGTACTACAGGAAGGGCTCACATTATTGTCATTTAAGTTCAAGTATTTTTTATCAGTTGTTCCAACAAGATGTGACCACCCTAAATTACTTCTTTCTTTCTATTCTGAAACCAATTTGAACACACATCACTACCTTTGAGTATCAAGTCAAAATTTATTTGCATTGTTCCATTCTTATTCAGAGTTTATTCAAGGCCAAGATGCAAGTATGTGTCATGCTGCATAGCTACTTTGAATAGATTTGTTCCTTTCACTTAGGACAGTATTTTTCTGTACTTACTCATGCTAAGCTGTATCTTACTATGCACTCAGCCCTATTAAAAATAATAGGATTAATTTTAAACCAAAGTAATATTCAACATTAGCAGAAGAAAAGAATGTGATCCATGTAATAATTTAATTATTTTATATTTGTTACTTAAGTAAAATTGTATTACATTGGGGGATTTACAGTACTTTACAAACAAAATTAAAATGAATCATTTTCTCTTAACTAATTCAATAAGGGAACCGACGCACCTAAGCCTCTGAAAAACCCTTAGCAAGAGAAAGAGGTGCGTCCTTGCGCTGATTTTGAGCGCTTTACAAATACCAGTGGCAGTTTTCTCCCCCTGGTGGTCAATGCGAATGAGCTTGCTTCAGTTCCTACATCAGCAGCAGATGCCTAACGACTAGATTTCTGCCAAAAATGAAAATTGTTAGTGGGCCAGTCATTCTGTCATGCTGTGGGCCAGCACAGAAGCCATTCTGTGCTATCGATAGCAGTGGCGAGAGATTTCTTCAGAGTGGCACTCAAGACATTAACAGAGCAGTAATTACATTTTTAACATGCAGATGATGGAGCCTGCCTTGCTCCAGTAAAAAATTCCATCATAATTAGATTGTTTAACCAAATAGCCATTGGAAATAGAAAGATCTAAGAATATGCATTTTATTATTCTTGGTCTTTTTAAAGGAGAGAAGGTACTTGAAAATACTTCTTTTTTTTTTTTTAAAGCTGACTGAAATGACAAAAATATTAATGACTGCATGAGTATTCAAAAACTGAGCTGTCAGCACATCAAAAAGTTAGAAAATAAGACACCACAATACTTGCTAGGGAATACTTAGCAAGTGGCTTATGCTATGCAAGCAATATAATGTGTTTATTTGTGTTTAATGTGCCATGCCAATTAAGAGGCACATTTGTTTTCATCCCAAAAGGGTTTATTCTGTTTTAACTGAAAATCGCAACAAAACCTTAAAATGTGAAGCAAGTCTTTAGAAACTTCTATTCACCATCCTTCTTGCTCTGCCCTTCAAAAAGAAGTTAATATAAACAGTTAGAAACTGGAAAAGCTCTGGAGGTTAACTTTGTGTGGTGCCAAGCTCCTTTTGTGCTGGTTGTCACAGTGAAAAAGGAACAGCAACAAACCAGGGAGAACATTGTGTTTATAAGAGGTCATGTCCATTAGCTGATAGCTGCTTTACGGACTGCTGTGTCACTTGATTTGCCCACCACTGGCGGCAGAGAGACTCAAGTCAGAAGATCTCCATGCTCCAGCTCTTGGCTTTGCTGGGACCACAGGAGGAGAAGGAAAATTGCCTTTTTCTATGCTGGCCATGGTTGTCTGTCTGTCTGTCTGTCTTTTTGATCAAGTGTGGTTGGCAGCAGGGATAAGAGAACTGGTGCTAGCCCAAGCCCTCAGCAGATCAGTGAATACCTGCTCTCAGCTGCAGTCACTGTAAGGGGCTGTGAACTCTGCCTGCACAGTCATGATCTGTTTTTCCTTCCATCCCTGTATTACAGAGGCAGAGGCCATGGCAGAAAGAAGGTAGCTAGAGGCAGTAGTGTCTGTCTCTAGAAGCTGCAGTTTGGCTCATCATAGCTTGAGAACCAGTCCCTTATTCAGCTTTTACCTCTTCCCTCATTTTGTTCTTACAAAAGCAAGATCAGGGAATTTGGGAGTTTGTTACATCCCTCATACTCTAATTACAACCCATAGTGTAAATAGACTCAAACATTGTTTTTTCTCATTTGACATTGGCCAAAGAAAGCTACAATGTATTAACTGTAATGTATCATCTGCACGGGATTGTTCATGTGATATTTTTGTCTTACATGGTAAAAGATAATTAAAAAGCTAAATTAAGTAAATTTCATGAGGTCTGCATGACTTTCTGAGTTGTCCTGTGTTGTTCTTGTTAAAACTGGATGCAAGAAGATTAAGGAGGTTGGACAAGCATACTAAGGAAACAGAGAAAGACTGAGAAACAACAATTTTTTAAAAATGTAGTTGGAAGATGCTGCAGATCATACAGTTCTTTCTCTGCCTGAAGGCAGGATGAACTATAACTATGTCAGCTTTGATAGATGTTTGCCTAACTGGTTCTTAAAAGTTCCTAATGATGATGAATTCAGAACCTAACCAGATGTTATACTCTGGTGTTTAATTATCCCTGTGGTTTGAAAGAATTTCTTAAACCTCATGCAATCACTCCTTGTTCTGTTTTTCATGAAAGTAAGGGACAGATGTTTCTCTATCTCCTTGCTGTATCTTTATGTGTGTTTGAAAACATGTTCTCCTTGGTATTCTTTACTTCAAATTCAGCACATCCCATTTACTTAACCTTCCCTTAGAGGCCATGATCTAGAGAAATGAGAATAACCTGCTGTCTCTTCCAAACTATCTCCAAGTCAGCCACAATAAAACCAACTGTATGTCCCAAACTGGACACACTGGCCTTACTGACCACTGGGTGCAATATTTGTACTCAATGAAAAGAGCAGTCTTGGGTATGTACTGTTTTAATACAACCAAACCTGGCATTTTCATTTTTCATAGTGATGTGACCTGTTATCACTCCCAGTCCTGCTTCTGCAGTATGGTTATGTAAGCTATTTTTCTGTCTGTCTGGTGTGGAACAGTAATTTTTTTGCTGCTGTGTAATGTGTATTTTTTTTTTCCTAGCAATATCTTTAATTTTCAAGATCATTTTGAATTTTAATCTTAATTTCAATGCAAAACTTCCAGCATGCTTACTGTCCTGTCCTGGTTAGGTGTCATCTTCCAGCTGGGTACAGGCAATTTGCATCCCCTGACCTGGGTGGTAAATACAAGAATTGGACAGAATCCATGTGAACACATCCCATATGATAGATTCTTCTATGCTGACCACTTACTACTGGGCCCTTATTCAATTCTTGTGTTTAATCTGGATTGTGTTTCTGTGGTTTATGGATATACCATGGGATACCCCAAGTTATTGATATGTCATAAGGACACACTGCAAAAAGCCTTACTGAAGTCAACATACATAACATTTGCTGTTTTCTCCATGTTCATAAACCTTTCTGCTCTGCTTCAAAACAAGTTAAATATTTTTGACATTGCATTTTCATAAATCCATGCTGGCTGTTCTCCCTAGGTGCATGTGTGGGGCAAACGTGTGGGTGTGCATTAAGTGATTATAACTTCTTGGCATTTTATTGGCATAATAAATCTCTCTCATTGAAAGTGTTCCAAGCTTCAACTGGTCATGTTGCCACCCTGAAAATTATCTTTCAACTTAAATACAAAATCTCATTACACAGACATGAGAGGAAATTGTCATCCTTTCCCTAAATGTGTGAAGCTTTTACTGAGTGCTAATAGTTACATGCAGCCTAATAATGGTAATCTTTTCTTGCAAAGCTTGCAATGATATGAAAAAAATTTAACTAGGTAGCAGCTACTAGTAAAAACTGTTATGTAAAATCTCAGTTTACCTGTGTGAGCTTTCTAAGTCCCAAAGTTTTAAAGATAGCTTCTTAATGAGATTATCAAGTTTGGAAACAAGAAGTAAAAACATTTTTCTAGTATCAAGATGTCCTTTTAGGAATGAGGTTTATTTTTCTGGAGCACAAAATAAAATTAAACAAAGTGCATTGTTCCAATCAGAGAAATAGAAATGAAGGAAGTACCACTGATCCGAGGAGTGGAAGTGTACCTTTACTTCATCTGTTTCTAAATGCAAGGCATTTACATGAACCATTACTCAAGCTTTTAAATAACAAGAACTGAAGCAACAAAATACAGTAAGTTATAAAGAAACCTGAAGAAAGAATAAAAATAGCTCAAAGAACTAATTTAGTTTTCCTTTTAGAAAAATAACTGCTCTGTGTAATTTAGGGTTAGGTGATTTTTTTTAATCCAGTGAAGTCAAGGATTCTGTTAGCACTTTATTTGCCATAAAAGAAGGTTTTAGAATTTAAAAGCATGAATTAAAGGCAACGGAAGGGGCATGAAGTAACACATAAATGTATGTCATGAAAGATTGTATATGCCTTGCTCCAGTTTCTTTGAGACTCAGAACAGTACATAACAGAAGTCTGCTACTTCTTATGAATAAATAACATGCTAGTGAATAAATTTTATTCATTTAACTAAATTCTGTCTTGAAAGATACTCTTTCTGAAGTCCAGTTCAGCCTTTTTCTCTCTGAAGAGTAGCTGGGGAAAAAAAATAGCTGGATCAGGTTTTAAAAATACAATTAAAAAAAAAAAAAAAAGTGAATATGTTTGGTGCAAATATGTAACTGTTCATATGTATTTATTTATGCAAGTCCTTGTGACATTGCTTTGGTGAATTATGAGGGCAGGTATATGAATGCTGGGCCAAAGAACTTTAAATTCCTGTTCATTTTTACTCTGTCAGTTTATGTACTATTCAATGTGAAAAATGCAACACTTTAGGAGGGTTACAGCAGTATAGCCTGATAGCACTGAGCCAAAAAGTAAGCATGCAAGTACACACGGGAAATGTACTTGTTTCACTTGACTCAGAAGGGCCAATTTACCTTTTGGCATGCACCTTTGAGGTTATGCTCCTTGCCAAATGGATTCTTAAAACATGAAAGTGATTAGTCTATGATTTGTAAATAATGCCGGAGGTCTCTGCTGTAGGTGGCCAACCTGAGATCCTTGAGAATGATAAATGTTCATACACTTCTGACCCTGTGATTCCTTCAGAACTGTGAACACTGGCAAATTGATGTTCACAGCATCACTATTGCCTTTGAAACCCAGTTCCTTACACTAACTAGATTGTTTCTAAAGATTGTTATGGTTATTTCTTCAGTCATCAGCTATTGACCTAGGGCTGTTACTGAGAGCCTTAACATGCTACTAGTTTTCCTTGTAACCTACAAACTCTCAATGTGGTATAAAGAGAAATTAAAAGGTGTTTACAAACAGTTGTAACTGACTTGCTGAAGAACTATATCTGACTAATAATCTGTGGGCATTTTTTTTCAGTGTAACTTAGCAAATGAAGGTGTGTAGAAAAGTATCTTCAAAAAGCCTATCTAAGGGTCTCATGCTGGGTCCATTCTCAGCTTTACAGAAAGCAACTTAAGCCCATTGCCATAGCATCCTGAGGTCATCTGGTGGAATCAAATCCTGAGCTCACACATGGAGGTTTTTTAGATATGTCAAGTTTAAAGCAAGTCAACAATTTAAAAACCATTACAGTAGGTTTTGTTAGCCACAGATCTGTATTAAAATAAACTTCTCTGGTTCTTACAGCAGGTTTTTCATGGAAAGGTCTATGATATAAGACATGTCCCTATTTCTTAAAATAGTCTTAACACTGGAATAATCTTCAAATGTAATTGATTTTGACCTGTGCTGTTATAAATTAATGTCAAGGCTCACTATTACACCGTGTATTTCACTAGTTAATAATGCCAACAATTGTTTAAAGGAATATGTATGTCCCTTCTTATATATTCAGTAGTTGAGGAAAAACTGATTTTGATGAAACTGCATTTTTTAAATGCATTTAACTCCTTAAGTATTAAAGAAATAGCAACTACTTCTGTCCTTTCTATCATAATTTTCTGACCCAGTGCAGATTCTCAGTGCTCAGAAGATGTAGGATGCCATTAAATCAGGGGTGTTGAGGGAAGACAAATTGGGCAGTAGATGATCATCCTTGACTATGCACTATCATGAATGTTTTAAATGATCTAAAGATATTCTGCAGTCCTGTGGGGAACTCTTCATGGATGATCTGCTATGGGAGCAGAATGAAATGTGAAACTCCCTGATTGTTCCAGTGAAACTGGTGTTCCAGCCTTAGGCAGATTTATCTACAATTCAGCAGGTACTTGTAAGGAACAGACCCGGGCAGAAGAAAGTTATCTGGTATAAACCATAGATCTAAATATGTTACATGAAACTGAGCTTTTCATCAGGCAACCTACAAGGCTAGTTCAGACTAGCCTGCCTTTATTTCTTGGAACAACAAGAGGAAATGTCAACTGTAATATCATAAGGTCCACACCTTCAAGAGGTACCTAAAATGGAAGTGGTACCATTTCCAACAGGTACGAAAAGCAGTAAAGTTTTGGGGTTTTTTGTTTCCCCTGGACTGAATCCTTTACTCAAGTAATTTTGCCAGTGCTAGTACTGCACACAGTTTAGTTATTCTAATATCATAAATGGACTTTGAGAAAATACAAAGCACTTTAAAAATAATGTTCACATTTGCTAAGGGAAAAAATCATAAATGTTTCAATATTCAGATAAAATACATGTTTTCAAAGTTTTATTTCATAAGCGGAAAGTATTGCTTGGGAATAACCAGTGGATTTCTACTTTTTGTGCAGTCAACAATAGATTAGGCTTTACTCCTTTCAATCAGTACTATTTATCATGCATCAGCAGATTCCTGCTTCGCGTAGGAAAGCTTATAAGAATCATATCACAAATGAAGAGCAAGATACAGGAACAATGTGGAAAGCCTATCTAAGTATGCAGGAGCATTAGTAGGTGACACCTGGTGAAAGAATAACTCCCCTGGTGTAGGAATGAGCTTACACTGTGTCCCTTCCAAGACCTTGCATATAAAGGCCAGAGGTGATGACCAGGTGAGTTTGACAATGCAAATATTCAAGTTTGCACTCCTAACCCCATGGCACACTATCATGATCCTGTAAAACTGAGGCAACTTCTCAACACCTAAACAGTCCATAAATGCCCTTTGGGCTTTTATTCAAGAATCAACACAGCATCTTCGAATTACTGTAATTTATTACTTTGTTGTTGTTGTTGTTTGTTTGCTTGTTTCTTTGGGGGGGTGTTTGTTTTTTCTGCTGTTGGTTTGTGGGTTTTTTTGTGGTTTTTTGGTTGTGTTTTTGTTTTTTTTTTTTGGTTGGTTGGTTGGTTGGTTTTTTTGCTGCTGTAACATTTAGCCCAGTTTCCTAAGGAGGACAAGTTTCCAGTTAGGCAAATTCTCCTCCTGATCCCCACAAAAACTTCAGAAATGAACACCCAAATTTCAACCAAATTTGAAAGAGAAGCAGGAGTCCTTTTAATAAGTAGAAGTTCCTTGGAAGTGAAACTCAGAGACAACAAGGCAAAACTTTTTTATTCCACATGCGGTTCCTCAGCATATACAGCATGTGCTATGGGGAGGCAGCTCCCTTTGCTAGGTAAGGGTGTCAATCAGGACTTAAATAGGGAGAGAAAGGAGGAGCTGAAGGACAAAGACCAAAATTAATAGGAAACCAAGCTTCAGTAACTCTACCGGTACAAAATAAAGTTCTTTACCTTCTCACTGAGCTATTAAAAAGTTAAACAATGGTATAAAAAGGATCAGGGTTGCTTGAAATGCACCTGAGCTTTTGCAGGAGGAGCACAGTGAGCTTGGAAGGGCAGACATTTGTGCATATTAGGCTTGAGCATACTGCCATTTTGATTTCTGGAGAAATAACCACAATCTTTACCGGTGCAGAATCCATGTATTCTATGATTAAGTACTGAATCACATTGCATATTTCTTCTGGAGCATCATGCTGGAAAGCATGTGACAATTAACCTCAAAATACTAATAACCCCAGCAGAAGTATCAGGGATGCATAGTTTCTACCAAGCCACAGCCATTTGAGAGCTAGTCAGGTTTCTGCATATGTTTTATGTGATTTCTGGGAGAGCATTTACCCAAATGAATGAAATGTGTACAAGCACAATGTCTGAAATCCTACACTCAAGTTTCTGTCTCTCTTGTTTCTTAATAAAATACATACAAAACCAAAAAGAGCAACTAACTACTACAGAAGAGAAAAATAAAACATGGTGGGTTTTTTTAACAAGTAAACAGAAGAGTGTATATTTGACATAAGATGAATCTTAATAGTACTTAAAATAAACTATTTCAAATAACCTCAGGTAATAATAATATTAAAAGATACTGGAATAACAGTTTCCTAGAAAACATGAACCACACTAGACACTTTTAAAGTATCTTCATGTACAAAAAAACCAATACTCACATGAAATAATATGAATACAAAATCTGTCATACTACAAAACCAGACTTATCCTCTTATTCTTCCCCGAAGGGTGCTCTTTTTTATTGTCTGCTGAACAGAAAAAACTGACAATTCAATAGACAACAAAAACAAATACCCCCTTGGGTAAGAGAGAAAAGAGACAGCTCTGGGACAGTTCCAACCCAAGGCCTTACTCTGCAATCACTGCACTCACACAGCAAAATAGTTTGGATATTCATATATTTAGATATGGTGAGGTTGCTACAGGACTGTCATGTACTGTGTACAACTGTCATTGCCTTTCCAGCTGCAGCTGAACTAGTTTCAACAGATTTTTTAAATTATTATTATTATTATCTATGATAGAGTACAAACCATCTGCATTTAGCAACTTGTCTTGTTGCTCACAATTTATAAAAAAACAGGAATACTTTTCACCTGTGCTATACAGTATCTGGGGGCAAGCCCCAACAGGTATTCTGTAGGACCTATCTGTGTCAGAGACCCTGTTGATTTTATACCACAGTAAATCTTGAGTGTGTTCTCATGTTGTAGTTAGTGTAGGCCTTCCCCCAGTGTGAAGCAGCACCCCCACAAACACTTCTTGTAATGACAGGGCACAAAAACGTCATGAATAGCTGAAACAACAGCGATTTGTAAGGAATGGTTGCAGACACATTTTGCCTTGGCTCAATTTTTACTTGCAAACAACCATTTTATTACCTGATCAATTTGTAAAATGTAACATAAAATGTGACTCTCTTTATCTTGACACATTTTAACTCCTATTATCAAACTCTTAATATTGAATTTACTTCTACCAAAGATAATGCAAATTCCATTTGCAACAATTTCAAAATGAGTAATTTTAAACTGATATTTTTGTTTGCTTTTGCTTCTCTGAGTGTTTGGACCATTATTCTATCTCACTGCTCTATAAACCTCTATAACGATCTCAGGAGTCCTACACACCATCTGATATGCTCCTCTATCACTGGCATAGCAATAAAACTGTAGCTTAAGTAACAACAAGTCAAATTTAACAGCTCTAATATAAAAGCAATTCTGTATATAAATAGATTCTTTTCAAATTTCTGCTACCATTCTGCAAAAAAATCTCACAAATCAGCCTTCAAAACAAAAGCAGACTGCAATCTGTCAGTCCTCCAGTAAGCAGAAGCTGTCTAACCGGTGTCATTAGCACCTCAAAAAAGACGTTTTGCCTGCCTTGCCTGCCAGGAATTCACTATAGTTTGTTAATAATACTAATACCTACCAATTACCTACTCTTTTCAAGTTCAAAGCACTGTAAAAAAATGAAATAATCTGTTGCAGTATTTTGTAGGTTCATGGTAATTCCTGTTAACATAATGCTATTAAAATCTAACAAGTTCTGGAGTGTTGAATTTAATCCTTCATTGTCACTGTTTTCTTATCTTGAACTTGTTTTCTCTCCCAAGTTCTAGAATTCATGTATTTTTTCTTAATTTTCCCCCCCAAGACTGGTGCTCCTCACTGCCTTGTTGAGTCACAAATAGAAACTGACTTGAATGTATGCTTCCCATCACACTTGCTTTCTCCATTTCATCTTTCTTTGCTCAGCCTTCCTAATATTACTTTCAGCTTTGCAGCTTCATAACCCATTTGTCTCTACATTTGTCATCAAAGTCAATCAAACAATGTGACTTGACACCTGCCAGGTATATAGTTTTTTATCCTCTCCACATGAAAAAGCAGTCTAAGCCTGTCAATGTTCTTAAACTTTAGATACTTGCACGTGTCGTTATACATTTCTGTGAGGGAGGTAAACATATCAGAGGTGCTAACAGCAATACTAATGCTTTGCAAATAAGCTCATCAGCTTTGAGAAGTCCGTGTGCTAAAGCGAAAGCATCCTCATGGTCCATCCTTTTTCCTCCTACAACCCTCATGCAACTCAACTTCTGACTTACCTACGAGCTCCTCTATTCCCATTTTTGGGATAAATTGCCTTTTAAGTGAGTGGATTTTCAAGTTGGTAGTAATGTGAGCGTGTGCTGACAGGCAAAACCCTCTCCTGTTTTCAGACTGACCTGTCGTTTGCATGAAAGCCCTAGGCCAGTTGCCTTTTTACATGTCAACAGTGAGCCTAGCCCTGGAATGCTCTCCTCAGAGGGCAGCTCCAGAGGATAGCCTCAAATGATCTTGAAACTGTGCTGAACACACTCTGAACACACACCAGCCAGTCTGCAAATCCACCTGTGCTTTGGCATCCACCTCTGTGGGGGAAACGTCTTCTTTTCCATTTGTTGTCACTTACTAGAATTTGGGATTAGCAGAATGCAGATTCCAACAAATTTCAACTTATCCGCTATCCAAATATGAGATTAATACTTGATTTGGAGACATCTTCACTGAACATTGATTTGGAAAATGGTTCTTCCAAATCCTTTTTCTTCTAAAATCATACCTGCCTGCTCAGTACTGAGCTTTTTTTCCTTGCTCTAGTGGAAACCAGCATGATCAACTGTTGTCCCGCAGCCCTGAGGCTGGAGTAAGAGGAGCCACTACTTAAATGTGCAAGATAGAAAAGCCTTTTGAAGCCCATACCACTTCACTCTGCCCTTTGCATGATGGAAAGGGCAGGAGATTTGGAATCAGGTACAAATGACTCAAACCATCTGCTGGTGCTGAGCGAATGTGACTGTCGAGCACCACGACCTTTTGTAAAAGGCACAGTGGCAAAGGGGAGCACCAACCAACGTCCACAAGAGATACCTTCAGAAAACCTAAGTTTATTACCACTGTCAGCATGATTTAGTATGAGGTAGCCAAGACCTAGATGTGCTAACTTCTGGTGATAGAAACTATGATGCAAAGAAACTTACAGGCAGAGGTAACCTATGCATAGGTGGCATCTCTGGAAATATTTGGATCACCTCCAGCTTTCAGGATGTAGCCAGTTTGTCAGACAATACAGTGAGCCCTGCCTCCATGCAGCCTGGAAATAAGTAATGCTGACAAGTGGCATACAACCTGGTACAGCACAGCCACCATCCTTGGTCGGCTGCTTGGGCTGCTGCAATTTAAAAGGCAAATAACATCAACGGAAGAGAAGCTCTTTGTGAGCCCAGCCCTACAGGGCTGGCACGACGGATGGGGAAGTAGCTTTTCTTGTTTTTCTGTTAGCTAGCACAGTCTCTCCAGAATGCTTTTAATAGCTGCTGCACCTGGCTCCCCAGTATAATACTTATTCATTTCTGCCAGACTTTGAAACACTTTATTTCACAGGTGGCTAGCATTTGAAGGAGAGATGCATAGTGTTGTTACCTTTCTGCTCTGCCTACTTCAATATTTAAGGCCACCATTTCAGCCCTGGCACAGTTCTCTGTGCAACACCAGGTGACCTCAGGGTCCTTTGCCTGTGCAGACCTAGCTGCACGTACCCTGCCACCACACACCATCAGCTGCAGTGGGTCCTAATCCAAGATTTCAAAAGGAGGTGTTTGCCCATCCCTTCTGCCAAAGGCACACAATCCTGGAAGCGTATTGAGGAACCTAAGCTGAAAACTGCCCTAAATCCATATCTGGAGAATGGGATGCCATCCAGAGGGACCTGGACAATCTCGAGAAGTGGGCCCATAGGAATCTCATGAGGTTCAACAAGAGCAAGTGCAAGGTGCTGCACCTGGATCAGGGCAATCCCTGCTATCAAAGCTGGGCTGGGGGATGAACAGAACAGCTCTGCCAAGAAGGACTTAGGGGTGTTGCCAGACGAGAGGATGGACATGACCCAGCAATGTACACCTGCAGCCCAGAAAGCTAATTGTTTCTTGGGCTGCACAAAAAGCAGCACGGCCAGCAGATCGAGGGAGGTGATTCTGCCCCTCTACTCCACTCTGGTGAGATCCCACCCGGAGTGCTGCATCTAGATCCAGGATCCCCAGCACAGGGGGCCCTGTTGGGGTGAGATCAGAGGAGGGACACCAAAATTAGAGGGATGGAGCACCTCTCCTAGGAGGAAGAGCTGAGAAAGTCAGGGTTGTTCAGGATGGAGAAGGCTTAGGGGTAACCTAATTCCAGTCTTCGGGTACCCAAACAAGCCCATGAGAAAGATGGTGATATTTTACAAAAAAGAGCATAACAGGACAAGGCGGAACAGCTGCAAACTGAGAGAGTAGGTTTAAATTAGTTGTTAGGAACCCATACTTTACTGTGAGTGTGGGTGACAAACTAGCACGGGTTGCTCAGAGATGCTGTGCATGTATGGAGGAATAGTGGGCTATGGACAGCTTCAGCCTTGAGAGGATGTGGCTGTAGGCCTGGGAAAACAGCAGAAAACACCACCTGTGTTCTTAGTCCATAGCATGGACGCCCCATCCCTGGAAGTGTTCAAGGCCAGGCTGAATGGGGTTCTCAGCAACCTGGTCAAGTGGAAAGTGTCCCTGTTCACGGCAGGGATGTTGTAACTAGATAATCTTTTGAGGTCCCTTCCAACCCAAAACATCCTATGATTCTACGTTTTAGGGCTCCAGACCTCTCATGACAGTTTTTCTGTGGTTCCCCCACCCAGCTTTCAACTTGGGAGTGGGGCGGTGGGGCGTGACTACATAAGGGTGGATCACGAACACTAGTGCAGCGTGAAGGGCTGGAAGGAGCAAATCTGCCTTGTCACAGCGACGGTGGGGGAGGCCTGTGAGGCTGCGGGGACCCTAAAGCTCCCACACGGGACCCGCCCCGTCCCCATCCCCATCTCTTTCCCGGTCCCCATCCTCATCTCCTTCCCGATCCTCATCCCCGTCCCTGTCGAAGTCCCCATTCTTATCCCCNGGGGCGCGGGAGGTGACGTCATCGCCGCGCGCCGGCCGACCCGCGCGCCGCTCTTCAGGAGAGCGCGTTTCATTCCCGCCGTGCGGGCCCGTCCCGACGTCCTCCCCCTTCTTCTGCCCCCTCGCCCTCCCCTCCTGCCCCCCAGCCCGCCTGCCCGGCCCCGGCTGGGACCCCGCATACACCGACACCCGCGGCCACTCTCTCTCACAGCGCCTCGCCGGGTCGGCCCCGCTGCGCGACAGGTGCGTGCGGGACTCGCCGCCGGTGGTGCGCGGGGGGTGCCCGTCACGGGGAGGAGGGAGGCCAGCCCGGACAGCGAGGGGAGCGGGTGGCACAGGGCGCCGGTGCCTCCCCGCCGCCTGACAGCGGCGCTGGCCTCGCGTTTTGGGGGGAGCGCCGCGGCCCTCCGGCCGGTCCCTTCACCGGCGTTTTCTTGATCTGTGTCTGACGGGCCCTGCCGGCTCTCTCCTCTTCCTGGGTTTTCCCACAGAAGCTGCCCAGCCGAGCCCCCTCTCCTCTCCTGCGGACGCCAGGAATAGGTTAAGAGTATGAGTCTCTACAATTTGGACCGGTTTCGCTTTGAGAGGAAGAGGAAGAGCGCGGAGGGGGAGTCGCTGTCCCCGCCGGCGGCCCGGGCGAAGGCACCTGATGCTGCTGCAGCGAGTGGTGCCGCTGGGGGAGATGAGGATGAAGCTACAGATGACAGCAACAGGCCCGATACTCCGGCTTCGGATGTGACAGAAATAACTGGTGAGTCAGGTGCATAAGAGCAGTGCAAATACTTAATTTCAAGAAATAATATTTGTTTGGCTTGTTTGTTTTTTTCCTTCCTCTTTGCTTGTTTTGCGAATGTGTTTTTTTTTGTGCACACATTTCACAACAATTTCAACAAAAGTATCCTCATTTGTAACAGCTTTTGTTCTAATTGAACGTGCACATTTACAGGCAAGTTGGAAGCCTTCTCAAATTACTTTTTTTTTTAATTGAGTAAAGAAGCTTCAACTGTTGGAAGTACGTTATGTTTTCCTGTATATTAACTTTGTTTACTGATGCTTACTTTACACTTGTATCTCAGGGTTTTCAAAGAAAAATACAGCTTTTAGTTGTCTAATAAGCACAACACTGTAGACATAACGTATATGGAGTAGAGTAAGGCAGTGTGAAATATTACAGGTGAAACTGGAAACAAAACCCAGGGGTTTTTTTGGTTGGGCTTGGCTTTGTAAAGAACTGAGAAACTACCCGCTGATTCTCACAAACTGACTGTTAATAATTTGTATGAGTGTTCATCCTCTTCTGGGCAGAAACTAGAGATTTTCTTGGAAATGTGAAAAACCTGCTTGTTTAGTTTATTGGTTTCCTTTGGCTGATACAGTAGAGGTGTGCTGTTCCTGTTTGGATTTGTTGATGAATCCTAATAAACAACTGAAATGGCTGTTGACTGCACAATCGCATTCACCAGTAGCTCTTTTGTGACTGGAGGAGTAAGATTGGGAGAACAGACATTACTGCTCGTTATTTGATGTTTCTCGGACAGTCCATATAATTTCTGATACGGCTGTCAAGATATAAGTGTTATTGGAAAGGTCAGACACTCTATGTGTTTACTCAGAAATGGAGCAACAATACCTGTTGATGATGTTTAAGTACGTTTGTTTTGCACAGGACTTTCTCTTAGTGGAAAGTAGTTTATCATTATACCTTATCTGTGTGATAACAGAGAACCTTTTATGTGCAAGGAGAAGTTCCTCTTGAAGGTTGAGCCAAGTCAGAATTACAATAAATAGTTACTTTTCAGTCAGTTTTGGGTTTTGCAGGTTGTCTGTTTTCAGTTGACTGGAGTGCTGTCTTATTTGCATTAGTAACTATCAATCAGTGTTTTGTGTTTAAAAAAGGTATGTGTAAAACCTCCTAAGTCTTGGCTTGAGAGTTGCCAGCCTGGAGTTGAGTTGCCAGTTCACTAGCGAAACAATGTTTTGGTGACAGGTGCTTAACAGAAAAAGCAAGGAACTGTTAGTTCTGACTTTTGCAGGTGTGTGATTTGTAGTGGTTGTATGGAGAAACAGGCACTCTGAGGAAGTGTAACAGGTGTTGGAATAGGTGTTGTTTTCCTGTTTGTGATAAATCACTGTCTTGTGCTGTGTAGGAGGTACCTGAGTGTAGGGACCTTTCTTGAACTGTGAGTGTAGTTGTGAAATAATGGACGGTGGTGCTTGTTTTGTGTGTTGTCTCAGTGATTCATTTTATTATAATGTTATACTTCTTCCTTTAATTTGCCTGTGGACTTTGTCAGTGCAGGCATGTAGCTAGATCATAACTGCCAACAAACTTTGGAGCGTGTTGTTTTTAAAAATACTGGTCTCCCTTGGCTTAAATTCTAGAGGGGTAAGACTGGGGAGGAGAAGGGATGCAATATTCAATTGATGAGTGTGTTTAAATATGAGATAATGAAAGATGAAGGGCAACCTAAAAGAACTGTAGTGGAAGATTGAGTAGTTGTGAGGGAGACTAGTGGGTAATGGTACCTAACAGCAAAACTGAGCAGAGTACAAGTGCAGGCAAAGTTACAAGTGTCCAACAGAAATAAGAGACCAGGTGTTGATGTAGAACCGGGATGCTAATTAACATTTAAAATTGAGATGTAATTAGTAGTGATTTGCATTTACATAGTGATTCATCTTCCACAGATACTGAGTGGTTAAAGAAACTGAAATAGCTTAGTGACTTTTTTTACCTTATTTTCAAATTTACTTAAAAGAATTAATAACTATTTTGAAAATCACACTTTCTACAGAATTTAACAAAAAATAAAACTCAGATTTTGTCATGGAGAGCACTGTGTGCTCACTACTGCTAAATACACAAACAAGTCAGCCCTCTGAGTTGTTCTGTACAAAAAGCAGTTTACACTAAGTTAAGCAAAAATAACTTGCCCTAATGCTCAATGAATCATGTGAGGATAGGAATTACTCCTATTTCTTCTGAAGACAAAGTGGATTAACAAAATAGTAGTAGAAGAAACTGGGGAAACAAGAGGGGAGTGTTCTTTATTTCACTTACATGAACAAAAAAACTAAATAGCTGATGACTTTTTTTGGTCCTGTTTTGTGTGACAATGTGTAATCATATTGTCTATGTAAAAATTTTAAAATCAGACTTTTTCCTTCAGGAGCACAAATAGTTCAGTATAGTTTCCTAGGGATTTCTTCTGATTCCTGTTTAGTCAAGTGTCCTGAAATATGCATCTGACGAAGAGATACAATTGTCTTAATTTCATTCATCTTTGGGAAAAAATATCTGTAAAGAGCAGGAAAAATGCACAGTAGTGGCTTAGTACAAATTTTTTGTACAAATTAGTATTACTGAGTAGTTTGGTTAATACTAGTCTGTTAAGAAAATTATGAAACATCTTCTTATCATTTAGACATGTTTAATTATGTAAATAGTCTGGTGAATTAGGATAATGAAATTATTCCTGTTGTAGAAAAGGAGCATAACTATTAGAATAACTATCATTAACTTCAAAATTAGATTTTTATTCAAGCTTCAACAATTAAATTGAAATAAAAGTTATAGATTAAGCTACAATATGTAATCCTGTTATTGATGGTTGATTTTGTTGATATTTTCCCTATACTGTTTGAATATATATCCCAAATGACTGCACTTTGAGACTACAGTGCTAAGAGTTCACTTACTGGGAGTGCACTTTTTTGTTCTCACCTATAGTTATTTCCTTTATAATCTGAGGAAATAATGTGTTTTGCCTATGTCTCAGTTCATAGAGTATAATTCTACTTAAAGCATTTCTGGTGATACCTGCAGTGCCTAGTGAACTTTTCTGAGGATTCACAGGAAGATAAGTTGGAGTAATAGTAATATTAAAAGGACCAATTTAAGAAGCATCTTAGAGTAACATTGACATTTAGGATTAATACTTTAATTTGAAAATGGAATATTTATTTGCTTGTGAACTTGAGCAGCATATGCTTGATACTACTTCCCAAAACTAGGTGGAAGTTACTTTCCATTTGACAATGTTTGTTGGACAGTGTTAGTCAAGGTGGTAAGCACTGAAATATTACCTCAGTTCTGTTCTTACTTGGGAGAGAATCTGGCTTTCTCAGAGTGTGACATTTAGTTTGAGTAGGAGGTTATGTTTAGAATTACAGGGCAGTGTGTTCTCTTCTTGTGACAGCAAAAATGGATTATTGTTGGGTTTTGTTTTTGATTTAATGTCTACAGGTAGGGATACTTCTGTGTGTTCTCATTTCTGGTCTTAGAGTCAAATGCTGGTCTTACGATTGCAGGCATTCCTTAGTAGTTCTTTTCAACTGCCAAGAATCTGAAAATTCTGCGTCCGATAATTACATGTTGTGGCAATAACTTTAATCTGTTACTACTCTGCAAGGTTATAATTTGCTTTAAATATGAGAATTCTTTATTGCATGTGTGATTTCCACTTCTCCCTCCCCACCCCTTAATAAGGAATTTTGTTCAGTGCAAGAGAGGGAGGAGGAAAGACTGGGTTTTCTTTGAGAGTTGGAATGTTTGGGGTTTTTTGGGAGTTTGTGTTTGGGATTTTTTTGTTTGTTTTGGGGTTTTTTGGTTTGTTTGTGTGTGTGTGTGTGTGTTTCTTTTCCCAGTGCACACAGTGTTTTAAAGGTATGGGAATTAGGGGTTGTCCCAAAGACTAGACAGTGATTGCGAAATAAAATGAGAAATCACCAAGTGAAACAGAAAATATTCTTTTTTTATTTAAATATAAACCTCACCGAAGGTTTATACTATGAAGAAAAAAAATATATATTTCAAATTGTACTCTGTTTTGTAAAATTTCTTGTGTTTTTGTTTTGTTTTAAAATCTGATAGGGATCTTTTTAGTGAAGTTATTGTGAGTACCAGTCATTTCTGTGCCATGCTGCTTCCAGGAGAAATATGTTTGGAATTAAATCTAACCTACAAGGCAGGGATCATGAAAACTGGCTTGATCAAGTCTGTTCATTCAGTGTAGATGTGAACTTCTTGAGTTTCTTATAGATCTCCCTTGATATGCACATCTTTTTTTGCATCTTGTATTTCTGTTGTATTGTGGTAGCCCTTGCTCTGCTAACCAAACTTTATAACATTCCCAAAGGTTTCTCTTGCTCTTCTCCCTTCTTCATCTAAAAATTTAAATGGTTTTCAGATGAAGCAACTGTATCACCATGTGAAGCAACACATCACCTTCCAAAAGTGGACAGATAGAAAAAGGTACTGCTGAAGAGCCTTCTACTGCCAACATGTTCATTTTGGATGCAGGGAGGTCTGTCTTGGTACGGTGTATTACTGCTTCAGAACTAATACTTTTTAGGTATTCCTGAGTTTACATGCGTATGGGCTTTCCAAATAAGATTAATTTGCAAAGTGAGGCTTTTCCGTTTTCTAAAAATCATTATGGTAATCCCCTGTTGTGTTTTGAAAGTAATAGAAAAGCTTTAGCTTTTCATGGTAATTCAGTTAAGATTGAGGTCTTTTATCACAGATAAGGCAGTTAGACACTGTGTAGCTCATTTCTGCATTTACCAGATTAATTTATTCTAGCTTCACCTGTGTCTAGTGTCAGCTGGCAAATCAGCTTTGAAAACTGGTGTTGCACTCTGTAATCATTTGATTCAACAAGGTTCTGCATTAGTGAAGGGAGGCAGAAGAAACTACCTTTATTTCCAGCCGAAGTTTTGGTTCCCAAGTTAAGAGCACCACTGGTGTTTGGTTTACAGACACATGAGTTTTAAGAAAGGATGGTTGTGTTAACAGGGGAGAGGATGCTGATGACTCTGTTTTTGTGTTACGGTGATTTAAGATCTTTCTATGACCGGACTTAAACAGACAGTTGTAATACTGAAACACAACTTTGCCAGGAGTTTTGTAGCTAACTCTCATGTCCCTTATCCTGGGTTTTTGCTGTGCGTGGCTAAGATCACCCTCTTGAGTTCAGTGCAGGTAACTTGGGGTGCAGCTGCTGTGTGAGCTGCAAGTTGAGCTCTGGAGGGGCAGAAGCCTGGCAGGAGGTCATGAACTGGTGACCTGTGGCAAGGGCCAGGTGACTGGACACTGAAGGACACAGCAGGAACCAATGACCAGATCTTTTCCCCACTTAAATTGTGGGGGATTTAAAGCCCAGATTTTCTTTTGTTCAGGGTCCCTCCTCGGAGACACCTGTTGGAGTTATTTTGTTAGTTATTGTATAATGATTAAATTATATTAAGAATCTGGATGTCTGAGACTTTGCTATGGGAAACCTGGTCTGAGTGTGAGTGTAGGTGTGTAGCTGCAAAGGAGCCTCGATCCCAGCTGAGAGGGTCTAAGTGTGACTGCCAGGGTTGCTACTTCATGGTCAGACAGGGAAGTTTCTTTTAAAAACCCAAAGTCTTAAAGCTTTGGTGATTGCTTTTCTGGAACTGTCATTAACCCCTTATATAAGTTTCCTCATAGATACTAAGTTGAAGTTACACTCACCCCCATCTCTTTAACCACTATTATATAAGTTTCCTGATAAATACTAAGTTCAAGTTACACTCACCCCCATCTCTTTAACCACTATTATATAAGTTTCCTGATAAATACTAAGTTCAAGTTACACTCACCCCCATCTCTTTAACCACTATTAAACTCCATTTTAAAGTTGTTTTCTTCCTTTTCTGTAGAGCACTCTGTAACCTTGGGTATCCTATTTTTTAAAGTTTGAGTGCCTTTCTCTTTCAAAACCTGTTAGCTTCCTGTGTCAATAAATTGCTTGTACTTCTAGGATTTTTTTTTTCATCCAGTGCTGCCCCAGTAAGCTACTTTAAATTTGTTTTCTGCAAGATTTCTTTCATACAGAAAATGCTCTCTGCAGCTGTCACGTTCTCTGCTCCATGCATCAGTCTTCCTCTCTTCAGTCATATGCTTATGTTTCTATCCAGGTCCTGATCATCCTGGAAGTAATTCAAATTATTTTGCTCAAAAAAGAAACATGTATTAATAAGTAGGTATTAACCTAAAATACATGTTCTCTTAAACTTTTTGGTATAAAAATTACTTGTTTGATGTAAGAGGGCTGAAGATCCTTTGCCAGGTAGGTTACCACTTTAAGGAATACAGCTGTCAGGAATTATCTGTGCATAAGGATGTGAGTTCTGTTTGAATGGCTGGTGTGTCTACAGAAGAAATCACAGCTACTTGATGCTTTAAGTACAAATAAATATTTGAAGTTACAAGTCATTGTCTCCTATTTTTGTCTCCTGTTGAAATGGCATGCACAGAGTATTCTACCATCCCAGAAACTCCCGAAGCTCAGAGGACAAAGAAGCAATCTTATTTCAAGCATCAGCGGGGTGTACAGTTCCTGGACGCATCGTCAGAGACCGAAGATGAAGAACCAAGACACTTCAGTGCTGTGCAAGAAAAGAGGGCTCCGAGGAGAGACACGACCGTAATGTAAGCTTCAAACCAGGCTTTTGTATTGGTTGTCCAACATGATGTGGTTCTAAGGTGAAATACCAAATTGAAAATCAGAGGCTAGTTTGGGTTCTGGTTTACTCCTTTGTAATATACCTGCCCCTAAGTGAACTCCACTGGACTTCCATGCAACAAGTATCCAGCTAAAGTGTTTTCCCAGAGGGAGGAGTTCTGTGATGTTGAATGATATTTGTGATGTTTGTGCATTAGTATGTTTCCGCATTTGTCTCTCTGAAATCCTCTTAATGGAACTTGAAAGCTTAATCATAAAATATTCGCTTTATTAATTATAAACTGTTGAAGTTGATTTTAGCTTGTTTCTCTTATTAAAGTGAAATTGTAGTGGGCAGGAAAGCAAGTAGAGCTTCAGTGTGTAGTGTGAGTTCCCGAGGTATACTTATTAGTTGCATGGTGTGTTTGCTATGCTTAAAGAAAGCATTCTTTCTAAGTGATTTGGAAATCTATATTTTTAAATGCACTGGGAGGGAAGAGCCATTGTGCAGGAGTCGTGTGTGTGTTTGCTAAAAGTGCACCAATAAGAGTGCAGGTGAGACAAGATGTGGACAGACATCTGCAACCATTTGGAATGGTTTAAAGAAATCCTTGTTAGTCACATGTCTCTGTGGAAATTGTCTGTGCCCTTTAAGTGTTCTTGTGCTAAGCAAAACAAGATGGCTTAGCCTGCTTTTTTTGATAGTTTGGTTGAACTATTCCATGGAAAACTTTTATGGGAGTCACAGCCCTAACAGGTGCAGTCTCCTGTCAGATTTTCAGTCCTACACAGAGCATAGAACTAAGCAGGCTTGTTAGCAGAAGTGAAATAATGCATGTTCCTACCACTATTATCTGAAATTCTGTATTTTTAATTTATTCTGTAATGCATCTTCCTCAGAGTTTTTCAGCTTTAAGGCAGCTGCTTGAGAAGGAGGAAAAATGTTAGTTAGTAGAGTGAGCTCCTGTCTCTCTCTGTGGTTTAAGTTGAAGATTGTGCAAGGATACAGGATGGCCAGCTGGTTGCATGCACCAGATTGGCTTGTGTGCAGTGCTGTGTAAATGTCGTTGCACTGCTTCTGGGATCAAGCCCACGTGGAAGCAAGACAAGTGGTTTTTACCATGTGGAGCCAATGCTGATAAGCCATGCAGGATCCAACTTGCAGAGCAACAGCTTGCTATTCCTCTACGGTATTGTGGTTGCTGGCAATGAGAGAGAGACACTAAAGTGACTCCTGGTGGGACTGATGAACGAATGTAAAGCTACACCCTCTTCTACTCTTCAGTATTCCTGTGTAGCCACTAATCTCTTATGTACCATGCACCCCAGCGTCCAAGACTTCAGCACGGTGTGTTGTCTCCGGTGCTAATTGATATGTATGGAACCCACTAAGCTTCTCACAAGTGGCTGTTCTGACTGATTTAATAGACAATGTGAGAGTGTGATAGGAGTTAGCTTGCATCTGTCCAGGCTTAGGAGCAATGGCTTCTACTGAATTTAGCCTGGCTTTGCACAGAATCAGTTATTTGACGGTCTTTGTGTTGTGCATTTTAGTGCATGTGTTACATAGTGCTTGAGGGGTTTGTGATTTCTTTTGTTTGTGTGTCTTCCTTTTTTAAGAGCATCCTAGCTTCCCTCCTTCTTGACAAGGAATAGAACAGAAAGCTGGAAGTGTAGAGTAGAAAGTATGTCTTTCCTTAAAGGAAGTGTGCCACAAGCATTGCTACCAGAGTCACTGTGTGGACTCTGTCTGGGGAAAAAAAAGAATAACACAATGTTTTGTGGGTCTGGGTCATTTAGCAGTTAAATGGGTGTTTCTTCACACTTGATAAGAATGTGACTATACAGAGAGGACAAGATTTATGATGTTTGCAACTCTGGCCTTGTTGACCAGTATCTATATGTTATTCCCTGATAGGAAAAAATAGGATAATTGCATTGTTAGTATTTTCATTTAGATTGATTTTTGAGTTTTCTTTCTCAGTGACCTGAAAACTAGGACAGAGTTGATACTGCACCTGGAAAGTGTTTACAAAGATCTTAATCCACATCTGTTTATCTGTTGGGCAAATAAACACTAGCAAGACTGTTTGAGGCAAACTGGAGGTACACTAATGTCATTCAGGTAGCTGAAATGATGAAATGTATTAAGGTGGTTGTTGCTAAATTGGCAAGTAACCTTTTAAATAGCACAGTATGAGGGGAAGACATAGTATTACCTTTGTTCATTCTTTCTTTCTTCTTCCCTTTGCGAAGTGAAAAATGTATTTAGTGCAAACAGGATATTGTACTTAATACATGCCTGACTGTGCTGAATAGAGGTATCACTTTAGGTATGGATTGATTCAGTGTTACTGAATGCATTTAAACACATGTTGTGCAATCCTGTTGGTTTTAGTGTATAGTAATGTTCTGGTAGAGTAAAACAGTCATAAGCAAAAAAGTTTTAATTTTTTTTTTTCTTCCTCTGTGTATCATAGCTCTGAACAATCTGATGATGAAGAGTCCGAAGACGAACTACCCAAGCTGGTGTTTCTAAATGGTGGGAATCAGCAACCAACTGTGAAGAAGGGTGTGGAGGAAGACATCAGAGACTCAAAGCTGCAAACACTGAAGGAACTTTTTCCCCAAAGAAGTGACCAAGAATTACTAAAAGTAATAATGCTCAGTTGTTTGTTTTATTTTGATGACTGTTTCATAGGCAGTATTCAGAAGGCTCTGGGAGCAGCCTTGTGGTGGGTTGACCTTGTCTGGATGCCAAGTGCCCACCAAAGCTACTTTGTCACTCTACTCCTCACCTGGATAGGTGAGAGAATAGAGTGAGAGACTCGGATCAAGAGAAGGAGGAGCAGATATCATGAGTTACTGTTCTGGGCAAAACAGACTTAACTAGTGGAAAATTAATTTATTACCAGTCAGATCAAGGGAAATAGAAATAAATCCAAAGATTAAAACACCTTCCCCCCCTTTTCTCCCTTATTCCTGGGCTTAATTTTATTCCTGATTTTTTTTTTCCCTACCTCCTCCCCCTCACCCCAGCAGTGCAGGTGAGCCCAGCATGGTGGCTGCCATAAGTTCATCATGTTGTCTCTACTGCTCCTTCCTCCTCAGTGGGAGGGCTCAATGCACTCTTCCCCTTCTCTGCTGAGAGTTCTTCTCTGCAGATTATAGTCTTTCAGCCACAAACTGTTGCAGTGTGGGTCCCTTCCACAGGGTCACAAAGTCCTGCTAGCAAACCTGTTCCCACACAGGCCCCTCTCTGTGTGGGTCCACAGGTCCTCCCAGGAGCCAGCTTTCAGTATGGATGTCCCATGGGGTCACAGCCTCTTTCCAGCACCCACCTGCTCTGGTGTGGTCTCCTCCATGGTCTATACGTGTATTTCTACTCCACTGTGGACTTCCATGGGCCGCAGGGGGCAGCCTACCTCACCATGGGTTGCAGGGGAATCTGTTCTAGTGCCTGGAGCACCTCCTCCCTCTCCTTCACTGATCTTGGTGTCTGCAGGGTTGTTTCTTTCATGGATTCCCTCTCCTCTCTCCTGCTACATGTGTTCCTCCCTTCCCTCCATCCTTCTTAACTCTGTTATCCCAGAGGTGCTGCCAGCGTTGCTGATGGACTCAATCTTGGCCAGTGGTGGATCTGTCTTGGAGCCAGCCAGTATTTGCTCTGTCAGACATGGGTAAAGCTCCTGGCAGCTCCTCACAGAAGACACCCCTACAGACCTCCCCCTGCCTCACCCCCAGTCAAACCTTGCCAT
Source organism: Formicarius rufipectus (assembly GCA_013399695.1). Classification (NCBI taxonomy): domain Eukaryota; kingdom Metazoa; phylum Chordata; class Aves; order Passeriformes; family Formicariidae; genus Formicarius; species Formicarius rufipectus. The sequence goes on along the minus strand of VXAU01004757.1, from coordinate 567,969 downwards.
GCACACGCAGTACAAGTCTTTGTGGCTATTTTGTTGATATCAAAAGGGTGTATAAAGGTAACGTATTTTAGAGGAGGAACAGCCACATAACATTTCCATATACATGTGAGTACATAAATGGGCACTTAGATACATATGAAAAGTAGTATATATTCCCAGACACTATATAAATACCCTTAGGTAAGTTCAACAGCAGTGAACTTCAGTGTATAGAACATTTTTCTATTATTTCTTTCTGTTGTGGCATTTAAACTTAATTCTAGCTGGTTTTGCTGATAACTGTTGATAACTACCATCGATGGAGTGCAGCTAACTGATTAAAGGCAGAATGAGTGAAATCATCACCATCTGCTTTAGTAGGTGAAATATTGCACCCCTGCAATTATGGCATTTGATGTACAGAGACTCTAGCACTTCCATGAGGCAAAAAGAGTAAGTCAACACTCTCATTTATTCTGATTATGCTGACATGTGAATGTGGTATACTTCTGGCCACTGTCAAATGTACAGTGCAAATCTACAGTAGCATTATGATAACTCATTACAGTAAAATTATTTCAGTACAGTAATATGTGTTTTTAACAAGTTTTCTTTTAAGTGCTGATACGTAAATAGGTTTTCACTAGCATAGTTCTCAAAGCTAAATGTGTTTCAATTAGTCTGTTTCCTCGTTGTTGAAGCAGCATTAAAGAAACACAGATGTTTTACTGGTGCTCCTTGCTGAGTGTTTTTTTCCCAGTGGATCAAGCAGGCTTCCTTTACTTTTGGAAGAACAAAAGAATTGTATATGTTGAGATTGTGTTTTTTTTAGTTTGTTTGTTTGATTTTTCAGTTTTTGGCTTTTTAGAATTTATTTGACCCAAAGACTGGTAAGTTTGTTGTAGCTTAGAAAGTAGCTAGAAATGATATGTGGCATGTCTCACTGCTGTTTTGTGGTGTAGCTACTGAGCAGTGTGTACTGCTGGTGGTGTTTGTTTTCAGAATATTATAAGGTAGAGAAGCTATCAGCAAAACTTTGTAGAAAGTGTAGGCTGTGCAAATTTTTATCTACAATTGTACACCTGCAGCATTTTTGAAGGAGAACAGAACAATACTGGACAAATCTATTCCTTCATGAAGGATTTAGAACAGTCTGTCCTGGCAAACCTTACACAACTGATGAAGGCTATTAAGGAAAAATTACACGCTTCTTGAAAAGCAAAGTCTGTGTTTGTAGCAAAATTGTAATATGCTGTTTCCAAACCTTGACAGATACTTGGGAATCAGGTTTCCCTGTAACTTCATTTTTTGTGCTTTTCATGTTTGTAACCTTCAGGCTATTTGCTTTTGTTGCACTTAGCTCACTTGCAAAAATCATTCTGAAAGTCTCTATATACAATTTGTAAAAAGAGTCTATTTTGAAATTACATGTGGATGGAGAAAGAATCTAGGATTGCAAGGAAGTGTAGATAAACTTTGATGGGTGTTGTAGGTTTCATGCATGCACTTACAGGAAATGGACCAATGTGACAACAGTATACAGATGTTTTTTGTGTTAATAAACAATTTTTTGTGTATTGTTTTGTGATAATAACACTGAATAGTCTTTGAAAAAAAGCTTTTAGGAAAATCTGCATGATGTATTTGTGAAGTAGGGAAAAAGTGATAATAAATAAAATTGCATTAAAAATGTTTTCCTGTATGTGTTTCAAAGTGTTTCCAAATACAGCTTATGTGATCAGTCTGGCTGATTTGGTACATGTAGATTTTTCTTGAATTTCATAATACATGTGTATTTAGGGTGGGTTTTTTAAGGTGTATTTCATTTATGCTGATCCAGTATTGTCTGCCTCTGTTTAACTGTATTAAATATTTCCTCTTAGCAGTTGACTTTTTTTTTGTTTTGCAGTTGATAGACTCATCATGCACAATGGATGAAGCAGTAGCTGCTGGTTTGAAGCTCAATGACAAAGGTATGTTTAACAAAACAAGACAAAAAACCTAAACGAAATGCAAACCTGAACTTTAGCAGCTGTAGCTAATTCTGTGAAATTGGTTGGGAGTTTTAAAAAGTGGTGAAACATGCTAAAGGTCACACTGTTTATTGTAATAGCACAAAAGTGAAGCTACAGGCCTTGCAAAGGGAATGATGGAAAAAGAATGTGGACCAAAATCCATAAATAAGGAAAAAGAAAAAAAAAAGAGGGAGTTTGTTCTGTGAAGCTCAAGATTGCCTTACACGAGTCCTTACGTGATTTCAGTTCGTAGCTGATTCTTTCTATGCCCACATCTTGAGGCAAATAGTAATGCATTAGTAGTAACTCTAGATGTTGTAGGTGAGCAATCTGCTGGTATGGAAAAAATATACTGGATATGTAGCCATTCATAACTTGATATTATTTGTATCAAGGCCCATCACAGTTTTCTGTTCAGATTGCTTTCAAAACTTGCTTGTAATTATGAATAATAACTGTTAGTCTTAAGTTTTAGGCAGATCCTCAGGGCTCTCTTGCAAAATGTCACCCAAATAATGCTTTTGAACCCTCAGAGCTTATTGAGGGGTGTTCTGCACCTGAATTTATGCGGTCTCGTACTGTTATCAAAACACACTGAAAAACCCATCATGTGGTGTGGGGATGTTGAAAGTGTTAGATGTGTTAAAAGGTCTTAATTTTTGGGCTTTGGGTTTGTCTCTTGACAATGCCCAAGTCCAGGGTTAAATCTTTTGCCTTAATCTTTTTGACTGATTTATTGTAGTTGGTGGAGGAAGAGCTAAAGGTTGGTATGAATATTGATGTGATTATAAAAACAGATCACTGCCTGTTTACAGCTCAGTTCTCTATGGTTTTCCTGAAAGATTTTCAGGGATACGATGGAAAAGGTATTTATGATCATTCTTGATTATTTTCGTTTTTCTAAGTGGTTCACGTGTCTTCAATCAGTATCCTATGGATTTGGAAGCAATATGTCAAGGAGGTTGAGGGGAAACAGTTTTGCTCCCTTTTTAAAGTACAAAATTTTTTGCTGATTCAGTTCCCTCATTGTACTTACTGTATTTCCATCTTCTGATTCTTACATAGGAATTCAGAGATTTTTAAGTATTATAAGAAAACTGTAAGAACATTCATGCTAATTTTAGTGGAGGGTTGCTTTTGTGTTTCATGTTGTTTGGTGAGTTTTTTGTTTTACTCAACCAGACCAACATTTTGGGATTATCACCATGTGCATGGCCAGATTCTATAAATGGGATTTCTTTTATGCTGGCATGTTTTTGACAAGTACACTGCTTCAGGGTGCTACTGTTCCTGAAAAATCCATTCCTGTAAGACTGATTACTTTTTCAAGTGTTTTGATTAATATTAAACCAATTTAAGCTAATATATATCCTTAAACTTTGTTGCATTTTGTGGTGTTTGAACTCAAACACTTAGATTTCTGGTATGTAGGCCCTGCCTTTTGGCCATTTTCATCTTGATCTAAGAATGTTGTTTCACATCCTTTCCATATAAGCCCACAGAAAAATCTTGGCAGCAAAATTCTCACTAATCACAGCTGTTGTATAAAATGTTTAGTTAGGACTAAGCATGCCTGAAAGAGATAGTATAAATCACCTCATTTTGGACACATTTTTTAAAAATGGAGACATTACTGAACATCTGCTCATCTGTGTCAATTTATGATATGCTTTACTTGTGAAATGTTGACTGTGTGAGAGGTTGGGACAAGATAATATTGTGAAGCTTGGCTTTGCTAAAATAGTGTGACCAAGACATCCTTGAATTTTTCTGTCCTTTCAAAATGACAGAAACTTGTATTTATGGCTTAAAATGAATATTTGTAGCTAAAACAAGAAATATCCCAGACCTTCGACAGGTATGAAGATTAGATGTGACACGCTGAAAATATGCATATGAAGAAAGATATGAAGATATGTCAGAACCTGACAGCTCTTAGCTTTGATATCAAAAACATCACGTGCTTCTCAGACTTAAGCTTGTAGAATCTTTTCCTGGCAATAGTGTTTAAATTAGGTCTTGGACAGAAAGGTCAAGGTCTGAATGGTGAAGGAGAGCCACCTGCCCTCCATGGGCACATTGGATGCCTTGAACTGCCTCTTGTATGTATTGTGTCCTTCCAGTGCCTTGAAGGGAGCATACAAGAAAGATGGAGGGGAACTTTTTACAAGAGCATATAGTGATAGGACAAGGGGGAATGGCTTCAAACTGAAAGAGATGAGATGTTAGAGACAAGCGACTTACTGTGAGAGTGGTGAAACATGGAAACAGTTTGCCCAGTGAAGCTGTGGCTACCCCATCCCTGGAAGTGTTGAAGGTCAGGCTGGAGCTCTGAGCAGTCTGGTCGAGTGGAAGTTGTCTCTGCCTGTGGCAGGAGCACTGGAACTAGATGATCTTTAAGCTCCCTTCCAACCCAAACCATTCTATGATTCCATGATATTTTTACCTATATACATAAAAATGGAAACTTTGAAAAAAAAAATCTTATTAGTGTTTTCTGGTATCTCCTGCTAGGTCCTTCATTTAAGGAAAAATTGCTTGTACTTTTCTGCCTTTGGGATGTTTTAATTATGTTTTGGTTTTTTTTTTAAAAAAGTAGTTTTATGTCACATTTCTGATGTCAGAATGAATGAGTCTAGCAGAAAGTTTCTTTGAAAGTATTTCTACACAAAATGTCATCTTGTGTGAAGATGTGGCTACTTAATTTTCCAAACCAAAACTCTTTTGGTCCTCTGGATAGTCTTTTGCACTGGAAAATGACTGTATTTTTTGTGGTGTGTGCTTGTTCACTGGTCTCTGGCAGGCTGGGAGGGGAGGTTGGCCAGAGATGCTGGTATCAGATATCAAAGCTCTGCAGGCAGTTATTCTTCAAAAAAAGATTTAACTTGCAGTATAATTTCAGATCGTGGACTAGGAATTTTTACTAATTTGTTCTGATAATGCTGCTTCAAGCAAAGCTGATCCGCAGCAAGAGTGCTAATGTGTTCTTGCCTTCATGAGCTCTGCACAGTCTGAAAATGCACCTGGTTGGGCAGGTCTCAATGCTGAGATGATAATCTCTTGATAATCACCAGGGCCCAAAGATAGTCAGACAGTTATGGCTCATATGGACTGTTCATAAGTAATGAGGTTATCACAGATTTGATATGCATAGTTTTCTTTCAGACATCTGGATTTAATGTTAAAAAGTGTTTGGTAACATCTTTGGTGTGCACCTGAGCCAGAAATCAGTCATCAGCGCTTCCAAATTGTCAGTGATGTACATATTCCAACGCACAGATGGTATTCAGCCTGGATTAAATATGAGTTTGAATAAAAACCTGGACAGATACACCGTTATGCAATTTGTGTGCAAAAACATGTGGCAATTGTAAAAAAAGAATTGCATGTTATTTCAGTTGTTATATATGAAAGGCAATTTCTTGATTAATTGCCAAACTACTAAAGACTTACAGGTAAATAGACATGTACTTTCAAGCAACTGCTTTGCTCCAGGTTTCAATGGTTTTAATGTATTTGTGGACTATAGTAGGAATCTGTTATGGAGACTGGTAAACATATTATGCAGGTAATAAATAGCAACTACAGTGTTGGTATTTGGTAGTTATCCTGTTATTTTGGGGTGAACTGAATGAAAGTAGCTAATTCTTCTTTTCTGTGTCAATTCCTTTTGAAGCTACCTCTAGTAAAAGGAAAGCAAGAGACTCTTCCACAAATTACAAACACAGAAATGAGCAAGTTGCAGAGAAGTCGAAAACTAGTTTTGTAAGTACTGTGTTTTTCTCTTTGTGCATTGTACAATGAATGGAACTACGTGTCTTCGTTTGTCTTTTGCCAGAAAATCCAGTCAAATTCAGATCTTGCCCTCTGAAGGAGTTTTTTCTGCTTGCTTATTCTTGGCATTCTGATTGGAATTATGTGCTTTGTTCTTTAGTGCCAGTGGATTTGTATCATAGTACCTAGTTCCCTTTCATGCTTTCATGGAAGTGTTCGATGACAAGTAGCAGGATGTGAGGTGCTGAGTACCATTCAGTATTTGTGAACAACAGTGGGAATTACAGGTTATGGATCACTTTGACTGGTCAAGTCATTCCTTGTGTTTCCTCAAACACAGTTGATGACATTAACATCTGTTGCTACTGTTACTCTGTGTTACAGAAGTAGTGTTGCTTACCTGTGTATGTGAAACTATGAGGGAAATCTTTAGGCATAATGAATTGGTTACATTTAAAGGAGTGATTACTTTGACCTCTTCTAATAAATAGGAATTGTATCATGATTGTGGTATTTGGCAGATTTCTCCAATCCTTTCCCTTTGAATGGTAACAAAACTGTTGAAAAGAGAAATCAAACTGTTGCATGAAACCAGGTCCAGTGAAGCATTATTTGCAACGCTGGCTAGATAATAACTCGTTAAATTCTCCTTTTATAACCTCACCCAGGGGTTTGGTGAGGAGGAACAAACCTAATTCACACTTCTCTTTCAGGAAGGGCAGCATTGTACATGTAATATTACTTTTGCTTTAATGGAAAACTTTATTTGATTCTGACTGAGGACAATATTAGCCTAAATTTCAAAATAAAGACAGTCACCCTCCACCAACCAGCCCCCAGGATTAACTGCATAATTCCCTTTATCTAGCATAAGGGTTTTTCAAGGATGTCTGCTGGGATGCCTGGGAGATGAACTCAGGACAGCACTGTAGGACTGTGCAAATCTGGGTTTTAGAACTCATTGTAGAGAACTATAGTGAGACAACTTGCAGGGTTTTTTGGTTTTCTTTTGGGTTTTTTAACTCTTGCTTTTCCCTCTAGTTCTTAATACTCGAGTATACTTTGCCACCTGTCGTATGGACTCTAGCTGCACTCCTGATGGCACTGCAGGTTCACTTAGGAAAGGAATAATGTCCTCTGTTACTTGGAGTGCTTCTGGGTAGTCTGGTTTGTGCTCTTTCAGCAAATAGCATCATTCAGCGAAGTAAATATTTATCAAACCTATTCTATCTCTGCTGTAGATAAGTAGCCCTGTAACCACTTTGGATTCAAAAGTCTGTGAAGACGTTTTTATAGTTCTTTGTGTCAAATACAAAATGGAACAGCTTGTGGCATGTGAAAGTTTTTGCACTTGTTTGCTAGAAACCTCCCTTTTTGCAGGCTGATAGTAGCTGTTAGTGAAGCTGTTGTTGATAAAAACTTTTGCCAGCCTTTGTTGTGACTTCCTGATGCTGTGACAGTACTTGTGGATTTTTTTTTTAACCCAGGAATCTCACTAGAAACACACCATTTAACATGCTTGTAGGCTTTGGTGGGTTAAATATTATATGCTTGGTAATCTAATCTGACTGTCTACGCTGCCATCTTCTGACCTAAATATCATCCAGAATTGCTAGTAACTTTTGATTTTAAAGAAATACAAACTAGATAGTTTGAAGTTACTTATATTTTGGTATATAACTTTGTACTGCATGTGGTTATCAAGTAAAGACTGCTGGTTTTTCACGACTGAAGACATTTTCTTTGCTTATGAAAGTTTTGGTCTTACATTGATCATTGATTGTATATGAGGATTCACTTCAACTTAAATTTGTGTTAACTGCTTTTGCCATTTAGAGCATCTCTTTAAGGATAAGCAGTATTGATTAGGTTTCCATCGTTTCTATACTTGTAATTTATATTAAACCTAATAGAATTTTTTTTTTTTTTAACATAGTTGGATGAGTCAGAACCTGAAAGACAATGGGAGAGGCAAGAGATGCTTGTGAAGAAGCTGCAAAACATATTCCCTGGATTGGATAAGGAGGTGAGCTCCTGCTTCCTGATGGCACATCAGGTTTTGACTTCTTTAGAAAATTGCTACTGTTGACTGGACAAATGAAACAGTTCTTAGACTAGTTGCACTCTTGCAAATAGCCCAGGATAGGAACGTCTTTGCTGCTTTTGAAATGTAACTTGTCCTGAAGTGAGAACAGTTGGATGTGGTTAAGACTACATGGCACTTCTCATCCTGCTTTTCTTGCCCTCTCACAAGCCTGGTGTAGTCTGATTTGATGACCTGCTATACAAATGTATGGGAAAATTATCTGTGTCTCTGTCACACAGTCTTCTCCACCAGACCACTAGATATATTGTGCACTCTGTATTACTTTAATACCTGATGATACTCAGAAACTGGTTGGCGCCTTTCAATACTGTGCTCTAATTTGTTGGAAGCAAAGCTTGTTTGTGTATTCTTAGAGTTTCCAAAAGTGGAGTGCAGCTCTGCCCACAGTGAATGTATGAGGAGAAACTGAAGGGTTTTCTGCTTTTAATTTCCTTCATTTTCAATCATCTGATTTACAGGTGTTTTCTTTGCTTGATGTTATTAGGCACAGAAATTTAACTTGTGTTTATCTTACCACGATACACAATGTCTTTCTTTTTTTTTTAACTAGGAACTGAGAGAAGTACTTCAGGAACATAACTGGGTGTATGATGAAGCATTGGAGGCCCTGACAGTATTTGCAGATGATGAGGGTAAAGGCAGATTTTTAATCCCTTTTATTCCAAGACAAAACAAACAGATTTGTTATGCAGGTGTTTTCTAATGTCCAGCAATGACAGTCCTGAAAACACCATACCTGAAAAATTGCACTTACACTTGAAATTAGTATTATGGGGAGGATAAAAGAAGGAAACTCAATTTTTCTGTGTTTTATCTTTTGCTTTCTAGGGAGATATAAAGGTCTTTGCCCTGCTAATAGAGCTGTTCTTAAAAAGTTGTAATTATCTATGGATATAACTTAAAATATATTTTGAAATGTGTCAAAGTTGATACCTGCCCCTTTCGTTCTTGTTTAAAAATAAGTTTGTTTTTTTAACTGGAGTAATCTGTAAATTACTGAGTTCTAAATCAGTAACTGCAAAGAATTCCATAGGTGACTAGTGACATATGCTATTTTGTCCTTTTAAAATATATTCCATGAGAGAAAAGTACTAGCAATAGGCCTTAAATTATGCAATTAATTTTTAAATACCACTACTTAAATGTGGCAGGGAACAAAAGCAGTGATTCCAAGTAAATCTGCAAGTTATAATTTAAATAGTATTTAATGAGTAAATTACTTTTCAGTGTGTTACACAGCTGTCAGATTTGTATGTTTTGCTGTATCAGCTATTTAAGGGTAATTGGGGTAGGGCAGTGCTCCTAGTTGGAAATGGACAGAGCTGTCATTATGCATGAAGTTGTCTCCTTACTGCTGCTTCTGAAAAGGTAGACATAAGGTTTGGAATCATTCAGCAGCATGGTGGGATTGGGCAGAAGAGAAACTTCAACTGCTCTCTTTCAATGAGGGGAAGAAAACCCTGTAGAAGTCACTTCTGAAAACTACTTGGTGATATTCTTTAAATAATTTGTCTTCCTTTGAGACAGTAGGGTCATTTTGGTTGGAAATGCCTCATTCTTTGAGTTTCTTTAACAAGTATGTTGTCATTGTCCCACTTCTAATACTGTACTACAATGCATTAAAATTGAAAAAAATATATCATTTTCATGGTGAAAGAAGGCTTGTTTTCTCGAATCAGCAGAATTAATATCTCTGTAGTTGGGTGCAGTGGAACCGGTATCTCATCCTTGTGGTACATCAGGATTCTTAACTGTTTGGTCTTACTTCTGCAGCTCACAAATACTACACAACACTGATAGTCTATATTTTAAGATAGTTACCAAAACCCTTTACTATATGAGCATTATACAAATTAGTATTGCTTATCTTGTACTCACAGTGGGATCTATTTACAAGTTTTATACAGGCTTGCATTTTTTTATACAGACATGATTTTTTTCTCAGTAGCACCTGCTGCTGAGTTCTTGTCTATCAAATCCTGTAATTGTATTTTACAGATATATAGGTTTTCTTTTGGAAGAGCAATGGGAGTTTTTGTTCGCCCTTGACCATTATGCATTGACTTGTTGCCTTCCGTATTGCATGCATAGAAATGGGATTTACTCCCAGAAGAAAAGCTGACTGGACCACAGCCTCCACCAAGAACAGAAGTGATGAGAACAAAGAGAAAACAAAGCAGAAACCTCCTGAGAAAGAACAGAATGGCTTTCAGAAAAAGGATAAAGGCAAAAGGAGCACTTGGGGTGCTAAAAGAGAAAGCCCAGACTCGGAGGATGAGTCAGCATCCGAAGACGGTGGTAGCTCCCTTGACGAGGACTATGGTGGCAGTGACGAAGTGATGGAGGATGGCTACAAAGCAAAAATCCTCAGCTTCTTGCAGGATGCTTCGCCAGGTGAACTGACTCTGATCCCCCAGTGTTCTCAGAAAAAGGCTCAGAAGATAATCGCGCTCCGGCCCTTTAACAGCTGGGAGGCTCTGGTAGGTCTGCATTCTTCTTTTCTTATTCCCAGCCTGCCTAGAGTCAAGGTGTCTTCAGCCTAGGGAGGCTTAGATAGGTGGCCTTATCCTGATTAGGCTATAATACTGTGTTCCTCCTAAGCCAATAGCATTTCAAATAGTGTCATATGACCTGATTTTGAATGAATTAAGGGGTGATTTTTCTGGAAAACTCCATCTGATTGGCTGACATTACTGTCACTCACTCTGTAGCCTAGAAAGTTGGTTGCTTTCACTGCAGAAGAAGAAATTAGAGCTTGGGAAGGAGGTGTTTGCTAGCCTGTTCTGAGCTCTTGTAGCTGAAAACCGATGCAGGAGGGAAGAACGTGGCAGGACCTTTACTGCAGACACTTGTATAGCAGCAGCAGCAGCTTCCAGGGCAGCTCCATGGTTGAAGAAGCCAGCATGGATATTTTCAGTTTCATGNTTTTTTTAATCTACTGCAGCTTAGTGTCTAGCATGGTTTTGCTAGCTAAGCAGTGAAGCCATTTTTAGTGGAGAGGGCTGCAGTGTTTTTATTAATAAAAGATAAAGCATCAGAGGGCTAAGCCACAGTCCACCACAGAAGGGAAAGCAATACCTGTTGGTAAGTACACTATCTACTGTCAGCGGGATGTTAGTTTCAGATGTTTCCCATGGTTTGTTTGTTGCCTTTGCATTTCATGCAGTTCCAGTGAACTGTAAGACATCAGACCTGAGAAGAGCAACGTCCTGGTAAGAAATTTGAAGTGTGTTGCAGCAGATTGTCTTCATTAAATTTATTAGTGCATTGGATTTTAAAGCAATAATTGTGTATAGGCCCTCTTACAGAGTAATTGTTGTGGGGTTTTTTGTCAGTATATGTTCTGAAACATCCCCCACTCACGTATGTATTAAATTCTTTCATATGTGTAAAACAGTAACATTTATTATTCGGTGTGTGAAATATTTTACCACAAAACAGCTAGCGATACTAAACAGATTTTTAAGGAAAACAAAATTATCTTTGTATGTTGTGTTGCAAGGGGAGGGGGGGAGGCAAGAGCGTACTTAAAGAAATTACAGGGTACAGGTATGCTGCAAAAGAAAGACGTTTTGCCCCAAGCCTTTGGCTTCTTGCAGAGCATCTGTCATACAGCTATTCATTTCTAAACTTGTTGGATTTTGCCTGAACTTAGTTCTCTGCAGAAATATTTGCTATGGGCTGTTCTCCTTTTCTGTGTGTAAAATATTTAACAGAAAAAAAAATGCATGGGCCTGTTTGTGTTCAAAATTTGTCTTTCATAAAGATTGCTGCTGTCAGCAACCACATGTTTATGTAGTATTGTGAATACTTGCCCAAAGTAGAAATAGTTTGCAGCAGATTTTAGCAGATGTTTTCTATCAGTGTGGATTTAATTGTTTATAAAGATCCAGTAGCTCAGTAACCTAACATTTTTCCTACCAAATAATGAGTGGTTAGACTAATGGAGAGAGCTGATTCAGTTACAGCATTAAAGAAATTTGCTTAGTTTTAAAATCTTTCTTTTTACTGTAATGCTATCTTGTGTAACACAATATAAAGCACTCGAAGTTGTTACCACTTGTTCATTATTAGAATTGAGGAAGATTTTAAATCTCACCCGGAGATTAGAACTGAAGCCTACTCAGTTGTAAATTAAGTGTTTTATTCCAGGAAAATATAAATTAATTGTTTTTTTTATTCTAAACAGCCTTTTTGCATTGGACTAAGATTTCCCCCTCTCCCCAGCCCCCCAATGGGTTTAAATGAATTTTAAGCCTGCAAAGCTAGTAAGAGAACTTCAAAATACTTACTCTTTGGCTATTTTAGACAAACATTTAACTAGATCTAGTAACACTTGAAATACAGAGGAAAAAAAATTCAGCAGACATGGTTATCAAAGTAAATGGAGAGAGATGAAGTTGTCCTTACTCACAAAGATAAATTCCTTTGGCAATTTAGAAGTACCCATATTATGGATCAAATGCATTTTCTATGAAGTAGTTTTATTTCGTCTGCAGTGCTGGACACAACTAGCTGGGAGTGCCTCCTCTCAAACACTAACTTGTGTAAAGAGTACTCAGGTATGTTCTTGAGGCTTTAGGTGTCTGTCTCCTCAGAGTAGTGATTCTTCGGTGTACAACAACTGGTGGCCTCTCCGCAGGTCTCATAGTGCACGTAGGGAGAGTAGTGGGTGACAAGTGAAAGTGGGATTTATGTTCCAAGAATGCCATTCTCCCTGCTTATCATATTCACCACCTAAAGTTGCATATTGCTTTCTGAGGCAGAAGGTTTGGAACAGTGGCCCCAGGTGCTTCTGCAAAGCCCAGACATAGAGCTGAGATAGAAGAGAAGATGTGATGTTCAGACTGGGAGATGATGAGAAGCAGCTCTGTGCCGTTGGGAACGGGGGGATAGAACGCAAGGGGAGCAGATGGGTTGCAGAGATAGACAAACTAAAGGGTGGGCCAGGAGAGAGAGGGATGAGCACCAAGAGTATAATTGATGGTGGAGTGCAAGGTTAAGCAAAGGTTCAGACCAGGTTGCAGGACAGGGTGAATAAGAAAGTTGACCTGCCTGTGTCTTGGTCTGATGTCCAAACTACCTAACAGTAGTTCTTGTGCAAGGTACCAGTAGTTCAGAAATGTTTTTCTCTCAGTGCAGGCCTGCTCTGTATGGGCTTCTTGGTCTATGTAGCTCTATAACCCCTCCTTGAGACTGATGTGAGATAGTAAACTAGCTGTTAGCAGATACCTTCCCTCCTGATGGGTCTTTGCCAACTCAGGATATTCTATATTCTATGAAGGGACCCACAAGGATCATCAAAGTCCAGCTCCTGCCCTCTGCAGGACAGTCCCAAGTGTCACATCGTGTGCCTGAGAGCATTGTCCAGGTACTTCTTCAACTCCTTGTCAGGCTTGATACTGTGGTGACTTCTTTGGGGAACCTGTTTCAGTGTCCAACTATCCCCTGGGGAGAGAACTGTTTCCTAATATCCAACTTAAACCTCCCCTTACGCAACTTCAGGTCATGCCCTTGTCTCCCGTCACTGGTCACCAAAGAGAAGAGATCAGTGCCTGCCCGTCTGCTTCCTATCATGAGGAAGTTGTAGATAGCTGTGAAGTACCCCCTCAGTCTCCCCTGTTGGCTTCTCACCTTACTCTTCTATTTGCTTTGAGGTCTTCATGATACCCCACTGGTGCACACTGGGCATCACTCTTCCTCCCCATCCATACGCCTTTAAAAAAAACTTTGTTGCTTAATTATATTTTAATAGTGCTGTCTTTTTGAGACTATGGAATGGATCAGTGTTGGACACTGCAGCACTCATTGCTGTTTCCTCAGCAGAGAGACTGTAAACATGGTCACATAAGGGCAGTACCTGCCTGTGTTCAGTGTGTGCCATGGAACAAAGGCAGAGCCAAGCCTGGCTCCCAAAGGAGCTCAGCTGAGCTTTTGGTGTCTGAGGTGGTGATCTGTTCCTTGACCTGCTGTGTTCGCCCAGTGCCATTTCATGCTCCTTCTGGTAAATGTAGGGGATGAACTGGACAGGGTTTAATGCTATTTAGTTTCTTATTTTTAAGGTATATAACTGGTTAGCTACTTGAATTTCCTTTTACTGTAGAAACATGTATCTGTGTGAGATTCGCTATGTTCTCTCACTTTCTTATTTCACAGTGTTATTCTATCACAAAATAAGCTGTCTTGTTTAGGATTTAAAGACGTGATTTAAACAATGGCTGTAGAAATTCTTATGGAGTACACCCAAGTTAAACTGATGCAAAGTGTTACATAGAAATTCTGACATAGCATATCACTTTTAGTGGAATGGGAGAACTGAGCAGTCAAAAATGAATGTACTTGTCCATCATATTCTGTACACTGCAGCAGTGTATGAGCTAGGAGGCAAAGGAGAGTGTAGATCTAGTTTTTTTATTACCTCATTTTGTTTGGCTGCATGTGTACAAACTGCTATGAAAACCAAACTGGCAGGAAGTGTAGAAGCACCTTGCACCAAAGCAGAGTGAAGTGAGCTGCAGATGCATGGGATTAGAAATTGGAACTGCTTAAAGTAGAACTGGAGGCTGAGGCTCACTCTTAGCCTTAGAGCAGTTAAGTGAAATTCTGCATCACCTTCAAGTGGTATAAAGTGTGAGCAGAGTGTGCTGTGAGAGCTCATGAGTTCAGTTTATTGTGATGATCTCACTTTTTTGGGCCTCAGTTGAAAAAAATTAACTTGGGAGGCTGTCATAACCTCTGGTAAATGAAAGGCCACCCGTGGATCTGCTGTGTGTTCTGTGTAACAGGTTAACACCCTATGTTTCTAATGCAAACCAGTGGCTAAAGTTTTTCTTGTTGCAACTTGGAGCTGAATGTTTAAGTGCTGACGTGAAACAATACAATTTCTGTTAATAACAGATGGCTTAATTCTCCACGCCTTTCTTTATGGATTACAGGATTTCTGTCATGCCAACCAAAGCTTTAGGCATCAAAACAAATCTCGAAATTTTGTAGTCATCTATTAAAAACTATGTTCTTTTTTTATTTTTAAATAGACGTGTCTATCTAGAAAACTTCTTTGCAGGTGTTTGATATGTACTCTCCTTATCCTGTGAGTGTAAGTAAACTTTCTGGTGTTTAAAATGGAAAGAATGCCAACAAAACACATCCACCCTCACAGACTGTAATTGCCTTGCTCCATTTCTCTCTCTTTTTTTAATGAAACCATTATTTGGTTATATACTTCACCTTAAAAAAAAAAGTGCTTTTACTTTGCAGTGTGGCAATATCAATGACTTCACTTAACACATAATAGCTGGATCATGCAATCCCTTTTTTATGGAAGGAATTCCTGGAGGAAATATGCATATGAAGTCTTGTACTAAATTTTAACAGATCTCTGATTTGAAATTCAAAAAATCTGTTTGGGAATTACTTATCTTTTAATATAAGAATGGCAAATCCAGAGGATCTTGTGTTCTTTAATTCTTTAAAACTTTAATTAAAAAAAAGTATCTGCTTTTACAGTGAAATGTGCACAAGTGCACATGAAATACTATAATTCCAAATATGACCCCAGTTACTACAGAAATACGTAGATTAGTAGATTTTGCAGAAGGCACTACATGGAATTCAGGAGAAATCCATGGGTCTAAAGGATCCATTTCAACATAACTTCAGTCTTCTTGGCTCTGACATGGAGAATAACCATATTGTAGTGAAGATGTGAAATTTAGAGGAAGGAAATAAATAGTAACTAGTGTGGACTCGAGGAAGCAAATGGCAGAAGTAAGGCTTCTGTGTACTGTGAGTACTTAGTGACTACAGAAAACCTGACATAGTTTAGGGAAACTTCTTATTCCTCTTTTCAATATGCCTAAGTCGTGTTTGAATGTGCTGTTTGTGGTAGAGTTAGAACTGGAACTGAATAGTACTGAGTCCCTGACAGACCCATAATAAAATGCAATAGCCTTCCCCATACGTTCATTAGGTTGCCTTGATACCTGCATTCTACTGACATCTTGTATCTTTAGTATCTAATATGGTTTGCTTGTAAGGACATCTAATGATAGTGTGTTTTTTCTTCCCTTTGGGCTTTTGTTCTATTGGTGGGCCTCGCCTTCAAAACTTACTTTGCCCTGTATGTTGCCTCCCCTTGAGGGTTTTGAGCCTAAAGCTCCTATGTTTTGAATTAGGAATTCTTCAGAGAATTTGAATCCTTTACGATTTCCAGTTTTACCATGCAGGGAGCTGTGGTGATGACCTTCAGTGTGGATTCACACAGTTTGCAATGGACTGAGTGTGTAATGAGCATTTCAGGTTTTGAGAGAAGATCAGTTCTGTTGCTATCTCTTGCTTTAATTACTGTCTGCAGCAGCTGTGGATTTTCACTGTAGCACCTTTGCTACTATTACCAGTCTTCATAGAATTTATTATTTTGCAGTTTACAAAAATGACTAAGACTGCTGGTTTGTCAGAAGATATAGTGTGGAACTGCAAGATACTGCTGAAGGAGCGGGACGTAGTTCTGAGGCTCATGAATAAATGTGAAGACATTTCAAAGAAACTGACAAAACAAGTAACCAGGATTACTGGAGATGGAGGATGTGGATGGAACATAGAGCAACCCTCCATTCTGAATCGGAGGTATCTTTCCCTTTTTTATACTTATAAGGGTGTTGGACAGGAAGGTGTACTTGAAGACTGGGATTTTCAAAACTGCCGTTTCTGAAAGTAGAGTTGCAGACGTTTGACACTTAACTGTTCTCAGTGAGCCAGATAGTGATGTGCAGCACTTGAGGAAATCCAACAGATTCTTTAAGTGGATCAAGGAAGTTGGCGGAGAGGATAAGAACACAAAAAAAACCCAAACCATATAACAGTGTTTAATACCTTGTTTTACTTCCTTCAGTTTTGGATGAATAAAAGTGAATCCTGAGTGATGGGATCGAGTTGTCAATTTCAAACAAAAACCCAAACAAACCTTCTGTAGTGGGGGACCTTAGATTTCAAAGATGCCAAATTGAAGTGAATCTGAACAAACTTGGAAGGTTTATCATCTGGACTAAAGACCTTGGTCAGGAAGTTCAGATGTACAAAATAATCTCCAACTCTGTATCCAGTGGGAGCAGCACCAGGGATGTATTGGGGGAAGGATTGATTTTGGAGAGGTAAATTGCTAAGAATCTCAAAATGGATATTAGGAATAGAGAGAGAACTTGGGAAGGAATGGAAATGGATACAGTGGGAGGCATTATCCTCAGGGTTAGGAATCATAGGGGTGAAGTGGGAATGGCTCCAATAGCAAGTTGGAGCCTGTTAATAGGTAAATAGCAAAAGGATTCTTAGCTGTGTGAGGATAAAACCTGAGAAGAAGGAACTTTGTAGAGGGAGCTTGTTGGTGATGTTTTTTCTTTGGCAAAAAATTGGTGAACTAGGTAACTTGCAGTTCAGTGTGTTTTGTGAGTTGCCTATATTTGGCTTGTTTGTTGGTGCTGATGAAGCCAGTAATTGTGCAAACGGAGAAAACTTTGGGATCTAACAGCTAAATGCCACCTAATTTACTTTGTGTTTTAAAAATTTGCAGCTCTGTAACTGCTTTTAGCTTGTTGTGTGTCACTGATTTTAGAACAGATGTATTTGTGTTACTCATTTTTTTTATCATTTAAGATCTATGAAAATTCAGATAAACTCTGTTTGGAAGGTGATCTTTGTATTCAGGTGACAGTGTCTTTTTCACTACACAAGGAGGTCTGGAATGCATTAAAATATAGGCAATGTTAAACTTGCCATTGTGTGATTACCATAAGTGTAAAGTTGTGTTTCATGGAGAAATGAGTAAAAGGTGATTAATTAGCTTGATTATTGCTGTGTGTTTTTTTGTTTGTTTTGTTTTTTTGTTGTTTTGTTTTGTTTTTTTTTTTTAATAGTTTGAAACTGAAGCCATATCAGAAGATTGGTTTGAACTGGTTAGCACTGCTGTATAAGCATGGATTGAATGGCATATTGGCTGATGAAATGGTATGTGTGAAACTGATTATTTAATCACTAAAGGTTTTGTAGAAACAACTGTGTTAAATTCTTTCCTTTCCTGGAAGCCTCAAGTAGATTATAAGTCATTTGTTTTCACTGATATGACTTAAATTGCAAATGGGTTTTCAAAGTCTTAGAAACTGCTGAACTCTTATTTTCAGTTTGAAAGTCAAAGGTAGCCCAAGATTCATGGACACTGATAATTACAAGTCACACGGTGTCTTCTAATGCAATGGAAGCAGCTTCTACCACAACAGGTTATTCTTAAAACATGGTTTTAATAGCTCCTTGCTCATAAGTATAATTCACTCTACTTGTCCAGCATTTAGTGTAACAAGTCCCTATCATTTCTCCATCAGTTTCAAAACAGGTAGTTAACACTACAGGAAAAACTAAGTTCTCCAGAAGCAACATTTTCACAATCTTGTGGGTTGAGGGTTTGTTGAGTTCTGACACCACCAGTAGCTGTACAACAGAAAAAACTAACTAATACAGCTGCTAAATGTGATGTCCATTGTTTTTAATCCTGCTTGCTGCTCATCTTGTACTGAAACATGAATGAACGGATTAGTTTGCTTCACTATCAGTCAGTGTTTATCAACTTCCGTATGTTTCATTTTTTGTAAGAATGGGCCTATATTGCAATTGATAAGTTACATTTTTAAATTCATGATACAGAAAACATGAAAGTGAGTATTGGTGAAAATACAGGCTTATCTTAAAGAAATCTGATTTCCCAATAAAATTGTATTTCAGAAATAGGTGGAATATTCTTTATATAACTGGTTCAAATGGAAATAAACATTTAGTTTCCAAATAGTCGTTCTTTTGCACCATTGTTTCAGGAAGGTAAATTTTTGAAGGTGATTTGAGAGATGAACTAAAATTAAAAACTTCATAAATGGAAAAGATAAATCCTTGATGCTCAGATATTGAGCTGAAATGATAATGGAGTTTGCCTGAGGTTCTACTTAAGGTGGAATTGTCTTCTGTAAAACAGTGTGGTTAAGCAGAACAAATTGTCTAATCAGAT
Organism: Formicarius rufipectus; assembly: GCA_013399695.1. Classification (NCBI taxonomy): domain Eukaryota; kingdom Metazoa; phylum Chordata; class Aves; order Passeriformes; family Formicariidae; genus Formicarius; species Formicarius rufipectus. The sequence continues at coordinate 549,050 of VXAU01004757.1, read as the reverse complement.
CTCTAACCTTTACTGAGTATTCACTGTAATTGCCTTATGTGTACAAAACACTGTTACTGTCTACAGATTGTAATTTTTGTTTAAATGGATTTGTTTTCTCTTAGGGCTTAGGGAAAACAATTCAAGCTATTGCATTTCTAGCTTATCTCTACCAAGAGGGCAATAGAGGTCCTCATTTGATAGTTGTACCTGCTTCAACATTAGGTAAGTTAAAAACTTAAAAAATATTTTTTTGTTAAAAGAAGAAAAAAAAAAGGCATTCGCAGAGACTGAATCTAAGATAATTGAAAGAAGGAAAACTTGTGGGTTTTTTTTATGGTGTTATTCAACTCCTTAAGTAACTTGAATGGGAATGCAAACCATATTGAAGGCATACTTGTTCTGAATTAATTAGACATACATGGAATTTTTTTGAATGATCTGTATGCTTCACAAAAAAAGTAAAGCAACTTGTTAGAATTTGAAATTCTAGCAAAGTAGTCTTTTTACTTACTGAGTATTGACTGAAATGGCAAGTCTTCAGGCTGTGCTTGGGGTTAGGTTTCATAATATTTGAAACATTGTGTCTTTTTTCCTCTTTGCTGAACAGCATCTGTCAAAGCAAATCAAAATCCTAAAATGACGAGACTGACTGTCTTTCAGTTGTTTTTCTGATTGTTTTATGGCCTCCGTTGAAGGAATAAAATATATCAGCAAAGCTGAGGAGGTTGGTCGTTCTTGATGGTGTTAAATTTGGTTTTGTTGAATGATTGCAGAAAGGAGAAAGTAACAAACTGAATTTAGGAAGTAAATGCTGCTTTTAATATAAAATACTTATTTTCTTAATATTGCTCAAAATTCTCTGTAACACTTCAGAAGACCTTCCAGTAGTTCAACTTCAGTTTGAAATTGCCAGTTTTAGTGTGCTTTCAAAATGCACTAGAACCCATCTTTTTGTTTTTTTTCATAACTCTTAAAAATGTGTATTACTTAAAACCTGAGGCATACATAAATACCTGAACAAAGGTGCTTTTGTGAAGTCAGTCTTAGAGGCTCATGAATTGTAGTGGGAAGTTGCCCCAAACCCCCCAGCAGGGGGATGCTTGGGAAGCACGGTCTGCTGGAAGTTTTCCTGACACTTTTCTGGTGGTATCTGATCTGAGTCCAGTCCATGCCCAAGTGGCATTTACCAGAGACCCCCTTCTTCTGTGGTTTGGGGTCAGTGGTGGTGTTGGCTGTCAAACAGTTTCCACTTGGGCACAGTAATGTTGCCTGTGGCTGCTTTGCTGGCTCCACACCTGGAGCTGAGGTGGTTTGTCGGGCTCCCTTGTCTGCTCCCAGAGGCACTGTTTGTCCTGATGACACACTTCTGGAGGCAAGTACTGACAAATGAAATGATTTGCTTTCTGAGGAATTAACTGTCTATAGAAGAAATCAAGCTGCAAAGTTAAGCATTGTATTATTTTTAGATGGTCATTACAGACCATGCAGTATCTGTTTCTGTAAGAGTTTAAAGTGCAAGCTGGTTAAGAAGTGTTACTGAAAGCCCAGTTGTGAGTTGTTCAGTTTCTTAAATATTACCACTTTTCCAATATTGAGACAGAATGTTCCTTAATCTTCAGGAAAACTTAGAAATTTGCTGTAAACTCAGATATTTAATTCTGAGATGTGAGGTTATGTAAGACATAATAAAATGTATAAATTACTTGGTTTTTGTTTTAATGATGTCTTACAGATAACTGGATAAGGGAAGTTAATCTGTGGTGTCCTGAACTGAACGTCCTTTTTTACTATGGTGAGGAATCCAGTTTAGAAATTAATCCAATAATACAGTTTGTGTGGTCAGCTGAAGAAAAGATGAATTGATCATGGAAGCATTAAGACAGTTGTTTAAATACACACATTTATTGATGAATGATTTCTGTGTACTGTCTTTAATTTTTAGATGCATATAAATTTATGTAATTGTACTAATTTTATGTTTTGTCCTTTTGTAGGATCTCAAGAAGATAGGAAACATCTCAGAGTGGACATTAACAATAAAGTCGTTCATTTTAATGTGATTGTAACTACGTAAGTGCAGCTATAAAGCTACAAAAAGTGAGCTTTAATGAGGTCCTGCTGACCTCTAGTGGTACAGTAGAACAGACAATTTTGGAGTTGGGTTTTAGGTATGGTTAACTAGAACTTTATAATTGTGTAAGATACTATGCCATAGATGCTTTAGATACTATCTATACATGCTGATAGATTCATATTACATTGTAATAGATTCGCACAGATTTTTGGAAAGTGTTAGAGAGTGTTGACTCATCAGGTACACTGTAATTACTTGCCAGTAGTAAACTGTGTAATGCTTGGTTACTTCCATACAGTTTCACTGCCCCTCATGTAGTCTCTTCATAACTCTAAACAGTTTTAGAGAATTTGATTTGATTGTGATAACTGTATGTTCATTTTAAAAGATCGTCTAGGTGCAAGTGATATTTTTCTCTGACAGATACAACTCTGCAATTAGCAGCTCAGATGATCGAGGACTGTTTCGCAGGTTGAAGCTTAACTATGCAATTTTTGATGAAGGTCACATGCTCAAGAACATGAGCTCTGTACGCTACCAGCACCTTATGACAATTAATGTAAGAGGCTTAGTTACTCTTGGTTTTGGGGGGAGCAACACCTGGTCTTTCTGGTTTTTACTTATGAGCAGGGGGAAAATGGAATATAACTGCAAGTGAATGTAGGTGTTCATGTGGTGTAAGGAGTGGATCCTACACTATGATCTCTTTCAAGGAGATAAAGCAATGCTATTAATTTCCTGTAGCATCATTACAATGATGGTAGTGGTTGAGTTTCTGTGTTAAGCAATTTCCCAGTTTCGTCCCATAGTAGTAAAGAGCTCAAAAATGCTGTTCTGATGACTTGTGCTAAGCATTGTATTTAAGGACCTGCTCTGATAGGACTGTGCAAGAACAGCTAACTCAAAAAATATTTTTTCTCTATCTTTCAGCCTGAGTCCAGGAGTGTTTTGAAAAAGAAAATTTGAGTACAACACTCTCTGATTATTATGATCTAGCAATGCAGTATTTATCCAATAGTAATATACTTAAGCTCATTCATTGTAACTTACTTTTCAGTATGTTTTCATCAATAACTTTTTAAGAAGCTGATCTTTAAGCAATGAAACTATGGTTTTTACTTTCAATTCAACACCTATGCATAAATTCTCTGACATTAGAGAACTTGATATGGGAGCAACAATTAACATATTCATTAAGAGGAAAAAAAAAAAAAACCAAAACAAAACAAACAACAAAATGCACAAACTAACAACAGCAACCAAAACAAAACCCAAATGGAACAATTGAGAAAGCCCCTAATAAAATCAGGAAGATTTGTTTAACTGTCTTAAATTACGAACACAGTTCCCCACAGATCTCTCAACAGTTTTGCTGATAGGGAGATTATTCCATGAGATCCAAATATATATAATAACTTTAAATAGTTGTAATTTAAACCAAGCTCATTTTCTCACTTCTCCGTAGCTATATTGTTTCTGTCAGTAATAATTTTTAGCCTGCTTGACTAATGCTTCTCACTGTTCTTTCCACTTCGGACAAACAGGCCAAGAATCGCTTGCTGCTAACGGGAACGCCAGTTCAAAATAATCTCTTGGAATTGATGTCCCTCTTGAATTTTGTCATGCCACACATGTTCAGCAGTAGCACGAGTGAAATTCGGAGGATGTTCTCTTCAAAAACAGTAAGTATCATCTATACTTTTTTTTTTTTTAAAGACTGCTGTTGCTGCATAACTTCCATTTTATTGGTATCTTATGGAAACAGTAATAGGATTATTAAAATCTAGAAAATGAAACAATGGAATAAATCATTTAAAGTAAAAATGTCATAATATGGTATCTCAGAATACTAGTGGTCATGTTAAATATGCGTGTTCTGGCTGGGTCCTTCTTCAAATTAGAATGGTTAAGGTGGTGGCATCACAGCAGAAAACTTCACACTGTATTGAATTCTTGCAATATTTTTCTTAGAAGAATGCTGAAGAACAAAGCATATATGAAAAAGAGAGAATTGCACATGCAAAGCAGATAATAAAACCATTCATCTTGAGAAGAGTTAAAGATGAGGTAACATTTTTATCTTTAAAATAATGGTTTCATTTTATCAAAAATCCTAAAAGTCTTTGAGACCAACATCTTAATATAAGGTGAAATTATTGGTAGTGCTAGTTTTAGGTGTTTATCTAGGAAGAGCGAGAAACTTCATCTGACTTTCAGAATTTTGCAAGTAAAAACGTGACTCTGGTACAGCTTTGTATTTTTATGTTTTTTATTTGCTGACTGTTCACTGTTGAGAATCTTAGTTAGAAAAGATTGCCAAATAGTGTTTCAGTGCACTAAGTGACAAGAAGTGAAAAATCCTCCCCGCTGACTGTTTGTGGTTTCATAATAATGGCATTATAACTGAAGGGATTAAGGAGTGAAAGAGTAAATGTGCATGCGTTTGTATATATGTATATTTACAAATATGTATATACATATTTTTATGTATTTGTGTATATGACTAGAAATTTGTGTTTTATGTGATTTTTCTATCATCACAAGGTTTTGGATTTTTTTAATTGAAATAAACATATTTAAATTCATCTATTTAGAATTTTACTTGGAAGATTTACTGATCTGAAAAAAGTTAATGTGTACTTGCAGACTTCAGTGTCAGTGCCCTGAAGAGGGTAACTCTGATTAGCAAGGAAGTAGATTCCAGGTATTTCATGTAATATTATTTCATGCAGTTCTGGAGTGTGCAGACCATGTTACTTAGTATGGATGTTGATGATTAATCCAAATCAAGATCTGACTGTGTTGAGTTGCTGACTGAGTTGGTGAAGTTGCAACCAATGAAAGGAGTTGGGATGAGGAGAGTGAGTAGAATAGCTTAGAAGTAGGTTGGTAGGATGGTACAGAATTACTGACCATTTGCAATGGAACACGTTTTATCTAGTATGATTTGTTTTGTCAGGTCCTTAAACAGCTACCTCCCAAAAAAGATCTCATTGAATTATGTGCCATGTCTGAGAAACAGGAACAACTATACCTTGATCTCTTAAACAAACTCAAGAAAACTATTAACGGTAATGGTATGTAAGCGTTTTGTTTCCTTTCAGGGGATTTTTTTCCATGCTAAGATATATGTTGAGTGTGACTGCAAACCCCTTGCTTTGTAAAATGTCTAATGGTGGTAAACTAACTATATCCCTTCCATGAATTTTTCCAAAGTTCCATTTAATAGACAAATTTTAAAATTGACTTCTTATGAATAAACTTCTGAGACATAAAGGTGTGTCAGACATCTATGTACTATTACTGAATGTACCTTGTTTCTTGGTTTACAGAGAAAAACTCTGATATGGGAAATGCAATGATGCAACTTAGAAAAATGGCTAATCATCCTCTCTTGCGTCGTCAGTATTACACAACTGACAAGCTCAGGACTATGTCCATGCTTATGCTGAAGGTAAGGTGATGAGATTCAGAAGAAAACTTTAATTTCTCAGAATTTATAATGCAAAATGAATAGAGTTGCTTTATGGGTTTTGTTTCTTTTTTTTATTTATTTTTTTATTATTTTCAGTCCTCTGGTCAAAAGTGCATCTCTGCAAATCTTAATTCATTGTTGCTGCTTTTTATTTCTCTGCATCTATCCAGTGCTCTAATCAAGCTTTGTGTGTGTTTAACACTGCTAATTTATTTTTTTTTTAATCAGATGCTAGAATGGAGAGAACAGTTGTGGGTGCACTCACCTTCTTTTCATTAGCTCCCCCGTAACACTTCTTCTCTCAACCCCAGAACTGAAAGCCAAAGTTCTTATGACAAGAAGTATTGGATGTGCACTTGAGTTTAATAGTTTTAAGAGTGGCAAGAAAGTTGGGCTCTACCGAACTAAAATAGAGAAGACATAGGCATTGAGCTGTTGAAGATTTTCTTTTTTTAATAATTTGTCTGGAACTATGCCTGAAGAGGTTGGGGGAAATTGTTGCTTCTTTATGAAGTATCAAAAAAAAAAAAAATTCTGAACGTGCAGCAGGTTCTCTAAGAAAGTTGTAGCTGGCTTTGAATAATTTTTGGCTTTGTGTTAAAGTAAAACCAGACAAGGTTGGGGGGTGGAATGCAAGAAGAGACTCCATGGTTTGTGAAGGATTTTTGTCCCTTTTTATTCCTACTTATACCATCATACTCTCCAGATGTAGCTTTTGTTTTCCTCTTTCTTCCAGGCATGACATCCCAATACCTACCCTACATCTTGGGCTGGGCTTCCCATGTCTTCTGCCATCTATCCAAGGATTGGACCTCCCTTTTAGGGACTGTATCTTCAGGGGAAGAGATCTGATAAAGGGGTAGAAGGTCATAGGGTTTGATGTGACCTAGGTAATTGCTGTGGAGGTTGAGCATATTCTTTTTAGTTTTTGGTAGTAGAAGTGCTTGTAAAAGCAAAACTGAAGTAATGATCCTCTACTCTAAACCTGGGGTTGCAGAGTTTTTCTGTTGCTTGCATGAGCCATGCTCTGGCAGTTGTCCATGTCTAAGTGTGCTACTTTGTTCTTTCAGAAATTTTGGATGTTATTCTGGGGTAGCTTTTTCCTTCTCTAATGAGACTGTGTATTGTATAATTTCCCTTCATTTTTGCTAACAGGAACCTACACATTGTGATGCTAACCCTGACCTCATCTTTGAAGATATGACAGTGATGACAGATTTTGAGCTGCATTTACTTTGTAAGCAATATTCTCACATCAGTGACTTCAAGTTAGACATGGATCGGATCTTGGATTCTGGAAAGTTTAGAGCACTGGAATGCATTCTCTCTGACCTTAAAGAGAAGGTATTATAGATGGCTGATACTCCTTTTGCTGTCTATTTTAAGAGTCGCTCTGAATAACTGGCTAAATGAACATCTGCTAGCTGTGTACACAACCTTTTTGCTTTGCTGTGGAGTTTTAAAATGTGATTTAGTGCACGTGTGGTCTTGCAAAGCCATAATTACAGCTTTTAATATGCACACCTGAGAATGCATGCCACTTTAGAGACAACTGAAATAAACTTTGCCGTTTTTCGAAGTTTCAGAATATTCATCCCAAGTTAACTTCTTCATCAAAATATGGAGGTTTGAGTAATTTTCATACCCCATGAACTTCACCTTCTTTTAGCAATTGATTAAGACTCTAGTATATTGGAATAATCATGTATTGTTAAGCCAGTGTAAAGGTAAGAAGAGTTCCCCGCATGGAGTCCTGCCCTGAGATTCAGACAGGGTTATTTTTCAAATATGTACCATAATGCTCCAGAGGATCCTAAATTTGCACAAGTGTGTGCTTTATATCTGAGTATGTTAGGCAAAAGAGTGCTACTGATCTGTATTATGTGGAATATCATTTAAATTTATTTTTTTTATGATCTGTCCCTGATGTATTTAGTATATGATCAACTTGAGTCACCCATGTACAAAGTAACTAAAATATCACTGCACTGACAAACAGTGGGTTAATGCAGCAGAAATACTGGATATGATATCTTTATAAAAGTCAGTCCTGACTTGATGAATTTCAGCTTAGTCTTTTAGTTTGGAATACAGGGATTCAGTCAAAGTAAAGTCACGTGTTTGCACCAATAATTTCTGTAGTTCGTAGTTGACATTTTTAAAACTTTTGTTTTGCTTTATCATTTCCAGGGTGACAGAGTTGTGTTGTTTAGCCAGTTTACTATGATGCTGGATATCTTGGAAGTTTTCCTAAAACACAGACAACATAGATATATTAGGTTGGACGGAAAAACGCAGATCTCTGATCGGTATGTGACTCTTTTTCTAAAGATGAGAGAGAAAAAGGGAGTGTGTGAATGGAGAGGGGAAGGTAGCTTAAGACCCTTACTTTTATCTTCTATGTAATAGTAATCTGTGGTCACTGGACATTGACTGACAGTAGAAGGGCTTTAATGTTGGATTTCAGTTCACCATAGCAGGGGTGAAGCTGAAAGATGAGTTTTAGATTGTCAGGTTACAGTCTTACCTGTTGAAATGGAAAGCATATGTCTTCAGCAGTTTGTGCTGTGTTTGTGTGTCAGCTAAGGTCATAATCCTTCGTGACTTCAATGCCAGAGTAGGAAAGAACTCTGAAGCCTGGAAAGGAGTACTAGGCAAGCATGGTGGTGTAAACTGCAATGACGGCGGACACTTCCTTGCTAGCGTTTCATGCAGAGCAGCAGCCTATCATCACCAACACTATCTTTCAGTTCGTGAAGCCTAGCCATGATGATGATGATGTGTGTCAGCGTACCATAATAAAAGCTTACCTGTAGCTATTCCTTGGAAGTTTAGTGTATTTCTTCTAAAATAGGCAGATAAACCCCTTTGTTTCTCTAGGACAAACCATTTACTCTGTCCTTATAGGTGAAAATTTTGCAATGCTTTTCTTGTATTTGAGCTGTGCAGGTCTGCTACTGCAGGCATTCTAAAAAAAAAAATTTTAGATGCTTTTCCTTAGTTTCAAAAAACTTCCATTCTTGCTGTGATGTTACTTCCCACTTACAGCTGATGTCTGTCGCTGCCTTTGCATGTGCAGTTACTACAGAAGACGGTCATGAAGCAAAGCTTATCCCCTGCCTCCTCATTTATTTCATGTACTTCAGTCTTCCCTCACCTTGCAACTTCCTCTCTGTGTTCTGTGATCATCGGAAATCTTCTTCTAAGCCTCCTTTCTTTGTTGTTGATCTGTCACTCAGTGTGTTTCTCTGGTCACTGCTGAGAACTGTTGGTACCCTTTTTCCTTCTGCGTAACATCTGTACTTTTGAGCTGCTGTGCAGTGCTGCTGTGCTCTCATCTAAACTTTTGTGTTCAACTCTGGAGCCAGCATGGTGTTTTTCCCAAGGCCTGATGCATGGTGTCTTATGTTCTGCAGGATACATCTAATAGATGAATTCAATACAGATATGGGTATATTTGTATTCCTTCTGTCAACCAAAGCTGGTGGCTTGGGAATCAATCTGACCTCAGCAAATGTTGTTATTCTTCATGACATTGATTGCAACCCATACAATGATAAACAAGCAGAAGACCGATGCCATAGAGTAGGTCAGACAAGGTGAGATGTTTTTTAATTACAATGCTTGGGTTTTCTTCGAAACAAACTGTCAAAGGAGGCTAAAAGGACATTATTTTATGATTAAAGATTCCATCTTAAGCAGAGACTTGTGTAAAGTAGCTCTGGGTTTATGGGAAATGGGAATTGTAAGTGTCTTAGCACATGTTGCTACCAGAACAAACCAAATTTACACTCTCCTCTGTGTTCTGGCTCTCTGCAAGTCTTGAATTCTCTCAAATTCTCCAATTTCTGGTACTGGGAACTGTTTCAAGGCAGATCTTGAAGTCTTTGGGACTGTTTCACCAAGCTGTTCTCCGTTAAGGAGACTTCTAAGCTTTTAAGTGCCACCCTATCATAAAGAGTGAAACCATAGAATATTTTTAGTAACAGGTATTTCAACTGTAATATGGAATTAGGGGAAATTGGACTTGTTTACGTTAATGGAGATTTTTGTAACTGTCCAGACTTTTGCAGTGACTAAGAGTGAAGGAGAAAACTCGTTTTCTGGCAGTACAGAGCACAGTTGTTCCAGAGAAAAAAACTAGAAGCTCTTTGTATTGCCATTTCATTCATTTCCTCATCCTTGCTTTAAACCACTGCCAGCTGAGCAAAGTCATCCTTCCCTTTTCTACTAATGCAAAGAAACTATAATAATGGATTTAACCTATTTTGTGGTTTTCAGAGAAGTAAAAGTCATAAAGCTAATTGGGAAGGGGACTATTGAAGAATCCATGCTCAAAATCAGCCAGCAGAAATTGAAGTTAGAACAAGACATGACTGCAGCTGATTCAGGTAGGTGTCTTGCACATAATGAATGTCCACCTGATACTCTGCAGCAGCCTTAATTTATTTATTCTGGAAAAAAGAAGGTTCTTAAAGCAGACAGGCCTTTTGTTGGGTTTTTTTGTTGAACTAGATAGATGTATTTCTGGTGGTTATGGTTTGATTTGACAGGAAGTGCCCTCTGGTTCTGACCCAGAAATCAATGACAGAGTCCTATAAACAGAGAATTTTTTTAATAGGTTTGGGGCTGTAGACCTGTGTCTGTTTCGTGAAATATTTTAAGCTGTACTAGTGTTTTGTTTTGGGTTTTTTTTGTTTCTTAGGAGAAGAAGGAACCATTCCAGCAGATATAGCCACGCTACTAAAAGCTTCATTGGGTCTCTAAAATGTAAATATGTTGTGAAATTCAAGGAGGAAAGGTGATGATGTACCCCAAGGACTCTTACGTTACTGATGACCAGGAGTTTTATGACAGTTTATAACTTTTTGTAGTTTCTTTATTGTATTCCTCATGGTATTGAAAGTTTTTAACACTGACAGCATTCTTAGGATGCTTAAAAACTTAATTGGCCCAAATGTGCCAACAAGAGAAGCTGAATAAACATTATTTTACAGATCGCTTTTCAAAATGGGGACCTATGTAGTAATTGTTTTAACAAATCTGCTACTGCTTAAGATTTGTCAGTATTTTTGTAATTATTTCTACCTCCAAATATGTATGTGTGTATATATATAAGCTGTCTGTTTCACTGGATTCTGCGTGTAGATTTTTTTATATGTGCCTTATTTGACGATGCTCAAGTCTGTTTCTGCTTGTTTTGGTTCATTTGATGTACCCTACTGGTTTTGTATCAACTTGTTCAAATAAAATTCCATAGATTGACAAAATGTTTTCATGGTTGTGGTTATTTGAGGCAGGTGGGGGATGATAACTTGCATGTTATAAATCAAATAACCAGCTTTCAAACTAGATGAAATGCTCCATTTGAACTGACTTGGCTTTATCCAGCAATAGTTAATTACTGATGTTCCATTATACTCTCATCACAGTGCTGTTAGGATATTGATTGTAAAAAGAGAACTCCTTCCAATTGAAACTTTCAAAACTAATTTTTTTTTTTGTCAGTCCTTGTTGTGGATACCAGATCTGGTCTCTGACAGTGAGGTGCTCTAAACACAAAGCTTATGTCTTGCTCATTTCATGAAGTTTCGATGGATTTTGAGTTCAGCTCAGTGAAATGAAGAGCTTCATGAGTAAGCAATGAGGTTGTGTCTCCAGCTGAAGCTTACAATTGGCTGACAAGAATGTGATTTGAGGAGAGAGAGAGGGGGATGTCCATTTGCCTGGACAGAAACTTTTTTGGTCCTTTGGAGTCAGTGGTTGATTCAGACTGCTGCTTTTCTAAAAGCGGTGGGGAAAGACAAAGTATGGGGGAGTCCTTATTGCCCATGCCCTCTGTCAGAGCGTCATCTGCTGTATGGTCTGTACAGTGCACAGCAAGTCTGTACTAGGCTGAACTGTTCAGAGGATTGCATCTGAGAATTCACTCTGGCTTGCAAAAAAGTTAACCTCTTGCTAGATCTGGTTGTCACAGTCAGGAGACACTTGTTTCATCTTTTGAAAGAACTTGAATACTGTTCTGTGAAGAGGAGCTGCAGTACGTCTTTGCTTAGTGTTTCAGCCTGTCTTTCAGATACTGTGCTACTGGTAAGCCAGTGAGGTGATTGGCAAGTTGGACATCCTTGGGTTTTTTTGTTTTGTTTTGTTTTGGGTTTTGTTTTTTTTTTTGTTGTTTTTTTTTTTGTTGGTTGGTTGGTTTTGGGTTTTTTTTGGTTGGTTGGTTGGTTTTTTGGTTTGTTTTGTGTTTTGTTTTTTTGGTCAAGGCTGTGGGGCATGTTTGGGTTTGGTGGTTTTTTTTTGTTGTTGTTGTCAACTCTGCATAACTTCTGCGAATTCAAAATGGATGGAGGATTAAAGCCTTTGAAATGTGTCAAAATTTGAACTAAAATGCTTGGCTTTTCCTAGAAATACTCTGGCTGTGCTGTGTGTTTCAAATTGCACAGCTGAAATAGGGTGAAGAAATACTTTATTACATGGGGAGGTGAGTAAGAACCAGTTTGTCTGCCGTGCCTCTAATTCCACTGGTTCAGTTGGACTGAATAGTGGGATTTCACACACAACTGCAAGTGTTTTATGCTACAGTTAATTAGATTGTCTGTTTCTGTTGAGCATGATGCTGTTTGGTTCAAATGTGGATTGAAATAGTCAGTGCACTGTAGGGTGGTTTGTGTGGTGTTTTGGATGTATATAGGATCAGTTAATGTTGTCTGACTGAGTAGTTACTCCTCAAATAATTACAACTGTAAACCCATGGTATCAATATCTGTCTTTAAATCCTATGAAGTTTGTGGTTTTGCTTTTTCTTTATTGTAAGTATTTCTTTTTAAGTGGGGGTCTCAAGAGACTGTAGAGTCAGCATCCGTGGAGATAACCAGAAGCTGTCTGGATGCAGTCCTGGGCAACTGGGGCTAGGTGGCCCTGCTTAAGTAGGGGATTGGTGGTCTCTTCAACCTCTATCAGTCTATGATTCTGTGTCTCTGACTGGGAAAGATGTACAGACAGAAAAAACCAAAACCACCATGATGTGAAGTCAGCTGCTGAAGAAATAGGAGCTGAAAAAGGAAAAATCTGTAAAGAGCCAGAACTAAGCATGCAAGGAGTTTCAAGGCAGGTAGGGTGCCACATTGGAATGAACTAAAGATTGGTCCTTGCCTTTCAGTTCTGTCAATACCTAACGCTGTCTCTGAACTGTTAGTGGTTGGTGTCACTCATGATTCAATGCAATATTTACAGTGGGAGACAAAAGCAAGTGTGAAGGGAAATGCTTTCCTGACAGTGGCCATTTCCAGCCCATAGGATTGCCCAAATTTGTTGTGGCTTATCTGCTTACACCATACAGTGGAGTCTTTGTTTAAGCACTTGTCTCCGCTTGAGTTTGTGTAAACTGCTTGCACCTATGACCTCCCTCATTGCCAGGATTTCCACCCACCTGTTATTGACTAAATGGGTTGTTTTGGTGGTTTGGTTTTTTGGGGTTTTGTTTTTGTTAGTTTTTTGTTTGGTTGGTTGGTTTTTGTTTGGTTTTTGTTTTTGTTTGGTTGTCTGTTTTTTACTTTTTTCTTTAGTGTCCTTACTCCTCCCACACATTTACCCTCACTAGTTAACCTCCTTTTCTCCGCATTGAAAGACTGCAATAGGCAAAATATTGTGGAGATTGCACCTCTCTGGGAAAGTTTATTCATTTCTTTTCCATTTGAGAGTGCATAAAACATGAATTGGTTTGATCTAGCCCTGTGTTAGTGGAGGGGGAATGTGATTGAAACCACACCTCTCTAAATCAGTATTTATTACTCTACTAAATCAGTATTTTATGTTCTCTCCCACAAAAAGTGGTAGATTTTGATCTGATACAGCTTATCTATCTGAAGTTAATACAAATGATTCTGGAGTTAATAACTTAGGATGATTGTCATACTGAAAACAAAACATGCATATGTCTTCTGAACAGCTTATTTACATTATAGTCTTTGGTCTTTTCTGGATCCAGGCTGCAATAGCTGGAAGTGCTTGCACTCTGTCTCTGAGTGCCAAAAGCCTGGGATATTTGTCTGCGAGATCAGGTTTACAGGACAGAAGTGTAGTACTGCACACATCCCAGTAGAAATCAGCCCATGTTACCTAGTGGAAATGGGAGAGGAAGGGGTAAGTTTTAGTTGGTTATCTCAAAACCTGGGACTACTAATACCGTTAACAAAAATGCATAAATGAAATGTAAATTTATCTGTTTTATGTTGTTGTTTTGGAGGTTTTGTGTTTTTCTTTTGTTTGGTTTTTGTTGTTCTTGGGTTTTTTTGTTGGAAGCCTCTCGTGATAGAGCTAGTAATTAGACTGCAGTGCAAGGCTTGACTTCAGTAAATATCAGTTAAAATAAAGCCCTTGCTACAAATATTATTTGCATTACAGTATTAGTCTTTGCTGCTGGAACAGTACTGCAGAAGTGTGTTTTAAACAGTATTGGGGTAGAAAAGGATATTGTGTTAGTATAGAGGTTTTTTGCATATTTCCTTAAATTGATCAGTGATTATAAGTGGAAAAAGCTTGTGTTCATTATTACAAAGGTGTTTAAAATGTTTTGTGTCCACATACTTATGAACTGGTTTAGGAAATGCAGATCCACATCCTGGTTAACCTCACTCTTCTAATACTAAGGAAAAACAATTATCACTTTCCAAATGAGTGACCAATTGTGCATTGGTTAGAAAAAAGAATTAGAAGTGTGGGGAGAGTTGGTTTGTGGGCTGGCATGGAAATCTAGAAATTCAATAATAGCCATACTTTATTTTTCTGGCAACCTGGTTGCAATGCAAGAAACAAAAATTATACTTACAGAATTGCCTACCAGCCACTGGTTACTGCCTAAGAAAGTATCCAAGTCTTTCAGTAGCTCGGGTGCTTTGTTGGTGAGGATGTCATCAAATGCTTTTTTCTGAGGAAAGAATCAAATACAGAGACGCAAACCAATGTGTAAGCACAACAGTCGCAAAACTGAATTTTGGGGAATTTCCTATTTGTCAAAGAGAAAGCTGAAATGTGAAAAAGATGAAAATTGGATGCCCAAAACATGGTATTCATGCCTCACTGAGCCGTGACTTAAAGCCCTTTGCACCCTACAGTCTTGAAACTCGGGGTAATGAATAAAATTTAGAAGAAGCAGCAACCTAAATGCAAGTTGAAATAAAACTGGTGTTCCTACAGACACAATTGAATATTTGATAAAATTTTCTGCTATCTGTCAAGCTTGGTAACTGGGGAGGTGACTGAAAGTATCACCCACAAGTATGCAGTTCCAAAATCTCATATCTGGACCCTGTGCTGCAGTATTTCCTTTCTTTTAGGTCAGTCATCCCATGTGCTACCCTTCTATCCCCGAAGAAAACCCCAAACTATTGTGTGATTGTGGTTACAATGACCTCCCCTAACTGCAGGAGTACACTGTCAAGCTGTGAAGCTGGTGGGAACAAGCCCAGGATCCCTCTTCTGGAGTGGCACAACCTGCTTCTCTCAGCCCTGGAGCTCTGCAGTGGTGTGTGACAAAGCTGTGGTAAAGCCAGATGTGTTTTGGGGGGATATAGGGTGAAGAGTTACTTCATGCCTGGCACAGAGGGATTCCTGGGCAGCGTCTACCTCTGCTCCCCTTATCTTGCTTTAATATATCTTTGCTACTGTCCAGATAGTGTAACACATGCCTTCGACTTTCTCTGAGGGATGTTTGTTCCTGTAAGCACTTCCCAGGTTTGGGGAGGCGTTCTGACTTTGGTATGGGTAAAGGACTTATATCTGGCTTGTATCTGGTGAGACCATGAGATGCCACTTCTACCACAAGGTGGTGGCAGCGGACCCCGGAGTAGAGAGGGAGAACAGCCAGCAGCGCAAAAAACCTTGGGAGAGTTTGGGAAAGTAACTTCCTCGATCATCCTTGACCCCAGCACACAACCTTACATGTATACGTGCGTAGGGGCATGTAAGGGCTGCCTGCCAACTCTCTTCCCTTCTAAATTAATCACTGGTGACATGATCTGGGCCTTAATTTTGGAGAAGTGCTTGAGTATGAGCTGGAACACACAAAGGCATTACCATGGGAGTTTCCCCATGGATGAGCAGTAGTGCTGCTTCTGCACTAGCACATCAGTAATAGTGTGGCTGTTCCAAAATTACTAAAATCCATGAGTCAACTTACCCTGCCTGAAGTGAGAAACTTCAGGAAATCACTAGGAAATGTAAGTAATTAACACTATTAAGTACTAAACCTTCAAATATGCTTTCAGATTTTCCTCAAGATTTCAGAGCTTTTTCATGTTTTTTTAATGTGCTTACTAAACATTGGTTTGGAGCAACTTTACGTGCTCAGTGGCTTCTGTAATACAATGCCCTAGTTGATCTGAAATGTTCCTTTGAATAAATGGAAGGTGGCTGCACTGTTCGTGGTGAGACCAGTTGCTACACTACCACTTCTGTGAAAGGATCTGCTTAGGGCAGAGCTGTGTGGAGCCATTGTAACATCTGATTTAACTCATCCATCACCCTCCTCCCCCGGCAGCTGATCTGGTACTTACTGAAAACAAAGAAGAAATCAAAATGCAGAAGTGCTAAAAGATGGGATGATGCCGTTTATCTTAGTGAGTGAGCAGAAAGATTTGAGCACAGGTAGTTTGTGATGAGAGGGGCATTGCACAGTGCCAGCTGATGGGAAGTGTTCTGTCTTTCCTCTTTTGAAAAGTAGTTTGGTGAACAAACATAGGGCATCCTTGATTCAAGGTGAACTAGTGAGGGGCATGGTCATGATGGCCTCATCCTTTCCACCAAGGGTGGAAAAAATCTGGTGAAAGAGGAGCGGGAGGAGAGTAGGCAGAGTTGTCTGCATTTAGCCTCAAGGAAGAACCACAGAGTTCCTCCAGGTCGGCTTTGCTGAGGTGAGGTGATGGACACCGTGGCTGACACATGTCAGTGTCTCCAAGGAGGTGCTCAGACACAGAGTCATAGCTTATGTGCTACCTTTGTTTAAATTAGTGATTGTCTTACTCTCACATCCTGGTTTTTCTCCGCCCAAGGGAACAGTGTCATGAAATCATCTATGGTGTCCACAATGGCGTCAGCTAGTGCCTGTTCCACAGGTGTCTGACCTGCCAGACCTGTGGGAAACAAGCATATGTAAAAGGAGGTTAGAGACAGCATCAGGAGGAATTTTTGATACTCCAAAGGTAGACTCTGAATATTTTTATAAAAAAAAAAAAAAAGGGGGGGGGGACACAAAAACATGTTCTCCTGGAGTTTTTTTGATGCTAACAACATGGATTTGACTCCTTGCATCCAACTGCAAGCTCATCTACCTTTGCTTTTTTCCTCTTCCAGCTTCATATAGTCGTTTGAGCTAGTGAGTTGTTCTTTCCATCACCTGAGACCACACCCTGAATATTGTTTCTTTATCCTCTCTGCTTTCCACCATCCCAACACATTCAGTGAGGGTCAGCGCAAATTCTTTTTCACTAATCTTTCCCCATTTGAGCTTTCAATGTCCTCCATCTCATGGTCTTTTCATTTTGGTCACTGCATTCTTCAAAGCATCTGTGCAAGTCTGCTTCTGTTTCCATCGATTGTGCCATTCACCCCCATTGAGAACATTCTCATGGCATCCCCCTTGCTTTTGACTATTTCATTGTAGTCAGGTACCTTACCTCTGTCTTGTTTTTGAATCTGCTTTTGTCACTTGTTGTCCTTTGGTTTCCCCTCACTTCTCTTAGTGCTACTGCTTTCATTCCCCTTGCTCTCATTTCGCAGAACTGCATTTATGCTTTCACCTCTGTACAGGTTTAGGTCACCCTTCCTCTCTGTCCTTTGAGTCTCACCTGGAGGCTCTGCTTCCCCGTAACTGTGCACCCTTCCTCTGTCAAGTCATCTCTCTTACTGAAACTTTGAGCTTTTGAAGGTGAAGGATGAACCTCTTCTTTTGGGAATCAAGTTCTGGGAGCCTTCAGTTGAGAGTTGTTGCTGATGGGCACCTAAAAATGCCATTTCATAGTTTTAAAGGATCAGTGATGTGTATGTAGACTTAATGGCAGAACGAGCAAGTTTTGACTATGACAATGGAGAGATATTTTTTTCCCCTCCATGCTTGCTCTTTTCCCTATTGTAGCTGACAGTGTGACTAACACTGAAAAGAGAACAGCATGCTCTCCAGATCCCAACCCTTTGTAGCTGATGCAAGTTGATGGAAAATGTGTCAAGAAAGGGAATGCAGAGCCAGAACTTCAGGCTACATAAGGAGCAGAGCTCCAGATCAGCCTCCCACCAGGAGACAGGCAGGGAGGAAGCATGGCCAAAGACAGACTTTCTCGTGGTTTTTCATTACCAGGTAGACTCTCATAATTCTCTTCTCTAGCAAGGAGTAGATTTTATGTAGACTGAAGGAAATGTGCAGGAACACAGTATTGCAGACATGCTTGAAAAAGTGCTAATGCCTTGCAGAACAATGATCTGTGCTAGAAAATGTGAAATATTTTGAAAGGCAGGTAACATCCCTTTGATCAGAGTGTAAAAAAAATAAAGTAGGATGATACTTGCTTCCTAGCCCCTCCTCTTCAATCTGCTGACATTCAGCATGCCATGGGAACATCTGCCTTCAGCCAGACCAATTTTGCAGATGGTTTTGGATGACAGCTTGCGGACCTAAAGCAGAGCTTGGCTACTCTCTTTGGTTACTTGCATTGCTAAGTCTCATATTACTTTAACAGATTGAGTACTTCCATAGCATGTAAGTATTTAAATATGCAAGTGATGTCACCATCTGATATAATCTCTCTTCCAGCTCTGAATTGTTGCTTAAATCTGCTTCAGAGTGCTCTGCCTGCTGTGATAATCTCTAATGCTTCCAAAACCTCCTTCTGGTCATATCTCTGATTCGCCTGGCAGCTCGAAGTTTAACTTCAGGGGAAACTTCCCTGAGAGCCTAAGGGAGGCCACAGGTACACCCTTTCTGTCATGTGGTGCCAGGTGAATAAAGTTTGTTGGCTGGGGAAGTCAGCTCAAACCCCAGGCACTGTATCCAGAGTGGAAACTCAGACTACTTCTGAGTTTTCCTTTAGACATACAGTGCAAATACAGAGCTGAGCAACGTGAATTCAGCTCTGAAAGTCCTGGAATTTCTCACTGCAGGTTGTTACTTTGAATCTTTTTTTGTCTGGTGTGTTTTTTGGTTGTTTTTTTTGTTTGTTTTGGGTTTTTTTTCTTTTTTTGTTGGTTTTTTTTTTTTGCTTTCTACATGACATCTAAGTGATTCTTAACCTTGTCTTACAGCATCCTAGTGGATGTGCCTTGCTGCGTTTCTTCTTTCTGATCTTAGAACTGCAGATTTTAACAGGATTGCTGCAGCAATCCCAAGCTGGTGGGCACAGTTGTCACCAAATTATGGTAAGAAAGGCTGCTGAATGTGGCTATGGCACCACACAGTGCTCCTCAGTGCTTTTTTGAGTGGCAGCTCTAATAGCATCCTCTGCGTTACACTGCGTTTTTGTAGTCAGCACTTGGTGCTGCCAAACTGCAGGTGCAACAAAGGGCCAAGAACTATTAGGTGTTTGTACCTGGCAAAAGTACCAGTACCATTCTTGCCATGCTGAGGTTGATTTTGCATGGTTGAGCTTGCCAAGCTGTTGGTTCGTTTCTGGTTTTAGTGTGGATATATTCTATTCCTGAGCATTAAAGGTGAGTTCAGAACAGAGAAAGAAAATATTCAAATATATGTTACCTGATTCTCTGGCAAGGTATCTTGCCATTGCCAGGCTCTGGTGAATGATAACTCCATCTACTTCCAGTATTGGGAGTTTGCCGAATGGGATAGCTTGGAGGAGTAAGCAAAACAGAAAACAAACAAACAGAAGTTAAATCATAGCCATTAACAGTGGGAGTCTGTGACAGCTGCGCTTTTACCACTCAGAGGGTATACATTGTTATGGCACTTAACAGCTTCACAGTGTTTCTGTGGGGAAATGCATGAACTAAAAATAATAAAAGGCTAAGGATGTAAGCAGATTACATGGCATGAAGGCAACTACAGTGCAGAAACCAGGCATTTCACCTCCTATTCCCTAGCCTTGCACTGAAGAAGCTGAATATACTCCTATGCATCCAGAATTCTTTATGTAGGGAAATTTTCCAGAGCAATATTAGTTTTTCCTTCTCTTCCCTGCTTTCCCTCCACCCCCTCCAGAAGACTGACTGCCAAGGTTAAGTCAAGTAATACTGAAGATTTTGTAGTGCAGGATCCAGCTGGAGCATGAAGTAAGATTGGGTAAAGACTACAAGGTGCTTTTTCATTTATACTTGTTTTATATTCAGAAGCAGTGATTCAGAGAAGCATTAGCATTTCAGAATTTGTATTATGATGAGATTTTTCATTTGACAGTCATCACCAAGAAAAATATGTTTTTCACAGTGAACTGCAAATGCTAAGAAGGTACTCAAATTTACTTGGCTTGCATTCAAAAAAAAAAAAAAAAAAATTCCATCACTCATGAGGAAGAAGCCTCCAGACTTTCCAGACTTTAAACATAGGGAAAGACCAACTAAGCAGGTGTCATGGTCATCTGTAAGAGAGTTTGAGATAAGAAATCAATATTATTTTTCAGTTATTAATTTATTAGGTACATGAAAACTTGAATTCTGTTTTGCTATGTTTTGGAGAAACTGCTGGCATGATATCAAATGGGGCTGGAACCTTGGATCTAAGTTTAATCTGGGGAAAATGGTCATGTTTAAGACAGTGAGAATCTGCTTGAGGGAACCTGAGGAACTATAAATCTCTGCATTGCAAAGGATGCTATTTTTTAAATTCTAAGTACATGACTGCAAGTGCTGATCATAGCTAAATGCTTTCCACCCTATTTTCATCTGGACGCTTCAAATAAATAACATCTATATCCACCTGAAGAGTATCTTGTGATGTAAAAGGGTGGTAATGAAAAAGTGAGAACATGAAAACATTGGCTATTTGAAACATGCAAGGTGCTTTCAAACCCAGGAGAACTGTCTTTAGGAGACAGCTGAAATGATACCTTTATTCCATGAGGATTTTTAGTTATTAATGAAAAGGGCAAAATAATGAAGCCCCATGCATTCATAACTGTTTAGGAAGTAACTTCATAAATGATGAACACTGCCACGTGGCTCTGTGGTTTAGCATGCAGTATGTGAATCACATTAGGTATGGGATCTTAGATATTAAATCTGTATCTGCAAAATTAATTTGGCAGTTACACAAGACACCCAGAACTCCTCCGTGCTTGTTTTTTTTCTTTTTTGACTGTGAGGTCAGTATAAATTTTGATGCTGATGACTAGCAGAAGCAAGAGAGCTCAATGAACACTAGCTGCTGTACCCCAGGGAGAAAACACGCTCTGCCAGTTTTTACTGAAATAATAATAGACTTGCTGCACAAAGGACTTCATATGTTTATTATCCAGACAGCAACAAGGTGCTGACAAGTCCCTGTTTTCTTTCACTGAGAATCTAGAGAGAAAAAGACATACCCTTAATGTTTAACTGAAGAGCGCTCTGGCTGTGAAAATGAGAAGAGTCTTGGTCCTGAGCTGTGGATGAATGGTGCAGAGTGCCCTGAGCATCACTGTCTCCAAAGGAATAGAGCTGTGAAATAGTGTTCGCTTGTGCAGAATACCAGCACACCCTTCAAGCAAGCACAAGCAGAGGCAAAGAGAGTGCATGTGCCCCTGGATGTGCCAGCATGGTGACCACCTTCACCCCTTGCCCAGACCACACAGGTAAGAGCAAATGTGCAGCCAGCTCAGGAGCAATGTTAGCCACCCCTGAAGGAGTTAACCAGCCTCCTTTGGAGGCCCCGGTAGGAATGCCATGGGGCTAATGCAGTTTTGGCCAGGTCAGTATGACTAAGCCAGTCTCTGTAGCAATAACTGTCAAAACATGCTGATCACTGCTCAGGTTGGGAAACTGGGATTGCTTCATCTAGAAACCAAACAGACCATTTGCTGCTGTGTTTACATACAGGGGAAGTCTAAAAGTCCCAGCTTTGACTGATATTTCACTTTGTGAATCAGTACAAGAAAAATGAAAGCCAGTTTGTTTCTATGGATATTTAAAAATAAAAAAGACCTTGATTAGAGGGCAGGCATCTTTCTGACATTTGAGGAACATGGATTATGTTATCAAAGTCAGCTGGGTAACAGTGGTATCATCTCTCATGTTCTGTTTCTCAAGAATCCAGTAATTTCTGAATTCAAGGGAAATGTTATTCACTCCTTGGAAACATGAGCAATGCCTACAAAGAACTTCCTCCTTAGTGCTGAGTTATTTTCATTAAGACCTGGTTATTCTTCCCTGAAAAAAAACAAACTGAGTTTACAGTTAAAAATGTACAAATAGTTTTGTGTTCATGCACTTTCATGAGATTGTAAAATTAATAAATGATAGGTTTTATTGCACATTGTCCCACAAGCCTTGAATGTCCAAAAGAATTTATGCTTTGATTCATAATGAGTCTTGGGAGTTTTTGTTAGGAGGCAGCGTATCTATTGCTATAATTTCTAAACAATGGACTATTTAAAGGATAAGAGATGGTGAATGGTAGATGTTCCTTCCTTTCTTGTATGTTCCAAATGCTACTTATTTTTTTCTAACTAAGAACGAGGGAGGGGGAAATTGTCTTTTGAATATAAATGTTTTGGATTTTTTTTCCCCTTCCTGATAGAGTGTGTGTGTATATATATGATTTACACTGGCTTTTGTTGATTGAGTCAGTAAGCTGTAAATGAGTACAATTCTGAGAAGTCTGAAGAAAGTACACTTGTGCTTTTTTAATTCTAAAAATCTGTTTTTCTTGTGCACAGGGTATGCTATTCTTGCATACCAGAAAGTACAGCGGACAGTCAGACTGCTTTACTGCTGAAGAAACTAACAAAGAAGAGTCAAGTAGCAGAAAATATCTATAGTACATCTTCTCCATATTTGAGAAGACACAATGGCTTATAAAGTTCATTTTCAGTCTGAAAAAATTTAAGAAAAAAACCTTTTGCCTTTGAAACATTATTATTCAAAATTCATGTAATGAAAATTTTTAGGAACCTGCAGTAAAGTATCTTTTTGGTTTTGTGACTTAAAAGAATGGTTTCCCATATTGATATATTCATAGCAAAAACAGAAGATTTGTTTTGTATATATGTTTGGCTGTTGTGAGCAGGAATGTGCTCCCTGTGAAAACTGGAATTTTCCAGCTGGAGAAGTAGGTGGATTTCTGTCACACAGTTAATCCTGAGAAAGGATGTGAAGAGCCTTTTCATTGGGTGGACACAGTTTGATTGCTGGAGGCAAGGTCAGGGTTTGGCAAATGACCTCAATGTGGCCTCAAGATACCTTACCTGAAGCCCTCATCGAGGCCATACACTCAAGGGCTCCAAACTAAAACAGAAACCTGTCTGTACATGGATTTAAGCAGTGTTACTCTTAGACTCGTGGATATGGGCTTCTGTGTCTTGCTTTGAGCCTCCTGTGGTGCTTTTGGCCCTACCCTGCTCATTGACATCACGTGTTCAGGGACCCTCTGGGGATGCCTGAATTGCCTGTGTGTAATAAGCATTGTGCTAAGTCTGCTGAATGTTGCACAGTTTTGGTGAAACGGCATGGTGGTGCAACATAAGCAGAGTATGTAGGTTGGTTCCTTCCAACTCCTACATCAGAGGAGGGAATGAAAAGCTGATATGTGAAAGGGAACTCATTTGGATAGAATTAAGGTCATGGGGGCAAATCACAAAACAACATGTATTGGGAAGCAATCGTGAATGAACAGTTAAGCCAAAGTGGTGAAGACTGGAAGAGCGTGCCTGTCACTTTGCTGGTTTTTCTTTAACCCTGATCAGTTAGTGGGCTGCTTCATACTTACATCAATTTATACCCTTTTTTTTCCTGTATGGATGTCTTTTCCATGTTTTTGAAAACAATGTTATCTTATAATGTTTCCAACCCCCACTTGAGCAAATAAATTTTAAGAAGGAAAACCAGAAAAGTCTATTGCTGATGTAATGCAGACAGCAACCTTTCTCAGGCATGCACGAAATATGACCTCTCCTTTTTAGTTCCTACTTGTGTTGTTGCTTGTCTGAAGCAGAAGGCGCTATGAATGCTTGTGATGGTTCTAAATTCACATTGAAAACTCTTTGAAAAGAGGAACAGGTTTTTTAAATGCATCCTGTTTAAATAACTAGTTCTGTAGTCTTCTTTAAATTTAACTTGTGTTAGCAAATTCTTATGTTGGTTTTTTTTTTTTTTGTTGTTGTATTGCATGCTTGAATGAAATCTGCACTGACTTTACACTCCCCATGAAGAAAACCTTGACAGAGGATGAGTGTAAGTCATCAGACTGATCTGCAGTCTCTCTTCTCATTTTAGGAAGGATTTGCTGAAGTGTCTGTTCAGTGTTTAGGAATTGGATGAATTCCTTTTTACACTACTTTAATTTTGGTTGGCTCTTAGGACTAGAACTGTGGTGTCTCTGCTGGATGCTAAGTAGGGGACATGAGGCCTGATGTGTGTTACAAGAAAGGGCACCTGTTTGTCTCCATTCCATGAAGTCCCTAAAGGCTGTGATAACATTTCCCACCCTAACACGCCTATAGGTTCTCACTAGTGTCCAAGCCTTTCCCTTTAAACACACAAGCCCTTCACTCATCCTCCTGGGCACAACCCAGTGTGGGACTGTTATTCTGCCAAGAACAAGGAGGGGGAACACAACACAGAGCTGAGCATAGTTTTGTCCAAGCCTGGCACCTGGGCCAGTTGGCTACTGCTGCTGCACTTCTCACTGCTGTTCTTCCCTACAGAGATACAGTTTGTAGTTTTCTCCTTTCCTTAGCTCTTTCTTCCTTTTCCACTCATCTTCATTATTCTTCTTCTCCTCGTTCCTGCTCTGTCCTTCCCACATTTATACTGAGTCACCTCAACTTTGCTCCCAGACATGAGTTTGGGTTCCCCCATTTCCTCTGAGCTGATTTGCTCTTTCCTGTTACTTGTCCTGCCTGCATTGTTATCATCTATTGCTTTGATGAAAAGCAGCCTGTGTTTAAGCACTTGATTTTTGCTCAAAAGCTGAATAATTAATAATTTTGCAATCAAGTAGCTTAGATGGGTTCAATAATAGGACAGCTGAAATGGTCCAATGTGAGGGGAAAAATAAACGTCTCATTCATGCTGCTTACTACAATATCTGTGTCAAAGTAAGTTCTCCTTTGCCTTGAAGACTAACCATAACTGCTTTTCCATTCCATTCTTATTTAAATTGGATTATGAGAAACAAATATGTGGGATACTTTGCATCTTCTAATAAGAAATATATGATTTTTTATTTTTTTTTTTTAAGACTGGCAAAGGAACAAGGCCCTTGGGAGATAGGTATTTGCACACCTTAGCTAGTGGTACATGGCAGCCAGTCACTCAGGATACAGGACAACTGCTCCCCTGAGGAATTCTTGCCTGCAGTGCTTCTTAAGATTTATCTCTTGTCTTGGAAATTTTCAGTGCAATTAGTCTACCAAGTTTCCTAAGGACCTTTCAAGCACCATTCTACACCTCCAAAACAGTTTGAGATATTTAGATCCATTAGTGCAATTGCTATGATGATAAAGTCTCTGCTATTGCCATTGCTTCGTATTCCTTGATGGAGCCACAGATAAAAACTGTTACTGCCTGCTAGCCTGATTACTCAAGGCAATGGTAACTTCGTGCACCAATACAACGGATTTTGCCCTAGATCATTACTTACGTCAGTGCAATGATGTTTTCTGTGAGAAGCCCGTTATGTGGAAATACAGATCTTGAATTGACTAACCTAAATAGTTGCGTGGTCAAGGCAAAGATTGTTCAAAAGGAGGTGTAAGGCATGAGTTTCTTTACTTGTTTTGATAATTACTGAGCACTTATATGGAGTGAAGGGTTGTGGAAAGCTGCTACTTGATATTTGTCTAGTTGTTTAAATTCGGTCCTAAAACTGGACAATCCTAATGCTTGTACACTGGTTTAAGAGTGTTTATATTATAAACTACGGTCCTTGCCTGAAATCAGCCACTGGAAGTTTTGCCAGAGATGATCTGATTAGTGACAGAAGGGAAAAAAAGAAATGTTGAGTTATATTATTTGGCTTATACACTCTAAAATTAAACTTTCCATAAGTTCTTGTGTTATAACATCTTCCTCTTCTACAGGAAAAAAATCACCTGTTAGGTGTAAACAAAATCAAGTAGGACAGCATTTCCAGGAGGAAGGACTTATTTATTTGCCTGAAGGTAAGTTAAGACTAAAACTTGCAGGCGGAAGCCACATGAAAAATACCAAAATGAACAACAAGCCCCACCACACTATTCAGTTCAGGTCAAAAATTAAACTTGCATCAGCCACTAATCTGCTTTCTTAATGGCCTTTCTGTGCATTAATCTTAATGCACAAATATTATGTTTTTCCATCAATTTTACAGAACTCTTTTCTTCTGAATAATGACAGTAGTTTCTGGTTTCTATGGCATCATGATTTGGTTGGGTTGGTATTTGTTGAAAAACCCTTCTTTGATTTTGTGAGAACTGCTGAAGCAAACCTATCCTCTCGGATCTCAGAAATCTGACTCCTTGTGCTCTTAGATAAACTTGAGTTCTTGAATTTGTTCCTTAATAGCTCAAGAAACCTGAAGTGCTCTCCTTGTCCAAGATTCTTCCTGAAGTGCTTTTTGTTTATCTTGCTTCATCATACTTGAAGCTTTTAAAAAGAGAGATGTCAGGTTGCACTAGCAGACTGCAGTCAAAACTGGTTCCAGATCTTTCACAGGTGATGGGTAAAGGCAAACATCATGTATGCAATTGAGCATAGCAATTTGTCTGATACCTCTTGATCTCACCTCAGTGTATAACTAAGTAATGTGCTCATTTAATTGTAATTCCCTTTATAGTTGCTGAACACTTAACATTCCTTCCTTTTCACCAGGATGAGACTGACTGGAATCTGCTACTTTATTTCTTTTCTGTCTGAAGTAGACCAAATTCAGGAAAAATAGGAGAGAGGGAGGGGAAATCCTTAGCTTTATAAGAAATATTTGAATACAGAATGCAAATTACAATAGTGTAGAAGAATTCTCAGCATAGTGAGCTGTGCATTTGTATGTGCAATGGGTTGGATGGATCCCCTCATTTTCATATTTACTTTTGCATACAGCAGGAAAATAAATTTTTTTTTTTTTTGCAAGGGTCCTGTTACCTTGTACTTTTCCCTCCTTAATCCATACCTCAGTGAAGGCACATTTCAGGATACCAGAGAATGCAAGGCTTGTTTTCTGTATGACAAGTGCTGCATCTCTGCTGTATGTGATACTGATTTAGAGTTCAGGCACACAAACCCCGTGCAGCCTAGTCCCTAGCCTGGAGGCAACCATTTCTTGTGCTGAGTCACAGCCTGCAAAGTCATGGTTTAGGTACCTTGGGACAGACAGGGGCACTGGCTGTTGTTCTTGTTGAGCTGTGTAAGGCTATTTACTCCAAAGCCCTGTTGCTACCTTTAATTCAGAGTTTTGCTGAATGATTTGCCTGTGGGAGATTATCTTGTTTGGAAATACGATGAGAAATTCCATTGCTTCACAAAGGAAGAGGAGGTAGTTATTGATTAGATGATTCCAGATGGTTTCCTTAGAAGCATTACATTTTGATGCATACAAGAAACCTCTACTGTTGTTTTAGTTGGCAAAAGTCATAATTGCATGTTGTTTGTAATGCAGAGGTCACTGGTGGCAGATGACACCATTAAATTGGTGCTTGAGCCTTCCAGAGAAGTAGTTTTGCATACTGGCATAAGAAGTAATAGCACTTTCAGATGTGTGTCCAATTATTTCTCTGTAGGTGTATATTTTCCTGGTCAATTAGTACAATACATTCCAGTTCCCATCCACTGACAGACTGGGTCTCTACAGAAGTCTGAAATTCAAAGAACTTAGGCCAGCATAAATTTTACACAGATGATTTCACAAATCTGAGAGCAGCAGCTCCCACATTTTGCTAGACTTATCTGCTTAGGAATTTCATCCAGGGATCAGTCAGAAAGGCTGCTGTGAAAGGCCACTATGCAAAGAAAATGAAAAAATCTTAATTAACCCTTGGTAAACCTGCTAGCAAACTTTTCACATCACAGAAAGAGAAACAAAGACAAGCCAAGCTTAAAAGACTTAACCAACATTTGTTAATGCAGCAGATAGAGCTACAAACTATATAACTTAGGATTTCTACGGTGCCTCTGCTCCCAGTGTTTTGGTGGTAATGGAGCTGCAGCTGGGCTTGCACTGTAGTAAACAAGTTCACTTCAAGCTTCACTGGAAGGGAGGTTCATGATGTGAGCACTGAAGAAAAGCATAGGAATAATTTTCCTGCATTGTTTCTTGTGCTGGCTCAGGCATTGGAGGCATCAATAATATTCAGAGAGATGCAATGCTTTTATATGGTCTGATAGATCTGGTAATGGAACATGTTGTCCTAGGATATAAATGCCTCCATAGCCTTTAACTGACTAATTATGCTTTTTCTTTTAATTCTTCTTACTTAAAAATCAGTATGCAAAATTCTACATAAAATTATACTTTACTTACATTCTCAACTTTGTTGTAGGACATTAGTGCGTGTGCATACATGAGAATAGGTATGAAAGGCCTAAGCAGAGCTTTCCTTGGATCATCTGAATTCTTAATCTCACCTTTTGTTTCTACACTACTTCCCTGAGAATTATAGTGGGAGAGAAATAAGCTATACCACATGTCGACAGACTTAAGGTCTTCTAAAGAAAGGTTTCCAGACTCAGTCATGCCTAACTGAAAACATCTCATTTCCAGTGCTTCATTATTCCTTTCTGTGCATTGTTTCCCAGTGTTTTCTTGATCTGAGCACCACAGAAGGGTTCAACTGCCATGTGGAGAGCAACGGTGCTTGAGTATTTGTCATTTAAGCAACTGTGAACAGGAAAAAACAAATTTAACTGGGTCCTACATGACTTTGGTAGCCTTATGGCTGGGCTTATGAAATGCTGTGAAAACCTATCAACAAACATGGTTTAAATAGTGGAAAGCACCATGTGTGTTGGTTGTGCCTTTTCCCCAAACTAAAGGAACAAAAGGGGTGTCCTTTCTGACACTTCTTTCCTATTTGGCTCTCTAAACCCAGGCTGAGCTGTTGCCTTTGAGACCAAACTCTCCAAAGAAGCTGAGGAGGTCACCACTCATTTAGTTATGCAGATAAAAGCTGTACTGAATTGATAAGGAGTAAAAGCCCAGCTGGATGACAGCAGGTAAGCCATTTTAGATTGTCTGAAGGTTTGGATCCAGACTTCCACAAGAGCATCATGAATGACATTTCCGCTGTTTCACCATAAAATACCCATAAGCTTAACTAAACCCAGAAATGAAGTGTATTTCTGCTGATGAAGCATAGAGGTACCTCTTAAATTGTTTTGCTTTTTGACAGCATTCCTAGCAGAGCTTTGGATGCAAGAACTCATGCTACTCACTTGGTTTGATTTTGGGCCAGTCTGCTGCTTCTATCCTGTGGTCTTCATACTTCTTGCCCGAGTAGGCAAACAGGTAGCGGCTGATTTCTGCTCGTCCTCGCAGATTGAAGTACGTGAGCTTGTACTGTGGCATGCTGCGTCCCTGGGAGGGGAGACACTCACTGGCTTTAGACAGGAGCAACCCTTTTTACAGAAGCACACTGCATGCTTGCTTTCGAAAGACATGCTTGTACAATGTGAAGGAAATATTACACCAGGCCTTGGTGTGTTTTACTTTGCAATCATTGTGTTCCTTTCTGTTCGCTGTCAACCGCAGCATGCAGACATGGACAATAACAGCTGAACCTGCAATTCCTCCTTGTGTAGCTCTAGAAAGGTGGTTTGATTTTTATTTTTTTTTCAGATGTATTAAGAATTTTCAGCTTTCATTTATTTTTCTTACTACCCCAAATTCAGGCCATTTTTATAAAGTTTTCTTTTCAGAGTGCAAATCTAAAACCGTATCCTATAAGAGAAGATAGTTGCTGTCTTGAGGAGCAATTTTGTTCAAGCCTGCCCTGTTCAGCCCCTGTTGCTTATGGAGACCTTCATTCAAGACCAAATAGTGAGAACTGCCAAACTGCTGTGGTTTTTCTCAGTAATTAGTACCATAGTTGTGTAGGCAGCTGACCAAAATTATATTAGAAGTAAAATTTGCAATGTAAACCAGTCTACAGTGTTATTTTGAGCCAATTTTCACCAGGTTTTTGTTGGAGTTCAAAAATACTTAGCAACGAAGGAGTTAACAGAGACAGGTTTTCTGTTTCTTATACAGAAGGCAAAAGAAAGCTTGAAAGTAGTTAGGTTTTCATGTGGTCCACCCCCTCCACTCCCACAGCCCTCTTCAGTTCTAGTTAGGACTGATATAACAGAAAGGCTATTTGGTTTTCAGTATAACAGGCAACAAAAGAAAGTATGTGGGAGTTTGATTTTGCAGCAAGGATGTTCAGGAAAGGTGACCAGATAAGGCTGCTTTAAACCAAATGTAAGTCTTAAAATTCTGCACACACTTTACAAGAGGTCTATGAGGTCAGCTGAGATATGTGTGCTGGTTAAAGGATAGTAAAGCAGCCTTCTGCTTCCTCAGCCAAAGAAAAGCCCTTCTAGTTTTGGCCTTAAAGTAGACATTGCATGCCATTTACCATTCTTTTATGTCCATTGGAATGTTATTATGCTAGCATGCAACACAGGGCATCTGCACTAGGACAGGAAGGGAACTCTTTTTAGTGAGTAAATACTACCATGTAACCCTACTATAGAAACAATACCTTGTTTACTCATCCTCCCTTGAAAACAAATGCTTGAAGGCAGATGTATCATCAGCTTTTGCTTTAGAAGGAGAAGCTCTTTGTTCAGAAATGGAAAGCTTGCAATTAACTCACATGGAAAAGGGCAAACTGATTTTGCCACTTATTCCTCAAAAGTCTAAACATCTGCTGTCTGTCCTCAGTGTAGCAGAAGCAAAAAAAAAAAAAAAATCATACCAAACGATCTCAGGCGAGGCTGCTTCATTTATTGTGAAAGTTATGTTGCCCTGCAGTGCACAGCAGGCACAGAAGAGGTTTTAGTAAAAGGAAACTTTTCACATCTGATGGCCCAGCAGGGAAGCAGGACAAGAGAAAGAGTTGCCAATGGAGATACCTACAAGTGCTTCGAAACAAAGACACCGCTGTAAGTATTGTTCTTTAAGTCAAGCGTTTTCCTTTGCACTGTCTAAAACAAGGACACTGCAGGCAAAATGAGTTGCATAGTTTAGGTAAGTGGCAGAAGTATACTTCGAAATTTTGCGCTCAGATTTGAGTTTTTTATGCTTTGTTATATAATAATTCTATATAATACTAGACTATATTTATGCAGGGTGAGTTTGGATTATATGTTTACAAAGTTAATGTAAGAAGAGAGAACAAGCTTGTAGGGTTTTTTCTTCCCATTTGTCCCTGTGTCTGAATTTTAAAAGAGGATGTGTTATCTGAGATTAAAATTAGACACGACAGTGATTTGGGAGTAAAAGGGGAAAAAACCGCCACTTGATTCTTTTCAGTTTTTCAGAGGCAAGCAAACACTACTGATTCTGTCTACATTTGGAGAGGGTACAACCTTTAATATACAAAATCCAATGTCTGCTTCCCTTCTTTAGATGTGTCCACAGAGCTTTTTTCATAAATATCCCATAGCAGTTCCAGTGCCCTGGACTTATTGTGCCACTCGCATGTGGCTCCAGTATCTTGGCTACTTCTAGCCCACTTAGCCCTGCATTAGCAGAGTTGTTGGAAGCTAGGAATGCTTTTAAAAGCACAAGAATAGTAAATTTTAAGGTACAATCATGAGGAAGGGAGTAGACAGCTATATACAGAGTGGGCTGGAGATGACTGAGACCTAACATTTCTGTAGGTGAGTGTGTTGAAAGAGTAATTCTTACTGTGGGAGAACTTTGTATACAAAGACTTGTCTCATCAGGAGTAGTGAGATGATGTAAAGAAATGGGAATTTTGGCTGAAGATCAGGAAGTCTGACTGTTATAGCAGATTGTGGAATATTCTGTTCTGTCAAGGAAGCAGAGGAAACTATTGTTTGAGTTGTCTAAAGCAAAGATAAACAAATTTTTAGTGAACACACAGTAAGGAGTAATCAAATATTTGTAGTGGTAATGCACTTTGAAGCTTATTAATTTTTTTCCATCCATGAACAAAACAAAACAAAAAACCCAAACAAACCAAACCCAACCCTACAAAGAATTTGCATAAATTCTTGAAATTCTTGACATTTTAAAAACCTTTGTAGCTTTCTTGTAAGCATGTTTTTGTAAATGTTTGTAGGTTTTATTTTCTATTTGTATTTGTATACCATGTGAAATGTCAGGAGTAGTGCTTCCTAAACAATTACAGATAGGTTCCTAAATGAAAAAAATGGTTGTGTTCAGAGTAGATTTTTGCCAAACATACAAAGGAAGTTGTTTCGGGTTTTTTTTTCCTTGTCCTCCTTTACCTCATTTTCCCAATATGTTTTGTAAAGAAGCAGATCATGTGGAACAAATTAAAACCATTTTAAAAACATTCAGAGTTACTGAATTTTTGAAAATTATTATTTCTAGAGGGGAAATGTCTATTTGGAGTCTGAGTTCACGCTTTGGGGCTGTGGCTTGTTTGATGGGTTTTGGATTTTTTTTTTTTTGGGGGGGTTTTTTTTTTTTTTTTTTGGGGGGTGGTTTTTTTGGGGGGTTTTTTTGGGGTTTTTTTTTTTTTTTTTTTTTTTTCGGGGGGGGGGGGNTTTTTTTTTGTTTGTTTGTTTTTGCAGGGGGGAACAGGGACATCTTTAAAATTATTTTAAATTATTTCTCTTTTTTTTACGTTAGTCTTGGCTTAAAAATACTGGAAGATGTTGCTGATGGGTGAACCTCAGTGCCCAGACTAGCAGGAACTTAGCCACCTGCCTCATGCTATTAAATCTTTTCAGGTGAGTACATTTCAAAGCCAAGTGTGTATAAGTGCAGAAGGGGGCTGATTTACCTTCTTCCAATAAACCTGCCATCTAAGCTGTGTTTTTTCAATGTCCGGCTGATGAATACACAGCTGGGGTGCCCCTGTACACCTGCCTTGCCATGTGCTGACAGCACTTGAGTCCCAGTTTTAACACGTACAGCTTTCAAAGTCATGAACTCAACTGGTTTAAATGTACTGTTAAATTAGGTTTAATATTTTAAAGTTGTTGACCCGCTTAGCTGATTTTCTAGCTTTCCTCTAGTGACTTTCTGAAAGCCAGCTTAACTGGCTTTAACATACCTTTAAATGGAAGATTAGTGGATCTCGTGATTAAATTCAACTGTTGGAGCCATTCAGTGACAAATCAAACATGAAATCTGAGAGAAGGTCAAGTATGTGTAATAGGTGGCATCCCCCATGTTAATCATGAGTCGAAATTCAGGGTGGAGTTACAAGCATCTAAGACACTTTAAGACAGATTTCAAATAATTTTAAACAGTTCTTGGCTTTATGGAAGCACTGTATTACCTGATGAACTTGAGGCACTTTTATTCTAGTTGAAACAGGACTGAGCAATCAATTTGAAAACTTCAAACAAGATTAGCATGTAAAAATTATTAAAAAAACCCAACCAACCAAACAAAAATAACCCAAACAAACAAAAACTCAAAAGGCAGCATTTAATTACATTTTCTTCTGTAAGGTTATTAGTGTTTGAGGTGACAAGTAGGAGAGAACTTTCCCTGGACTAGGGGTGGAGGAGAGAAACCAACTAAGTTGAGCTTTGTGTTCACATCCATTCGAAGTCTGACAAAGGTCTTGTGGTGCAAAGTCCCCTTTAACTGTACTTTGCACTGCAAGAAATTAAGGGTTTTCTTGGCTTAAGGTCTCATCACTGTTAGAGGATTTAAAAAAGCCCAGTTGTTCCCTTCAGCAAGTAAGACTAGTAGGGCTGGTGTTAAAATTTGTCTGTGTGTTTCTAAAAATTCGGACTAGAACTGTTTGCCTGGCAGAGATGATGCATTGCCCTGTGTTTATATTTATTTAACATGAAGGTTCTTCATTAATTTAGGAGTCACTGATGGAAAGCACTGCAGTTAACACCTGACACAATGCTGCCCTGGCTGTGGGTCTGCCAAAAAGCGGAAGCCAGAGGTCTCAGCTGCCAAATGTTGTCGTCATCCTCTCTTGAATTGCAACCAGACCATGACGATGATTCAGGAGTGATGACTAAGTCAATGGATACCTCTGTTTATTTTATTGTAATATTAAGCTGTTACATCCATTCAGAGTGTTAGACTTGCTGGAACTGATTATATATCCCATTTTCATGATTTTATAGGATGAAAATATAACAACAAATCTGCTTCCCCTCATGTAAGCTACAGGTATCTTTCTGCCAAGATACATCTTTCTTCATGAGATATGAAATGGAGTCTGTGTCCTCTATAAGTACTAAACTAGCCAAAGGTGAAAAGCTTCTTGGACATTTTTTTGTTTGTTTGTTTTTTTTAGCACTATTTTAAAAGTACTTGCTGTTTCTTTATGAGGTATTTCTGCAAAGTTGACCTGGAAATCAAATGAGTAGGTTTGAAAGAGATGCAGACTGAACAGCCTGATTTGGGTATCCTACTGGTGTGGAGAGGGCACTGCAATTTCACCTACTTCTTGTATTTACTCATATATTTCTGTCATGTCCTAGATGTACCATGCCATGTAAACAGTTTGAAGTCTTAAAACGGGAATCAGCTGAATGTTTTCCATTAATTTCATTAATAGTAACACTGAGATTTCAGAGGAAAAACTATTGCTTCTCTCCCTTACTCCTAGTGACAGGGCCAAGTAGTGCTAACGTCAATTAGGAAGCTCAGTTTAGAAAAGGAGAGGAGCTGGCTGGGGCTATGTCTGTAAATACAGACAAAAGAGTCTTTACACATTCAAGGAGAGATTTTCTGTAGATTATTATGCGGGAGTAATCTATCCAAGTATGAAGCATGGGGTTTTGGTTCTGATCCTTAGGAGCTGGAGAGAGTTTTGTTACTTATGGAGTACAAAGACAGACTTTTAACCAGGAAAGAGACTTAGTCTGCCTTCTTTCACCTCAGAAACATCAGGAATATTAAGTTCAATTTGGCCTGTCTTGCTTATTGTCCTTGTTTTTTCTGTGAATTCCTCACCCCTTTTATTGGAGAGAGCAGCTTTCTCTTTTTCAATTAAAAGTCTTTCTGCTTTCTTTTTTTGAACTTTCAGATTTCAGAGGAAAGAATCAGAGAGACAAGACTCAAACGGTTACTATAGAAGGCAAGTAAAGAAAAGCTTCCACAGCTATAACTTTATGAAGTGCACTTTGCAGTTTTAGCAAGGTAGGAAAGATAGAAAATGTCCATGTGCAGTACTTATTCCCTTTTATCTAACCAAGCTCACGTAATGGTCAGAAAGGTTTGGGGAAAGGTGTGCTTGGTTAGGTTTTGCTGTTTGAGCAACAGTGAAAATGCAGGAGCCAGCTGGGAAGCAGCCTTGCCCTGCCTGCAGGCTCGGTGCTGCTCTCCTTTTTGCTGATCACATTGATTGCTGCAGGAATGCCTTCAATTTTTTTTTGCTCTTGGTGAAAAATTATTCTCTATTAGAGTCCCTGTGCTTACATTTTTCTGTCTAAATTTTGAGCTGAAATTATGAAGAGAAATAGTGATGTATTGCTCCTTTTTGGAGAGGAAAGTTTTGATGCTGAGAAATCCATTCGTGCTAGCAAGAACCAGCTGTGGGGTAACTGTTGGTCACCTTCTGACTCCTCATTTGGGAGGAAGGTTGGCAACTTTGCCTGGCAAACACATTGGCTTAACCCAAGCTGTTCATCCAGATGTATGTAACTTCAAAACAATTAACTTCTAGTCTTACCTGGGAAAAACTGAGGGTTATGTGAAATGTTCCCTGAAATGGGAAGTTAATGACTTTGAGATTCTCATTAAAAAACAGATAACTGAAGAATCAGGTGGTTCTCTCTTATTGCACACCAAAAAAAGAAAAAATGCTTGTTTACCTTTCTCTGAGCATAAACTACTTCTGTTTTTAACACAGTCAAAAAATATGAGAGATTTAAAAGATATTTTCATCCTTTAAAAACTAAAAATAGTAGTGATTTGACAGGTTGAGTTGGCTTTTTTCCTTTTTGCCAAAAGATGGGTTTTTTGTGGGTTTTTTTTGTTTTGTTTTGTTTTTTTGGCAAAGAAAATAAGACATTTTGTGCACATCTTTTGAGAGAGAAGGATTAGAGAATATTGGCAGATTAATGGAAAACTGCAGGTCTTCCAATGAAAGATTTCCACAGCAGTCTGTTTTGACAGATAATAAAATCAAAACCAATAAGTAATTCTATTTCCTGTCAACTCTGTCTGACATAAACTCTCTACCTGAAAATTGATAGTCTCTTTTCACACTCTGACTCAGTTATAGAAAATAAACATTATAGTTTCATCTCTTGTTTTTCTATGCCAGGTAGCAACATGGACCTTGGAAAGAAAAGAGAAAAAATCTGCACACCCTTTTCTATACACAAATCATCTGAAGTCAGTGTTTATGCAATTTGATGTAGGCTGAGTTTTGAATTTACAAATTCCAAATATAATGGTTGTGGTGTGATATTTCTTAGCATGATTTTCAGACTAAGATATATGCATGACTTAAAGAACATACATATATTTCAGGAGGATTTTGTAAGTCTTTACCCAGCATACCGTTTATTTGTGGCCTGTGGGAGAAATCAACCTCCTAAAATGAGAAGTTTAAAGGCATTACTGTGGGATTGTTGAGTAGTAATAATGATTATGTGTATGTTAAGTGACCTGATGAGTAAGGCCTGATCTGTCAATATGTGGGCTTTAAAAAGGGGGCTGTAGGAGTCACTAAAGCAATTACCTGTCTGAGGAAGCTCCAGGCTTGGTTTGCTGATGTGGAAAATCAGAGCTTTAGAAAAATCCTTCAAGAACACAGGAAAAAAAGCCCACTTTTAAAAAATATTGGCTTTTTAGGAAAAACCCACAATGCATCAGTGAAAAAGGAGAATACTTATTCTGAGAGGGCTTTTTCAAAAGTGAGTGGACAATGAATGGGTATTGACTGTCAAGACTGTTGTTGAAGGAGAACACTGGGGCCCAATGGGTTTCTCCAAGCTGACTTTGTAGACCCTGTCCTTCATGTGATTGCCCCCCAGGCAACTGCAGTCAAACTCATAAGAACTGGGATATTTGAAGTTCATCCCATTCATTTGAACTGAAGTGAGTGAGGGAGCTCTTAAATGTCAGCAGGTACAAAGAGTGGGTGACAAACAGGACTTCGCTGAGCTACCTCATCAGCACATGCTCCTTCTGCCTGACTTGCCAGGCTCTTCCATTTAGATGAGTTTGCTTTCTTTTTGATCCTCACTCGCTTGATTTGCATCTATTTCATCCCAGATTTATGTAAATAACTTTTGAAATTGTTTTGTGCAGCCTCCCAAGCTGTAATGAACTTCAGAAGAATGAATTGCAAGCCCGAGACCATGGAATACTGGTAAATAAAATCACAAGAGGAGAGATTTCAGGAAAGATGCAGACAAAGGAGTGGTTAGAATAATTTCTCAGGAAAAACTATTTGTCATTTCCTCATCAGATGTTTTAAGAATTTCCTGAAGCATTTTGTGGTAGAAAAAAAAGTATATATAATCTTAATTCTTGCCAGAGCAAATCAGTCCTGTAAAATTCATGCCTTCCATCTGTCTCTGTAGTCTTCAGATGAATCAGCACTACTTTACAATATTCCTACAAAGTGCAGAGCTCGGCTATGAGTGGCATTACTGTGTATTAAGTTGTTTAACTGGCTCTCCCAAGGCAGCTATTGCTTTTGCCAGGATGATTTCATGTCTGTTTGATGACAGGACAGCACAGTTTTCTTGTTCAGCATAGGAACTTCTATAATTGTTGTCTTGGACACCCAACATCTTTACTTGGATCTAAAAAAAGGAGCTTTTTTTTCTGTCTCAGCCATGTCAGGATGTGTGTGTATATCTGTACAAAGAGGAGTACAAATGTTCTATCCTTCCCTCTGCTACTCTAAACTACTTTGCTCTTGAATTGCCACATGTTGTGAACCCACTCTACAATTTACTAAAAATAAAACTACAGGTGTAAAAGAATTAGGCTTTTAAGCACTACATATGACCCCTGTAGCCTGTATATATTTGAATTGGGAATGTTTTATTCACTTTGCAGCGGTCTCCAGCATGACCCACTGCTCACAAATTCCTGGTGTCCTCCTGATCTGCCTTAGGATGCTTAACACATTCCCACCCTGCCCAGGCGGCACCAGTACAGTGGGCTGGGACACAGATTCCAAGTATTTTCAGGTATTTTGGAATTGTTTTCACAGCCAGAATGAGCCTGAGATGATCCAGAAGCTTGCTAAAGCACTCTTCAGGTATTGCTAGTTTTCTTGAGAAGTGCTGGGAAACGTGGACCTACAACCCTGATCAACATGCAGCCAGAAGTCTGGGGATCACCTGAACCTGGCCATAAGTGGTAAATGTCCAGACTCCAGGAGTTATGGTCCCAAACTGGTTGGTATGTAAAATCCTAACCTGTGTGTCCTACACTTAATAGGAAAATACTTTCTAAGCAGCAGTTTGCAGCCAGTTTCATCTTTGTTCATGGAAACACCAGGTAGAGTCTGGCTCTGGGACAGTGCCCATTGCTAATTCCCTGCTCTGCCCCAGTGTACCTGGGCACACAAAAAAAGTGCTTGTTTACCTAAGACATACAGTTACAGAGGCTGGCCTCCCACATTTGTTTTTTCTTGTTGCCAAACATCAACTAAAGAAAGTTTGAGACAGCTCAAACCATTGTTCCTCTGTGTACCTTTCTTTGCCTTCTCCCTTTGTCGTCTGCTACCCAATTACAAAATGTAATACAAAGACTGTCTGGCATAACTGAATGCCCTTGTTTTCTCTCTTATTCTATTTCATGCTCATGCTTTACCAAGTCATTCCAGCAGTGCTTTTAGTTACTTCTAAAGGAATCAAAATTAGGCATTTCAATTTTTTTTCAGCTCATTATTGTAGCTTTTTTTCAGGGGGTGGGAACTTTAGCAGATGGACTCTATATAAGCAAGGTTCTCCAAAATATTGGCACTTTAAAATATGTGTGTAGGTTTTGGCAGGTTTTTTTCTCCCCTTCTTGGACTAACAGTTAAAAGGGTTAAAAAACCCACCTGTCTGAGATTTACAGCATGTATATGCCTTCAGCTGCTGCGAACAGCTTTCAGTGGCACGGCGTGCCCCTTACTAGTCCAACACCAGCAGTATGTCAGCGGCTCCTGGGCAGTGTAATTACTTTCAGGCAAGATTTTGATCAAAGGTATTTTGAAAGTGAGCACTGACTTCAATTACATCTGCTTTTTAACTGCTCTGGAGAAGTTTGTGTGTGACAGATAGCAACCAGAAATCAAAAGACCAAACCATTAGAGCAGCAACTCAGTGGCTCAGGTGTGTGCTACACTAAAGGCAACTGGCTAACACGCTTGCTTGTGCACAAACCCAGAACGCTAAGAATAACTTTGTGTACATTTTCAGCTTGAAATTTGGAGAGCTTCAGTC
Organism: Formicarius rufipectus; assembly: GCA_013399695.1. Taxonomy (NCBI): domain Eukaryota; kingdom Metazoa; phylum Chordata; class Aves; order Passeriformes; family Formicariidae; genus Formicarius; species Formicarius rufipectus. The sequence continues at coordinate 509,838 of VXAU01004757.1, read as the reverse complement.
TTGTTTATATCCAAATAAATCTGATGGTGCTCCTGGGTACACGTGTATCTGCAGCCAGGAATAATTTACAGGATTGTACCCATTTTTAGTGAGAGGTGGGTTCTATTTTGGGTTAAAGAAAACAAAAGGATAAAGAAAAGTAAACTTTAGGATAGATCTCTGTGGTTTTTTGTTTTGTTTTCTTTACAAACGTTACAACTTTTGAGTACGAAAGCACCAGTGTTTACAAACAGGTCTAAGACATACAGAAGCCCAGGAAAGATGCAGTTTGCTTACTTGGGTAGTTTGAAATGGGTGCTGAACAAAAGATGGCTTTTAGCAGAGGAAATGTGTGCAGGAGAATTATGCAAATGACAGCAGTTAGAATTTAAGGGGGGAAAAAAATCCTTAACAACTATTCAGTATAATTTTAAAGTAAAAGACAAAAATCAACAGCAACAAACCAAGTGAGTTTTGATAAGGAGAAAAATGGAGCAAGTAGAAGCAATTGTAGGAGGTTTTCCTCTACAGAATGGTGGTGGGAATTAGGACCAGGGTGTGTTAATCCATTGGTATACCAAGAGACAGGACTCTGAAAAATGACCAGAACAGCGCAAAAAATGATCTAGAGGAATTAGTTGGTGCTGCTTAATATTCATTTAATTGCTCTGACATTAGCCTAGATTTGGCTTGGTTATTTAAGTGCATGCATAGAAGTCAGCCTTTGCATCTAATGGGATATTGGTTTGAAACCATTTTTCACTTTCTGAAAACTGCCTGCAGAATGCACGGAGCTTCCTCACTCCAGCTTTTTGCTGAGGTCCTTTTCTTTGGGAAGTACCCTGACATGTAGCCTGATTATCAAAGTAACTCAGTACTGATTACATAAGGCACTGGTGAGATAACAGGGGCTTGATGTACCAACAGGCTACTGATTTGATTTTTTACCTCTAGAAAAGCAATTCATAATTTCTGGTAAAATCTAATTTTAGCAGTGCATGTGATTGTACAGATGTCTTAAGCAGGCAGTTTAAAGATGCCTGTAAGTAGCAAAGAAGACATAGAGGCAGGATACTTGACTTACACTTGCTACACCCCGTAGAGCTCTTGGTTATCCCTCTCTATGCCAGTAGCACTACTCAAAGACCCATGCTGAATAACCCAAAGAAAAAAAGTAAAAATTAAATACTCTCAGTACTTGTTATACACATAACATAACATGATGAAACTAATCTCCACACAGCCACTGTAAGAGTAGCCCTAGGAATGGCAGAGTAGGATCAGAAGAAGAAAGGGGGAAGAGAGGAGCCAAGCTGAGGCAGTAAAGGAAGCTGAAACAGAACTCACTGTGGTGTAGTGATACGTGGTCCCTTCCTCAGAGCACACGATCCCTCTGTGCCGACCTCAGTGGAAAAGGCTTATAAGCTCAAATCCTGTTTATTAATATGCAAACCACTCCCCATGACAAGTATGCCTTCATTACTCACTCTTTCTCTCCTCTCACACACAGGCACATACACAGCAAATGCATCATTTTCTCAGATAACAAGCAAGTTTGGTGACTTTTAGAACTAGCATAGTAGATTGTGTCCTGGAGTTTTTCGGCTTGTGTTCAAAGACAAGAAATACTTTGATGTTCCATTTAAAAAATATATAGTAAATTTTAAAAAGACAGGCACTTGTGAGCTGAGTCAGATGATGGGTATTTTTTTAATAAATGTAAGAAGTGTAGAACAAGCCGAGAAATGTCTTGGATTATTTCTGACTAATGTGAAGCCCCACAATGTCTGATCTAATTCTAAAGCAATGCCTTAAATAGCTGCAATATCACTTTTACACAAAGAACAAAGTGTGATTTAAGTTAGCTTGGGTTTTTTGTTTTGAGTTTTCTTTCTTATCAGTGAAGAAGTGTGAAGAGGATTTGTGCAAAGCCTGTCCATGAGTAATGCACATTAGAAATTAGGGCTCTGTGATGTTACTGCTTCTTATCTGTTGTGGACGTTGTGCTTTTATGTCTGTTTTTTCTTTTTCTTCTTCTCTTGTACTTTGGCCTTAGCAAAGTCCATTCAATGCTTCTGTGCTTTGCTTTCCTCTGAGTGTGTGACCAGAATGCAGCAGCAATAGAGCAAAGCTTTCTAATGCTAAGAGGAAAGGTCTGATGTGCATCCCGCAAATCTGCTGTGAGGCCTCATTCACTTTGTATAAATAAAACAGTTGTGGGTGTTTTCCACAGGTGCAGGGAGTGGTGCTAGCCAAAGAATTCTCCCTTGGGATAAGGATGTGCCAGATTCTTGTAGTTCACACTATTAATCATTTGCCACAGGTCAACTCATTCCCATGCAATACGTGTTTTTCCCTGAAGTCCACAGCTGACTTCTCAATCACCAGCGGCCTTTATGGCTAACAGAAAATTTACAAAAAGAACCCCAAAATGTCTTCTAATTGTAATCTGAGAGGTGAACCAAACTGCCAAAGCTTACCCTAATGGTGGTACTTCCATGCTCTTGGATTTGCCTTTGCTGCAGACTTACCCTTTAACATTCCTTTTCTCCAACATGTCAATTTAGGGATGGTGGTTTCAAGTACATCCCAAAAAGGGAAGTTTTAAGTGGTTTAAATATTACCATATATCACCAGTTTTTGTTGATTGTTGAATAAACAGCCTCTATGGGGTGCAATGGTTCCTTCAGTTGCAGAGAAGCAGTTTGAGACATTTTCCTCATTTCTTTAGCAGAAAACTAAAGGAATATATATGGTGCTTGGGTAAATGGAATTTAAAACAAACTTATTTTACAAGTGTTTGCAAGATTTTAAGAGACTCAGAAGTTTAAGTTGGAGCAGAGTGTGTGGAACACAGTGGTGTGTTGTGGGATCTGGTTCTCAGCCTTCTCAGAGGGAAGCAGAAGATGTTCTTCAGGAATTGTTTCCAACAGACAGCAGTTTACTCCTACCCTGGCAAGGTTGCCAGTGATAATACATGTTAAAGCACTGGTTAAAACAGTGGTAATCCAGCTTTTACTTTCTATGTGAGGTATTGAATGAGTTAAAACTGTACCTTCAATTCAGGCATTTCATTAATTGAGTTGGTGTGAAACACAAGAGCTACTTTGTGCTACAGTTCAACTTCAACGACTGACAAGGTACCAAAATCCCTTTTCCCCTTTTTCTGTAGAAAATCTTTAATGTAAGTCAGGAAGAAAATAATTCCAACCTGTGGCAGAACTGTGCTGGGACCAAATTTTTAACTTCATGATTTGAATGGGTAACGTGGTCCCCATCTGGTGGAAGTTGTACTCAGGCTGTGCACTGGGAACAGATGTTAATCCCTCCTCTCAGTGCTTCTCTGGGGGAGAGTGTGGTTATAGAAACGGTGGGATTTACAGAGGCTGTGCTTGGGAGCACCTATTATTACTTCAGTGTCTGCAACTCTGTACAAGATCAGGTTAGGTTTCTTCTCCTGAAGAAAAAGTAATCCTCCTTTTCTGCCAGATTCTACTCAATGCGCATGTGAATGATCAAATAACTTTCTGTGCTTTCTAAAACAGGAAGTGATAAAAGTTTAAAATAATGAAGTTAGTGATGCACTGAAGTGGTGCAACCTTGGTTTCCTCTGTTGATGATTTCTTACAGATTAAAACATCCCTTTCTTTCACCCTTTTGGCCTGCAACTGCCGGTGCTGTCATGAAAAATTTTCTGAACAGCCAGTTCAAAGTGGTCAGGCTGGGACTGTGTATCAATCTGTTGCATAAGCCTCTTTGCTTAAAATGTCTTTCACCTCTGTCCAACCACTGGAAACTTCAGAGCTGGGAGAACAAACCAGTCAAGATCATGATGTATTAAATGAAGTGTGTATAAAACCTGGGTGCAGAGGCATCTGTTCATGTCTGACACCTTGCCCATAAGCAGAGGCCTTTTAATGGAAGGACCTGTGGTGAAGTGTCCTACAGCTCAGCAGTTTGCCTTTTGACGATTTACCCTTTGGTCACAGAGCAACATCCAGACTTCTTGTGGTCAGCCGAGCCCTGTGGACAGCTTTGCAGATGTGTCTGGCAATTGCGTTAGAGTCATCAGGTCAGTGAAAGGATGTTTTCTGTCCTTTTTATACAGGAAAGTGAAGACATTAAATGAAACATCTCCTTTCTCGGTAAGCACTGCATCTCTCCTCTCAGTTCAAAAGCCCTAGATAAGTGCAGAGGAAGTCACTTGGATTAAATTTAAATCCAAGATTTATCTTGGCAGATGTCCCTTTCAGAGCATTCACAAGCTGTTAGGGGTTCAATACATTCCAGGGCAGATCTGCCCTGTGATTCCCAAGTGTTGTGGGATCACTCTGGCTATTGACTCATTGCCAGACCTTCCCCATCTCTCTGTCACAGTTTCTGCTCCACCTTGCACCCCAGAACTAATAGTTAAGCAGAAGATTTGGAAAAAGAAAAAGTGATATCTCATGCTGTTGCCTGTGTTTTGTTGTGCGTCTCTGTGGTAAGATGGCTTGTTTACTGTTTGTGCCGGTAAAAACACCTACAATTCTTGATGTCTTACTTCGGGAACAGCAAGAGACCAGCTTGCCAGAGCTGAAATGGGAGTATGTACATGACCATGATGCAGGATTTTCCCTGCTGGATGGGAAATTCCAACCAGGCTTTTAAGGGCCATTGACTTTTGTGCTGCCTGAAACATGACTATCTTACTGAGACTGGTTGTTATTGTTGGCTGGACTTCGTGAACGAAGATTTTTGGGATAAGCCTGCGCAATGGATGTTTTAGGTGAGGCACAGTGTGCGTGGAACTGGCCCCACCCCCTTTACTCCCGAGGTTCATTTTGCCACAGCCGAGCACACTCAGACAGTGACAGCGAGTTCCTTGGGATTCAAACTGGTGTCCTCAGAGGAGGAGCTGGCTCCAGAGGCCACACTGAGCCTGGTAACCCTCAGTTAATGCATCTACTTCTGTGTCCAGAAGAATAAATCTACTCAAGTCAGAAGTTTAAATAATCATCATGTTCATTTCCTTAAAAATTTCCTCAAAAATTTCCTCATGCCATCCCTGCCTTGTTTTTTTCTTTAAGTTACAGTGCTATGCTGCTATTACAAACTTGAACAAACTAACACTTAATATAATATAAAGGAAGTGAATAATTACAAGTTTCAAAACTTTTAGTCCACTTAATGAGAGATATTAGGCCTGTAAAATGTTAGACCTGCAAATGCAACAAAAACACTTGGCCTTTTATATTTTTATATAATAATGCCCAGCAATTTGCCTTCTTTAGCACACAGTAAATTCAGACAGAAAAAGACACTTTCAGACAACCCAAACCTTTGACTTCTGCAGCTTAAGTTTATAAACACTTTTGATCAAAGAAAGGCTGTGGAAGAATTAAAAGTACCAGTTCGTTTGTTTGTTTTAAATACATTTTAATATTTTTAAACATAAAAGTTTACACATTCAAACTTTTTATTAATGTTCTTGTTGCTTTCTGATTTAAGAGGTAAATACAAAAAAGATTAAGTGTATTTAAAAACACTATCTCTGTGAATACGAACATGTTCCTACAGGTGCAGCTTACTTTGATCATGCATATTCCCTTACTTTATAATATGTTGTAAAAAGTATGCAGAATGGTCATGAATGCATTTCAAATTATCGATCTTATCAAATATTCTTCCAACGTTGCTGGAGCTCTAGTAAAAGGTGATGTTTAATGATCAATGAGATCATTATACAAGCAATAATGAGATTTGAAACATAGCAGATTAGATAAGCAATCAACTACAGATAAGCCTGCAATTTGGGGCTTTTAAGTTTAGTTGATAATGTGAATGGCTTTTTCCCTCCTCTAGCAGCAAGGAGCTTTTCTGCATCTGCTGAAAGGTTCATCTTCAAATTACTACACAGAGAGTGAAAGTAAAAAAATCCTCAGTCTGTTAAACAGTTCTTCATATTGAGAAATGATCTCTTGCCTTTATTCATAAAAAGGAACATTCAGAGATGCAGGTGGTTTTATGTGAAAGACTCTAAACCAAAGTCCAGTGAAGACGGTGTAAGGACTTATGCTAACTTGAGTGGGCTCTTGTCTCAGGTGCTAGTTTTGCAATTGAGAATTTGGGCAGGACCATATGGCTTATTTAGTTGAAGCGTTTGGAATTACCTTTCCTAGTGCATTTGCTTCAGCATTTCGTGTAGGTAATGCTCAGTCCTGAGCTAACTGGCAGACTATTTGCATTATCTTAACATTTTGATTTATGAGAAACTGGCAAAGGTAATAAAAACCCAGTTACCCTATAGAATGTGTTTTCTGTAATAGCTTCTCTGTCTTAGTGCAATGGATTAAGGAGGAGCAATGATGCTCTTTCCAGCTCATATGGAGTTACATCATACATGACATTAAAGAAAAATTTTTGATGAATAGCTGGAGGACCCATCTATTCAGAAGATGCAGTTCAGTCTAGAAATGCTGAATGGATGTCCTTGATATGTCAGCTGATGGCTGACCCATACCCATTTGAGGTCTCTATACTGATGCCTTGTTTCACATTTCCTGCAGAAGCTTGTCACGAAATTGAAAAACCACATGGCCAAGTCAGAGCTGATCAGCTGCTTTTCTTATTTCAATTAATGCTTTGTTATATCTGCTTAAAAGGGAAGGAAGAGTTAAGAAATAAATATCTGGGTACAAATTGCAGAAGATAAGAGAGCTTTGTTCCTCGCCTTGTGCATGTGGTTAGAGTATTGATGAAAACTGGAGATGCTGTCTGCTTACATTTGGATAGTTAAATCACGAGGTTTCAGCCACTTGTGGTCCTTTGTGATAGTATCACATTGCATGAACAACTTTGTAAAGGAATCAAATTTGTTTTATGAGCAGGAGAATAATCTGTGATTCACAGAAGTAGGTCAATGCAATTAGTGAAATGTTAAGCCTCATAATGTAATGTAACATGTGCTGTCTGCCTGATTCCATCCACATCAATTTCAGCAGGGATAACAGTACAAAAATGTCTTACTTAACAAGCAAATAAAAGCTTTTAAAGAGAGCCTTCTTGGAAACATGAAGTCCATTCATCTCATGAACAAGTACTGGATGCCCTCACTAGGGAGCTCCTGGGGAGTCCTGAGCAGGCACAGGACTGGGAGGGCACACTTTCTGTTTGCAGATATGCACTGAAAGGCTGCAGGAGGAGAAAGCATTCACTTCAACCTTTGGAAATGGGAGAGTTCTTACATAAAATAATCTCTTCGTGCTATGCTTTATGATTCCACAAAATGAGTCATTCAATGTCACAATTGTTTTTAAGGAAACTAAAGTGGATTAAGAAGAATATCATGTAAAAACTTTGTGAGTCTCAGTGTGGGTTTTCTGTGGTGGTGGTTTTGGTTTTGGCCTTGTTGTTGTGGGGGTTTTATGTTTATTTTTCTGGGGTTTTGCTATTGAAGAAGTCTTCTGATCCTGGATGTATATGGGGTTGATCTATCAAAGTGAGCAAGACAAAAGGATCAATGTCTAATCCTTAGTTATGTTGCAACACAGAAGAGCCATAGGTGACTAGCATACCCCTAAGTTCAATACCTCACCCTACCAGAAAACCAGAATGCTACTTCTAAAGAAGCAAGGCCTTACCATGGCTCCAGTAGTGATCTTCCAGCACCAACTACTCTAATCACAATAGAAACCAGTACTGGTAAACACAGAGTAAATGCAGAAGGGGAATTCTTGCATTTGTTTCCAGGTGACAGAACTTAACCAGTTCCACAGCCAGACTACCTCTAAAGCTCATTGTCCCCAGTGTATTGATATGGTGAAGGAGGTTAGAGGAAGTATAATACGTATGTAAATATGAGAAAAGTCTATTGAAAATACCAGGTGAACAACTAACTTGTTTAGCTGAAATACTGGATGCCTTTGATAATGGGTTACTTTTAAGGAAGAGTTAACGCCAAGGGACAGAGACAGTTCTTGGAACTTGTTGCAGACAGGAGGAAGAAGTGGTAAATCTGTCCCTGTGTACCAGATATAAATTTAAGCTCAAAAACAAAGGAAGCTTGAGCATGGACATCAATAAACAATTAACAGAAGAGAATAGAAAATTGCCTTGGACTTATGAGCAAGAAAACTATTCTGTTGTTCTTTCATGCTTAAGGAGCAAGGGACTCTGTGTCTTGTGCTCCTCAAAGATCAAAATAAAAATTATCTCGTATTTTGATTGTTATCTGTTCTTCTTCCTCCCTGAATTAAATGATAGTCTGAGTTGCTTAAACAGAAGTTACTCAGGTGTTCTTTGTCAGAATTTATATCGGATATGGAAAATGAAATGCAGGTAGGTAAGAGGGGTTTAGCCTCCTCTATTCTTTCCTTCATTTGTCACTCTGGTGGCTTCTGAAGCTGCAGACAGACAGCTCTTGCTCAAGTGCAGCACTGTCACTCGTGTTCCCAGACAAGCTGACTGTGCTGTGATGAGCCACACGCAGCATCAGGTGATGCTTCTGTCTGTCTGGGGCTACGGGGACTTCACCTAAGGTGTGCTGCCCCACCCCGTGGCGCAATCACTTGGCCTCCCAGCCTTTCCCTCACTCACATCCTCTTTCGGGTGGATGCTGTGTTCAGCCTTGCAGGCACATCTTTAAGGGTATTTGCTTCCAGTGGCTTGGAGCTTTGGGTGCAAAGCCCCAAGTAACTGTGTGTGGAAGATGGCTGCAGTCCTAATTTGTCCATAGAAAGCAAAGAAGCACAAAGCTACGTGCAAAGATCTGAAGGATGTCTCTAAAGCTAGTTACAAATATTTTACTGCTTTATGTCTATCTTGTGCTTCTCTGCAGTTGCTGTAGGCCCAGAGGTTAAATATATTGAAGCAGTGCCTTTTGTGCAGTGGCTTAAAGAACAGCAGATGGGGAAGGGAGCTAGCATTTCTTTGACATTAGACAGGTGTAAATTGAAAAATAATTAAAAATTAGGAAATACCAGGCATGATTAAAATGAGAATTAGTTGGGAAAATCTCTGCTGGGAGAAAATCAGAGTTTGCCGTTGGCTTCAGATTCTCTTCTTGCAGCTCTGGAGAACACGGGAATGTTTGCCCTTTTCCTCAGAGAGCATAAAATAGCTATGCTGCTGTGGTGCATGGAAGAATAATATGGGTCAAAATGCCGTTCCCAACAGCAGTTGTACTCTGCGTTCCCACTCTGATAACCAGTGTGCTCATTATGAAAGTGCAGAGTGAAACTGGAAGCATTCTTTCTTTGCACTGCTTCTGTAAAGACAAAATGGAAGAAATACTGTGTTTTCTGGTAACAAGCTCATTTTAGTTTTGGAGGGATGTTTGGAAATGTTACTGTGTAGACAAAACATGCCCATCAGCAGCAAGGAACCAGATAATTGCTCATAGTGGTACAGTTAAAGTGGCAAAGATGGCACTGAACAAAGTGACATAGCTGGAAAAATTCACTTTGGGATGAAATGAACTTGCATAAAATCAATTCAATTTCTGTTTTCTATCTGTGCAAAGATATTAATCAACTTCAGTGATTTGAGCTTTAATTCAGATTAAAGAGCTTGCCTCGTCAAGCTTCCTGTATTTGTTCTTTTCTCCTCAGCATAACAGAAAATAACACAAAATGCCTCCAACTTCCAGAGATGAGCCTTTCAAGGTCAGTATCAGTACTTTCATTCCCTTGCCAAAACCAGAATATGTTTTACATTCCACCTGCTTCCCTTCCAGAAATCTGAAACTATTAAGATTCCTGTTTGTTGGGTTGTTCTTAAGAGATCTCTGGTTTTGAATTCCTGGTCCTCCATCAGTCATGATGTCGTGAAAGTGCTTATTTCTACCCTTCCTCCTCTTTCCAGTGTTCTTTTGAGGAGATACAGAATAGCTTAACAATCTCTGAGAAATATTAAGACTTTCAAATGAGCAGTGCTCTTCAATTATTCCTTCTTCTCCTTTTTTTCCATGAACTGCAGACTTTTATGGAGTGAAAATTAGAAGAGCCTCCTGCTTTAGATAGATGCTACTGTATAACTGACTTAATACATCCAGCAAATACTGACTGTCAGGACTATATATTTTGTCCTTCAAATTATAACTTTTTTTTAAAATTATTTTAAATACAAAAATTCTTAGTGACAAACTGCAGTGGTATTTGCAGAGCAGAAAACACTTGCTCTTCGTGTTTTCTGCATGAAGTGTTGCATGACTTAAAGGGCGAGAGAAGTACAGTTGCTTTTCACTAGAAATGGTTCAGGGTTTGGGTACAGGTAGTGTTTGAAAGTCTTTAATTAACAAAATAAAAAGCACAACAAACAAAAAAAAGTTGCAAGTGCACCATGTGAAAAGACCTAGTTCTGTAACATTGAAGTCTTCGACATTTTTGTCATTTTCTACTGCAGGAAGGAAAAATACTGGATGGTGATGTAAAATACTTGATTTGAATGTATTTTGAACCATTCTGTCTAACCTCATAAAATTGTAGGAAAATTTAAATTGCTTAAACTACAAGTATTTTGATGCTTATCCAAAATATTTGCCGTAATCTTAAGACTTTTGCAACATCTTCTCTATTGGTAAGTTTGTTTTTCTTAGCAAAAATAGATATTTTTTTTCCCCAAGAATGTGAAGTATCTGTGTTAGTTGTCCTTGTCTCCATGATGTTTTTTATTTTACTGTTTCAATAATTAAGATTATTTCTTACCTGCAAATTCTTGCGGTGTTCTGCCCTATGTAACCATGTCTTACTACATGGCACATGGTTTGACACACTATTTTATACTAAGCATCAAAATTGTGAATATACAGAAGCCCAGAAGCAACAGGGATTCCCCTCCACCCTCTGTGTCTTAAATAATCACTGCACTTCTTCAGGGTTGCAGTAAGAAACTGAGAAGGTATAAACAGAGACAAAATAATGTATCTGCCTGTATTATTTCCTGTTGCTCAGCTTTCCTAGAAGTCATGATGAAACAACTTGCTCATCCAGACAGTACTCCCTTTTGTTTCAACTGATTCAAAGAGTGGCAGGAAGAGAGGAGTGGCCTGTGGAGCTGGCTGTGTTGTTAGGGTGGGGTTCAATGCCAGATGTAGGTCTGCACCAGTCTGGTTTAATAGCTGAAGAAAAAGCAGAGGTATTGGTCCAACCCTAAATGTCGTGCTGTCAGTCTGACAGGTTGCCTGCAGGCAGATTTCTCATCTCTTTACCGGTCTCCTGACCTCTCTAAATGAGAGATCAGGGAGTTTTTCTTCTCCTGGTAGTCCCCTGAGTTTGTTAGAAGTTACCCAAGCCAGACTTGTCTCATATCCATCTCAGTGTCCCTGCTGATCTACACACAGCAAGAGCTGTTTCCTTCCCATCACACAGCAAGTGGCAGTAGCTCAGACCGGACATGAGATCCCTCCTCGATGGGTGGTGGTCCAAGTTAGAGTCACAGTCTGCAGTCTCAGCTGAGACGTTTGAGAGCCTGTGTGCAAGCATGCTTGCAGGCTTGGTGAGAGAGAGACAGAGAGCACTTGCTCAGGTACTGCTGTCTCTCTTTGGATGAGATTTCCCCCTTACTCTGTTATGATTGCTGTGTTCCCCAACAGGAGATGACGCTGCAACACTTCCTTCTATGCTGAGTATGAGAAGTGTAGAGTCTCCTGAAGTTACAAACACTATCTACTCATCACTGCAGGATACATTCAGAAAACATTACAGAACGTGGTTCACCACAATGTGTATGTCTCTTTCTCCATACTAAAAAGCTTCCTGCTGAGCGTTTTCTGCTTGGAAATTTCCAGTTTCAGAAGTATGTCAGTAAACTTACCAAGTCCGTTTTAGGGTTTGTTTTTAACCAAACTCTGCTTTTGTACTTTTGTCAGTATTACACTTCCGTTTTTCCTCTAAAGAAACAGCAAAATCATTGGAAAATTTTTCTGACTTGTTTACCACAGTATTAAAGAAATTAAATTAGTTTTATGTTCTTGATAAATATTTTGCAAATTTTTGAAAGCTGTTGAGTTAAAGTAACTGAAATTAAAGATATACATTTCATTCCAGAACGTTGCTATCAGAACAAGAGGAGCTGTGTTGTCTGCCTAGGCCTTATACTGCTGATCTCTTACCGTGATTGAGCATTGTTCTGATGAGAAAGGAAATGAGAACAGTCCACAGATGATGAAATTCAGCTAGTGAGGTAAGGATCCCTCTTTTCTGAGTTGTCTTTGGAGATTTCTATCCCCAGCAGAAGCTGAAGAGTGACATTTCTATTTCCAACCTGAGATGGATCAGTTACCTTCTGATAGAGAGCAGAAGTGGTAAGGGCCTCGAGGACCCTGCATGAGACATGGTGCAGTGCTCTGGAACGAAAGTACAGTATGAGTTTATCTGGCAGCAGCTATATGTGTATGTTAGTGTTTGAAAGCAAGGTGGAATTCTGTTATTTGCAGAGGTACCTTTGTTGGTTTGAGTAACAAAGTTGGTAAACTTTGTTGAGTTTACTCAGTGGCTCAGAAAGGCATCTGCATTCTTCGGGAGAAAAACCAGGGTAAGCATTTTAGCATGCATCCTCTAACACAGTTTATACTTTCTCACAAGCTTTATTTTACATAGATCCTTCTACTCTAAAACAGAGAGTGGAACTGAAAGCAATCTCAGGCAAAGGTTATCTCTTTTAGAACAGCAAGTTGCTGGAAAGAGGATTTGCCCTTTAAATGACTTTGATTATAAACACTTTAGCTGATCACTAAACCAGATGACATGTTTGTTCCATTGCTGAAGCTATCTTTGACCTCATTTCCTTACATTATAGCCAACTAGAGGGTAATCAATAGGAACTATTTGGAGTTACTTGTAGTCCAATTGAAACTACAGATGATCCAAAAAATGTAACGTGTAAGAACATAGCAGTCAGTAATAAAATAAATTTTTATTGTGACTGCCACAGATTATGGTCTTAATTGTACAGTACTTAAGGTTGAAAGGGACCTCTTGAGATCTTCTAGTCAAGCTCCCTTGCTTAAGCAGGGGTGGCTGGGGCCAGTTGCTCAGGACTATGTCCAGTTGGGTTTTTAATACCTCCACATCCTCTCTGGGTGGCATATTTCTGGGTTTTACCATCTTTGAAGTAACAAAAAAAAAAAAAAAATGTATCCTTGATGGAATATCAAAGATGGCATTTCATTTGCTTTACTGTATATCCATTGCTTCTTGTCCTCTCTGTGGGCACTGCTGAGCAGAGTCTGGCTCCCTTATCATCAACTCGCTCCTCTATTCCTCTCGGGTACTTATATACATTGATAAGATCTCTTGAGATCCTCTTCTCCAGGTTGCAGCCTCTCCATGTATGACAGATGTTCCACTCCCTTAGACATCTTTGTGGCCCTGGGCCGGTTCCACTCCAGTAAGTCCACATCTTTCTTATACTGGGTTGCTCAGGAGTGTCACTGGAGCTGGTGAAGGTACACTCATCAGAAGCAAGAACCTTCAGCTGTGGACTTGCACTGTCCTCTCGGCAAAGTCGTAATACTTACGTAAATTATACAAATTTAGGACTTATTCCAGGAAGATGTTGCACAATCTCAATTTCTGTAGCACTTGATATGAGCCCATAACACTGTACAAAAGACTGAATATTGCACAGAAGAAATGTGAAAAACTTGGCCTGTTCATGATTATGTTAGACTTAAATCCATGTATTCCTGCAGTACATCCTTGCAGTGCCAAATGGTGATATTAATTCTTAATAAAATGAGTAGATAAGACAGATCATGGATGTCAAAACCCACTGACATTATGATCTATAGCAATTTTTTTCTTAACTTCCTGACTGGGTCACAGTCCTGAAAGTGATCTCTTCTCTCAATTTGAAATCAGTGACTCTCTTCCCAGTCACAGGATGTGAGGGTTATTTAGTGAGTCCTGAATCACTTGTTGATTCTAAAATAGTGGAGGTAGAAACCTGGAAATAGTTTTGTATTATTATGGATGACATACATGAGAAAATGTGATTCTCAGCTTATGAGAACTGGATATAATAAGCCTAACTTATAAGAGTTTATGGAAGTGCTGTTGTAAATTGATTCATCAGAAGAAACAGTAATTCCTAGAGATAGGTATCTGGCATGCAAAGGAAACAAAGGCTTCTGAACAAGTAAGCCAACTGTGTTATCTCTCTATGATTCAGAAAAGTAATGGAAATTGATATTTAAGTAAAAATGTCTCCCAGTAACAGAGCGTAACAGAGAGTTTCAATTAAAAAAAATTAACAAATCCTTTCCAAGTCAATGGAAACTCTCAATAATTTGATAAGTCCAAGTGTTTGTTCATCCTCATTCCAGAAGAATAATAGTAGGGGATGTCCTGCCTGAGAACAGCAGTGGGCTGCATTGTGGGAGTCCTAGGGTGGTTGGACGTGCCCTGCTACACACCCAGGACTTTGGGACTCCAAGAAATAATATATGTTTTTACAGATTGTTCAACCTCAGAAGCTGCCATCATATTGAAATAAAAACATGAGAGTATACATAAATCTACTCCTAATTAATAGGGATGAAAATCATTCTATGGGCAGCAAGCTATTCCATATCTGCCTTTTGTAAGTCCTGGTGAACATCCTTTGGAAGGATTAGGTGTGGTCAGGGTCAAAAGTGGGATACTGCGCTGGATAAAACTCAGTTCTGACTGTAACTTGTACAGCTTCGATATGAATAAGGAATGTTTTCAGAAGAGCTGCAAGACAGGTTTCTATAAATGATTGATACCTCAAAGGTAGGGCAGGGTTAATGTCATTGTCTCACTTATGAAGACTATTTGTAAATCACAGAAGAAGAGAACAGGACAGATTATCAATTAATATGTTTAAGGAATAATGGATAAAACTACATGTAATTAAATCCAAGGGTAAAAAGTCAAATATTTGTTATAGGAGTGCTTCTTCAGTAAAGCTAAGGCAAGATACTATTTGGAATATATGCATGGCAACTAGGACAAAAGTTGATAAAAAAACCAGAAAATTAGTTTTCCAGCCCGCATCCACTGCAAATACTATCTGCAGTAGAAAATATATATGCATACTTTTTGTAGAGTTGAATCTTAAAAAATGCTTTCTCTTATTGCTAATGTTGGAATCCCATTTGTCTGAAATGAATGTTTCTATGGAACTGCAATGTGTCATGGCTAAGTGTTCTACTGAATCTAGATGTAAATAAAAAGCTTGATGGAATAAACTAAAAATAGCTTCCTTAAAATCAGCTTCATTTGGAAATTCACACTTGAGTGAGTGATTCCATTTTCCATAAACATCCACTCAATTTTACAAGTTGTGTGGAAAATGAAATCATTGCAAAGCCACAAAAGTGCCCAACTGTGTCTTAAGTTTTCCACATGTCCAGCATGCTGTAATGTCTGTACTGATTAACTTGCTGTTTCATGCTTAGTTTCTGATTCTAAAATACTTACTTCACTGAAGGTGTTTTGGCTTTCAGCTCTGAGGAGACTGAGGTCTTCTATTGGGAAGTGCTTGTTCACCGGCAAAAGGTGATGCTGAGGATAGATTTGTGAATGGCACATGTCTCCTTGTCACAGTTGGTGAAGCCCTGTGAAAGCAGGGCTTTTAGGCACTCAGGAAAGGCCCCCTGGGTGGTACAATTGATCTCACTGCTTTGGATGGTGTGGTGAACTAATTCATGGCTTCTTTTAAAAACAATGCTGTTTTTCACTCTTACTGTGTGCAGCTAATACAAAATATCCTGAGTGCCTGCTATCTTTTGAATATCTACACAATACATTTCATAAGAAACATAAAATGACTAGGCAATGAAACAATTAATTGATTTTATAATGAAGCATGAAATCAAACCGACTTTGAGATAGAGTTGAGAGAAGCTGGTGTCTGATCTGATTAAGATCAATGTTATTTTCCACTTGTTGGAGCCCAGAGGCTACTGGTGAAGTCATTAGTCTTAGTTTAACAGTCATAAAATGGTTTGACAGGTTTTTCTTAGTGATATGCAACTGACAGCTCCTTCTTAGGAGTTATCAGTGCACAAGTGATGCAGTTGTTTTGGCATGGACATACTCATATCATGGGGAGAAAAATGGGACCGCCAAAAACTTCAATAGGTGCTTTACCTTTTGATCACAGAATAAATCCTTTGCTGAGCTGGAATGGGGAATCCATCATCTCCTTATGGGTAAACTTTGCAGAAATGTTAGATATCAGTAGAGTCATGAATTCTTTTGGTTTTAAATCATTTCAATGAAGAGCATTTCCAAAGAAATTCAAGATGCCCCAGCTGCTTCTGCTCTGTGGTGTGGTTTGGGTTGTTGCAACCTTGGTGCTTTCCATGCAACTGGCAGCCTGGGAAAGATGAATTTAAGAGGACAAGGCCTCTCTACCAGGGAGATGTTTTGTATCCATCTGGTTCCCTATGGACTTCTGTTTGCATAATAGGGGTATAGTTGAGAAATGCCTTTAAAAGGTTTCTTTTCTTTATAGACCAATATGTCTCAGCTCCAGAAAATTGCAGTTGTATCGAGTAGTGGCCTGGGTGAGGTAATGTTCTTTATCTTGAAGTATAATCAGAAAGTGATAATAGAAGAATTTCTAGAAGTGTAATAATTACACTCACCTGATATATGCTGCAGAAATCTCTCAGATATAAGGGGACTGTTATGAGAGCTAAGCAGGATTTGGAGTTGCCCCGCACAAGGAAGTCTGGTATTTGCGTGCAGAGTTTTGCTGATATAAAATGCTTGTGTTTCAGAGTTTTTCCTGGGATCAAAATTCTTAAAAATTGAGAATTTACCAATGTAGAAGCATTTTTGACCTCAACAAGGTATTTTTATACTTCAGACTTTGTAAAATGCACGACTTGAATTACTGAAATCTCCCAAGACACTATTTTTCCATTATTTTCAGAGCTTTGCAGCAGTTGCCAGGAGGAGAAGTTTTATTTTGAAAAAAAAAAAAAAAAAAGCCACCAAAACTTTAGAGATATTCTTCCCTTACAAAAAAAATTTCTAGTGAATTACCTTTTCTGCAACTCCAACACATCAAGCAGTTCAGCCAGAGAGACAGTTGTAATGTCATCCCTAAATAAGATGGGAGTCCCCTAAATAAGACTAAATATGACTCCCCTAAATAAGAATGGGAGTCAATACATTCCTTCTGGGGCAAAGGGAAAGGTAGTTTTCTGTTTTATTAACTGCTAGGAAGTAAGTCATGTCAGTCAGTTCACCAAAATGAAATACACTAATTCCTGCACCAGCCAACCTCAAATGAAATTCTGTTGATTTGGGGGTGGGCTTGGGTGGGGGTTTGTTTGTTTGTTTGTTTGTTACAATATTCTAATCTAATACAGTAAATTTC
Source organism: Formicarius rufipectus (assembly GCA_013399695.1). Classification (NCBI taxonomy): domain Eukaryota; kingdom Metazoa; phylum Chordata; class Aves; order Passeriformes; family Formicariidae; genus Formicarius; species Formicarius rufipectus. The sequence goes on along the minus strand of VXAU01004757.1, from coordinate 492,522 downwards.
CTGTAAAATCTGTGCTTCCCTGGAAAATAAAGAGCTCTTGGTTAGCTCTGTGTAATACATTGAAGAGGTATTCAGTCCTTTGCTCAGTTCTTGGGTTTAGCAAATCTTTGAATGTTGAATAGTATTAATACATCTCTGCAATATCATACTGGGATTTGTTTTCATTGCATTACTGACTTTTTGAGTTATAAATAAGAAGCAGAAATAAATGTTTTAAACTTTTAGTTGGGGTAGGATATGTAGAAACAAGCAACAGATTAAGTATAGAAAATATCTGTGAATATGTTTTGGAAGACAACTAAAGAGAATTCTTAAGCAGGCAAGTCAAAGTGGTAAACTACTCATACAATCAAATATGGCTGAAAAAATTAGTCATTTTGAATTCTAGCATGTTAGTTCATTCTTAGACATGTTAAACTTTGAGTGATGCAATCCTTCATCTGCCAGCAGGTTTTAAAGTGAGACTGGATGGGATTTTTGCCACTGGAGGACAAGAACATGACAGTAACACTGGGATGTGAAACTGCTGTAGCAGCCCTTTTGCTAAGGGAGGGTACCTGTCAGCTAGCTAGCTAGCTATGATTTTTGAGGGGTGTGTGAGGTGTCAATTCTTTTGCAAAATGTCCCTCCTGAAGAATAGCACTATATTAAGATCATAATGTGGAAGACACTTTACTGTGGGAGAAGCAAGTGCTATCTCCATAACTCACTGTCTTTTCTCTTTTCACAGGTTAATCATATTTCAACAGTTCTTCACAGCTCAGTGAAATTATCACAGATCCATTATATGCATCTGAGTCATACTGCTCTGTATTCATGTTTTGAACTATGGGTGAGTGCAAAGCAGCAGGTGAACATAATTTTATGGGCCTAATGCCGTTTCATGCTAGACCTTACAAACAGAAACAGCATTAGCTTTATTAACAGATTTTCCTTGTTCTTCACTCTAAGCAAGAACCCTGAAGGCTTGAAGTGTCATGCAAATCTGTTAGCTAATATATATTAGCATGTTTTAAGAAATATGGCTTTTACTACAGTAGTAATACCCTAAAGGTTTAACCAATGTCTAGTAGAGTTAACATCAGAAATATATGTATGGATGCTTCTTTGCTTTTAATCAAACTTAATTTCAATCTTCAAAAGGTACAAAATAAATCTATGTGATAAACTCGTAGATTCCATAAAGTCATGGAAACTATTAGTCTCTTTTGAGGAATACTTTGCTTTCTATAAAATATGAATGATATGCACTAGCTAGCTTGTTCACAGTTAAAAGTTCTGTTTTTATACTTCTCTCTAAAATGTACCACATATCATTTTCTTCAAACCACTAAAGGTTTAGCAGAGCTTTTTAACCTCAATAATGAAATTTATCTCTCGGTATAGCATCCAAAAAACATAGTTTTGAAAACTAGACCTATACCCCAGGCTAAGTTTCCTGGGTACCTGCTTCTTATACCTTGAAGACAAAAGATATTTGGAAGCTAAAATTATCAGTTTGTTGACACCCTGATTGATAAGGGTGCTGAGTTACCTCTTTTAAATAAAAATACTTTAGAATCATTACATTTCATAAACTGAAAAACATTTCTTCATACTCAGAGTTTTGACTGTAGTAAATCCTTTAATGAGACAACTGTTAAACCAGATGAGTGACTGTTATTTTCTTGCTAAAAAGAAAATTAAGAGATGCTTTCGACTCTTTTTTCTTTGACTTTACTACTTCTTTTAATTTCTACCTGAGATGCATGTTACCTGCAGTCTTTTCATGAGATGTATGACATCATTCAGAAATACCATGTCCAGAAGAATATGGTATCAATTCATCCTTACATTTTCTTTCCAGAGGTGTCCACTTCAATTAGGAGGATATAGAGCAGCTGTGGGAAAGGATGAAAGAGTTCTGAAATTCTTTGGGCAAAGCAAGAGGCTCTCTAAGTAACACAAAAACAGTGGTGATCGGGAAACAGGGAAATACTTATGCTGGGAAGGAACTGTAGAAATTGTTCTATGTGCCAAATCTGTCAAGACGAATAATTAATATTAGCAATAAGTTATGCAGTTATTGTCAGATCACAGTGAAACAGTGACAGCAAATTTAACAAGATGTTTATGCAGTTAATCCTTTATGTATTGTTTATAAAGTGTTACAATAGTGACGAAAACGTGCCTTCAGTCAGGCCTCTTACGGGCAATAAAAACAAGTCTGTACATGACTAAAAGGGAGGTTATACAGTTTTGCACTGTGCTGCCCTATGCACCATGCTGTGTTCCTGTTAGACCAAAACAGGATCAGGGAGGTCTGAAGGGAGAGGTGCTGAAAGAATCAAGAAAAGGGAGAAGATACAGGCTCAGCTGCATCTCAGGCAATACTGCCTTGGAGGCACATGGGGTGAAGGTGCTTGTTACATTGAGAAGTCGGCTTTAAAGGAGATTTCTTTGGAGTCTGTTACAGCTTATTCTGTACATACAGTTTCATGACCACCAGCCCTTGTTCTTGCAGGAGGCTTTAACTTGTCAGATGTCTGCTGAGAACTCAGCACAATGGACAGAAGGCAGACTAGGAGGTTCCTGGAGTGTGTGGAAGACAATTTTCTGTTGCAGCTGGTAAGTGAGCCTAGTGGGGTGATGTCCCACTAAACCTGCTGTGTACAAACAGAGAAGGGCTGGTGGGAGATGTGGTGATCAGAGGCCATCTTGGGCCCAAGGACAAGGAAATTGTAGTTTTCAGTACTTGATGAAGTAAGGAGGTTATCAACAAAACCTCTACCCTGGACTTCCAGAGGGCAAACTTTGTCCTATTCAGGAGATTGATTCAGGAAGTACTTTGGGAAGCAGCTCTTAAAGGGATCCAGGAAGGATGGACATACTTCAAGAGAGAAATCTTGAATGCACAGGAGCAGCCTGTCCTTGTGTGCTGAAAGATGATCAGCTTGGCTGGGCAGGGAGCTTTCACAGGAACTCAGAGGGGAAAAAGGTGTGTCACCTTTTGGAAAAGAGGAAAACAGTTCAGGAAGTGTTTAAGGATGTCATTAGGTCATGCAGAAAGAAGATGTGAGAGGTGAAAGCTCAATTCGAACTTAATCTAGCCACTTCTGTAAGGGATAATAAGTGTTTTTATAAATACATTAATAGCAAAAAAAGGGGGTAACAAAACCTCCATTGTTTATTGGATGCAAGGACCAATAGAGTCACCAAAGATGAGAAAAAGTCTGAGGTACTTAACACCTTCTTTGCCTCAGTCTTCAACACTAAGACTGGTTATCCTCCGAACAACTGGCCTCCTGAGCTGATAGACAGGAGTGGGAGCAGAATGGACGCCCTCTAGTCCAAGAGAAAGCAGTTAGTGACCTGCTGAGCCACTTAGTGCTCACAAGTCTATGGGACAGGATGGGATCCATGCTAGGGTGATGAGGGGGCTGGCAGAAGAACTCGCTTAAGCCACTCTCCATCATTTGTCATCAGTCCTGGCTCACTGGGGAGGTCCCAGATGACTGGAAGTTGCCCAGTGTGAGGCACATCCCTAAGAAGGGCCAGAAGGAGGATCGAGGGAACTACAGACTGCAGGCCTGTCAGCCTGACCTCTGTGCTCAGTATGGTTGTGGAGCAGATAATCTGGAGCGTCATCACGCATCACATATAGGACAGACAGGGGATCGGAACCAGCCAGCACAAGTTTTGGAAAGGGAGGTCCTGCCTGACCAACCTGATCCGCTTTTATAACCAGATGACCTGCCTGGTGGATGAGGGGAAGGTTGTGGATGTGTCTACCTGGACTTCAGCAAAGTCTTTGACACTGTGTCTCATAGCATACTCCTGGAAAATCTGGCAGCCCACAGCTTGGACTGTGGTAATCTCTGCTGAATTAGGAACTGGCTTGATGGTGGGGCCCAGAGAGTGCTGGGGAGCAGTGCTGCATCCAGCTGGTGTCCAGTCACTAGTGATGTCCCTTAGGGATCAATGTTGGACCCAGTCTTGTTTAATATCTTTGTTGATAATCTGGATGAGCGGAATGAACCTACCACTAGGAAATTTGCAGATGACACCAAGTTGGGGGGAGTGTTGATCAGCTGGAAGGAAGGAAGGACCAGGATAGGCTGGATTGATGGGACAAGGTCAATTGTGTGAAGTTCAGTAAGATCACATACTGGGTCCTACGTTTTGGCCACAATTACCCCATGCAGGGCCACAGGATGGGGGCAGAGTGGCTGGAAAGTTGTCTGTCAAAAAGGACCTGGGGATGCTGGCCAACAGCAGCTGAACATGATCCAGCAGTGTGCCCAGGTGGGCAAGATGGCCAATGGAATCCTGACCTGTGCCAGGAACACTGTGGCCAGCAGGATCAGGGCAGTGATTCTTCCCCTGTACTTGGCACTGGTGAGGCCTCATCAGTTCTGGGCCCCTCAAATCAGGAAGGACATTGAGGTGCTGGACTGGGTTCAGAGAAGGAAAAAAGAGCTGGTGAGGGTTCTGGAGCTCGTGTCCTTTGAGGAGCAGCTGAGGGAGCTGGAGAGAAGAGTAGGCTCAGGGGAGACCTTACCACTTTCTACACCTACCTGAAAGGAGGTTGTATCCAGGTGGAGGTCTGTCACTTCTCCCAGGCAACTAGAGACAGGACAAGAAGGGACAGTCTTCGGCTGCCCCAGGGGAGGTTTAGATTAGACATTATGAAGAATTTCTTCACAGAAAGGGTTCACATTAGAATATTCTGTCCAGGGGGGTGATGGAGTCACAGGCCCTGGAGGTGTTTAAGAAAAGACTGGATGTTGCACTTGGTGCCATGGTCCAGTTGACAAGGTGGTGTTCAGTCATAGATTGGACTCAGTGACCTCAAATGCCTTTTCCAGCCTAACTGGTTCTGTGACTCCATGACTTGGGAAGAACAGCTCTGTTGAGCAGATTGTAAGTTTTGGAAATTAGGTGAGGAAAAAGAGCAGAGTGAAGGAGTTAGAACAAAAACGGCTGGTAGTCTTGAAGTAAAGGCTAGCTGATAGTGATTCATGCCCAGAAATAGCTCTCATTGTGAGGACAGAATAAAGCTGTGTTTTTAAAGTATGTGTGAAAATCAGTGTTGTAAACCAACTTCTGTTCTCACTATATATCAATTATATAAGCAAAAATGAAGCTTGTGACATAACAGTAGATATTGTTTCCATGATTTAAGGAAAGTGTTTTGTTACCTATATCCCAATGGTTAAAGCAGAAACTGACAGGAGGAATAGCAAAACTGTATTTGTATCAACAGCTTTCATTGAAAAATAACTTAGTACTTCTCTTGTGTGTCATACCAAATCTAAATCTGCCATCATTCATGCAAGGTTGAGACAGATGACGTGGAATTTTTAATTCCATTTTTTTATTAGTAACAAAACAACTCAGGCAGAACTTGCCAGTTGAACACAGGTTTTTTCCCCTCATTGGCTTCTGAAGCTACACCATGGCTGTGATGCTGCATGAAGTGTTTCCTCAGCATTAGCTGCTGGCTTCTGACAAAACCACAACACTGACATTAATGGACAAATACTGCAATAATAAACATGCCTGAGAGCTCACAAACTTATGCTGTCTGCCCAACAGAATCTGCAATAGGCTGCTTTGGTTCCTCTGAAGCAAATTTGATTAGTTCTTATTGTATCCCAGTTATAAAAATTAATGGTTCCAGTCATTCCTTGAATGGCAACATACCCTTCTGACTGGTTGAACAGACAAAAGAGAAATTGGATGATCTAACTAGATTTTTTTCCATCTCTGAGTTTTTGGTTTCTCACTGTTCTACTCCTTTCTTTTCATTTAGAAATTAGTTTGGACAGAAGTACAGCTGTTGCTTAAGTGTTTAAATCTCAGTCACCAGCCTCGCTGCCAGAATGTAACTTGGACAAAGAAACATTTAGCTCCTTTTCTTTGTATCATTTCGGGAGAGGATGGGGAGAATACTTGGGACTATTGGGTAAAGCTTAACCAGAGTAAGAGAACTCAAGAATTTATTTAATACTTTCTATCTGATATCCTATGCAGTTATATTTCTTGAATTTATCTGTAGCAAAGCTTACTTTAACATCTCCTTGTGCTTCTGGAAGAACAAAAGTTGCTTTATTTCTGTAGGCCAACCTTCTTCTGAGCTGAGCAGTGAAATGGGGAGTTCAAAATTACAGCTGCCAGAATAAATGATCAGTCAAGGCACACTTAATTCAGCAAAGAGGATTGTTCACTGTATTAGGAAATGTATTCGTTTTTATTGGAATGAATTTTTATCTAAGTGTGTGTATGCATGCACACCCATGTAGGCAATTCCAGCAATTCAGGGTATATAATCTTAACTGCTTTTAGCTCTAATGAAAAGATTTTTGTAATATTTCTACATAAAATTGTGGTTAAAAAAAAAAAAAAAAAAAACAAACACCACTGTACTTAAAATTCTTAAAAGAAATACAAAACCTCTTTTGGTTATTTCTGAAATGATCCTTGAAGTGGTCCTATGTAATCCACTACATCTCCTGATAAAAATATCCTTTTAGCCTGCTATTTTAATTACTTATTCCATCTGCTTCTGACTCTACTCTATAACTTTGAGCTTTGTGGAAGAGTATCCCTTCCTGAAAGTACCTAGACCTGATTGCTGCTTTTACATTCCTGCTATCCCTTTTCCCCTATGTGTTTGGGGAAAAAAGTCTCACTTATTTCAAAGCTTTCTTCAATAATGATTCCTAGGCAAAGCAAAACCTTGTCTCCTTTTCAGGAAACACGTACATTTGTGTTATGGTTTCTGCAGGAAATGTGGGAAAGAAGCTGGTTGTGGAAGTAGCTGTTCTTGCTTATACCTGTTGCAAAGGAAAGGAGGACACCAGCTGGTTGAAGAAATGCAGACACCTGAGTCCCATACCAGCTTCCTTCATGCTACTCATCAAGTCTCTTCATTTGCATGCCCTGCTCTTAAGCCATAAAGTTTGATCTTAAATGTCTCATTTTAGTGAAGTGCTGCATTTTTTCAGTAATATCTATTTTGCTGAAGAAGTTAAGTGCATCCTGATGACTTCTGTGCCAGATGGGATAAGGATTACAGGAACTCATGTGGCATTAGGCCAAGGAAGCTGAGAAATGGGCTCAGTCTGTGACAGAGAAGAATTATAGACCAGAGATTTTTTAGTGAAGGGAGGAACAGGGTTTTGAATAGCAATTTTTTTGTTTTCATTCTTCCAGAAAAAAAAGTGAATTCATGTATTAAATTTTTAAAAGGTGTTTCCTCCAAATTGTTTGTTTGTTTGTTTTTGTTTTGTTTTGTTTTTTTCCTTAGAAGAGAATTTAAATTTCTGAAGCTGAATTTCTGGAATTTCTTGTAAGAGATCTCATTTGAAAGAAATATAAGCTAATTTGAGTTTATTTTTCTTTACTTTTAGCACCTGCATTTGAAAACCAGTATCAGATACAGACATAAAAGTGTCATCCAGAAGGCTTATTTTTCAGAGATGAAATTCAAGTTTCTTGTCACTTCAGGATAAATGTATTGTTATGCATCTAATCCAGTTACTGGATTCTGAGGTACTCTGTTTTCTGAGGTAAGAATCAACAACAGTTTTGGTATTTGCTACTGAGTGTCAAAGATACTTCAGTCAAGACTCAAACCAAATTTTTAAAGGAGTTTGAAGTTTAAATTTCATCTTATTCTGGTTCAGTCTGTGTTTTAGGACAATATTATATGAAAAGCAATTCAAACCACAGGATTAATTGACCTAAAATGGCTGAAGAAGCTGTTATGTGGGTTTTTTTGCACCACAGTAGATCCTGAGATCTTCTGAAACCCATTACAACCTCATGCCCTTCATTTAAAAGGGAACTGTATTTCAGTTTGATAACTGGCTGGTGGGAATAGATCACAATGAAGGTTCCTGCAGATCTGGAATTGATGTCTGATCAATCAGGTGACATCTGTCAGGGCTAAGCTCATAAAGGTCACAGCACTACACCCTACTAAGTGCCATGGCTAGAACACAGCAGGCCGTTTCCTGCGTGCATGCTACCTCATGCACACAAAGCCCCTGTCACCGCATCATCGAGGACCATCAGAGTGGTGTCAGGTCTCTGGAGTCAAGGCATAACAGGGCAGAGCACTTTCTGACTAAGTGTTCGTAGCAGTAGCACGGCTATTGCCTAACATGTATTCCTTCTGGATTGTAACAGTTGTCCCTCTGGCTCTTCAAGGACGTGCCGGTCATAGTTGCTTTACAGCCAAGTATATGCTTCCATCCTTGGTCATATAGAAACTGAAAATGTATAATGGCTTCCTTGTTTTGGTGTGTTTCTTTTTAAAAGAATGTTTGAATTAGGGGGACAATACTAGGTTTGGATTTCTCTCTTTTTTTTTTTTTTTTAACCTCATTACCAAGAGCCCATTTAAGCATTGATAGGACTCTGATGCATTCAGCTGCCAGGATGAAATTCTCTAGACTGGCTTTTTACACAAAAGGAGTTTGTTTTAAGCATTTAAAGTGTGAAAATGTTTCTGTTTATAGAAGTAAGTCACCTTTGGCCAGAAATGGAAAACTTCAGTAGAGAAGACAACAACACAACAACAACAAAGTCTGTGTGTGTCACTGCCATGACTTTGAAAGAAAAAAGTTGACTTTCAGGGTTTTTCCAGATAAAAAATATCAGAATGTCTTTCCCATGGAAAACTCTGATATCATGAAACGTCTTTTTCAACTAACGTGAGTGTTGAAAGTAAAAAGATTGTATTTTGTTTACATGAATTTGGTCTAAATAATTTGGAGTCAGTTTACAGTATTGGTGGTGCAGCAAAATGTTGATCTGATGTCCCTGTTCCAGGACAGATCCACTTCCCTTCCTGTTCAAACAACCTTTGTAGAGACTGCATTAGAAGTGGCAACAGAGAGGCAATATTCCTGTCCCCAGGTGAGTGTCTTCTCAGAGCACTCTGAAGCTGAATTCCTCTTCCCTTGCCATCTAGTCCTTTGACACTTGCATTTCTTCCCCTGCTATTTTCTATCTCCAACAGGGAGAATGCCACTCCTTGGCTTTGTCCTGGTGCTGAGAACTCTCTCCTTGGGAGACAGGAGCTTCAAAGGCCATGAAGGCTATAAGACATGGCTAAAAAGTCCTTCTGTGTACCTGAAGAAATGTGTGTCTTCACCTGATGAAGGAGATTGGGTGTGGATCTTAACTGGCTTGTTCTTTCCATGGAAAGGACTCTAGGTAAGGGTGAACTGGGAATGAAAAGTTGTGTCTGAGTCATGGTAACTCATAGCTGCTGGTGATATAAGGGAATAGGAGGGATATCAACCTCTGTGGGGGAAGGGGTTGCGAGAAGGGAAGAGGAATTATGCTGAAGCTCGTGTTCAAGCAGGGACCACCACTCCAGGTACCTCCAACTTCTCCCTCTGAGTGAGAGCAAGCAAGGATTTCTGTGTGTAGGAAGTTAAAACAAACCCACAATTAAACCCCACCACTGTCATTTACATGTGCCCTCTGTTAGTGGGGGAAAAGAAAAGGGTCCACCTTGTACAGACTTACATTTTTGCTAGTAAGATGACCTGTGCCCAAGATGTGTCCTAGATAAGCATTGTCATGTCTTCATTGTCCCTCATGAGCACTGTTACAGAGATATGCATTCTAATTCCGTGGCTGAGTCTAACCCATACCCTGATGTTAACTGACTTCATTCATATCCTAAAGCTTAAATTATACTGTAGATGTTCAGCATTTGAAAAACTCTTAGTTTTCCACAATGACTAACCCTACCTGGAAAGCACTTGACCAGGGGAGAGCCTTTCCAAGTCCTTAAGTTTCTACAGTTGGTTCATTCACAAGGCAAGCTGGCATACTAGCACTTTGGTTTCCTTTGCATTTAAAATGTATCAGCTGCCATGTGAAATATGTGAGACTTTTCAGAGTTGTCAGAAGCTCAACAGGATGACATTGAGTGTTTGCAATGCAGTTTATGACAGTCCCAAGATTAATTCCCAGGTCAGCCTTGTAGCTAGTTTTAGACCAGTGAAAGATATGGACTGCTGAATAAATCCATTTTGTTCATTGGCATATGATTCTGTTCCCACATTTTCTTTCACTATTCCTTATTCTACAGCTCAGAATACATCTCCAAACATGCCTCTGTGCCATCTCAAAATAAGCATGTGAGTGTAGATTATCCATCAGTCTTTAACACCCTACTCTAGTCCAACAGCACATCTGGAAAGAGATTTGGATGCTGTTTCTTTTCTTTTTAAAACTAGAATCTACCAGATCAGTGGCCAAGTGTTTCTCTTTCATTGTTTTCTTCTCTCTGGCAGTTTTTGTTGTTTTGGTTTTAGTTTTTTAATAAGCATTATGTACACACCTTTTGTTTTGGTGACCACAAGTATATCTATAATTGGCCATAAAAAGGATTGAGATCCCTGATATGACTGTTAGAGAAGGGGAGTGTGAAACTCACTCCCCTCCCACTGAATATGTGGCCTGGAGGAGCTTTGCAGCACAACTCTGCTCCCCTTGCCATTACAGACAGTGGTTTGTAACTGATTTTAGCTTACTTGGCTAACCTCTAGTGTTCAGAGATTTCCAAGCAGCTGGTCAGGCAGGCTGTCATCAGACCCTCGCCTTAGGAGGCAGCATATGTGAATAGTCTGTTTGATGTGAAACATGTTTAAAACTTGCCGTGTTGCCAGAATTAAGGCTGCCATAATAGAAAGATGACCTTGGTGAAGGCTCAGATCAAAGTTGACTGTTTAAGTCAATTAAAAGATGTTCAGTTTAGATTACATAGAAGAAAGAAGTTCTTTGCAATGAAGGTTGGAAAAACAGTGGAACAGATTGCCCAGAGAGGTGGTGAATGGCCCAACCCTGGAAATGTTCACTGTCAGGTCAGATGAGACTCTGAGCAACCTGATCTAGCCAAGTATGTCCCTGTTAATTGCACAGGAGTTGGACTTGGTGACCTTTTAAGGTCCCTTCCAATGCAAACTATTCTATGATTCTAAGCGTGCAGTGCCTCTTGATTAACTTATTTTTGTGCCTGGTTGTTTACAGTCCATCTCTGCTTTGTCTCTGTCTGGTGAATGTAACACTCAAGTGTTACAGGGAAGGGGACTATGGGATGTGAAGGCACCTCATGCTGAGGCGGGTGCCCTGAGGAGCTGGGTCATGAGACAGCCTGCCTTGGACATGGCAGGTCTTAAGGATCCGGAATAGAGTTGTCATCACCAGCGGTAACTGGAGAGATGCTAGTAGACTTCTCCTAAAACCTACTTAATCCAGGATTCAGCACTAGTTCCGGGTATTGACAATTATACTCTCCCTGTAGTTTTGCTTAGTGGTGTTTATCACAACAGATCTAACCTCTTAAATGGATACTGCGTTTTCCTCCAGTGGGAATGCTTTTAGTGACAGATAAAATGTTCCACAGATAATGTCCTTCAGTTTGTTCAATCTGCCAACTGCTTTGGGATCCTGTGGGATGAAAGGTGTCATAGAAATGTAAAGTGCTGTTGTCCATCTTAAACGATTCTGCTTCTTTTTCTTAAAAAAAAAAAAAAAAATCACAAAACAAAACAAACCCACAAACAAACAAAAAACCCCGCACCAAAACAAATCCAAACAACCATGTATATTTCTTTCCTGCATTTTGTTCAATGTTTGGTTGGTTTAATTCTCTACACTGAGCTACTACCGTTAGTACCTTAGCCTAGGATCTCAACCATGTCTCAGATATTTATCTGACCTTTGTTAGGCAGTTATTTCCCTTACCTGATTGATCAGCTACTTAAGCAACCTGTTTTCTCTAGGCAATTTTAAGGCATTTATTTTCAGTGATTTTACTGAAATGCACAGTGAGTTTAAGCATAGACAGTTGATAAAGCTCTGAGTCCAAATACTTTGTCTGCTTGTAGTCGATTGATTTACCATATTTTCCCATGTCATAGGATTAATTACAAACAGCTTAAATAGAAAGGTCTAATGAAGAACTAATCTTGATGTGAGTGCAGGGAAGAGAGATGTGTGAGACAGCAGTCCAGCAAGCCTCTGGGTGGAGGCTTAGTTGTACCTAAATGCTGTCATTCATGGAGCCAACTCAAACTGTCAATCAAAACCCTATCAGTCTAAACAAGTCTGAAACTTGAAGAAGTTTGCTTTAGTTGGCATTTAACTTTCCCAATTCTTAGCTTTAATCAGAATATCTCACAGGAAATATGGTTCATACTGAGTCCAGCTCGGCGAGGTACTGTGTGTAGTGGCTTGTCCTCAGAGAAGTTTCAGTTCCACCTTGCAGACATGAGAGTGAACAACAATACGAGCAAAGAAAACAGTTCCTTGGAAAGACCTCTTAGCCGTTTGTCAGGTCTCTGTTCCCAAAAACAGCATTTCCAGCATTTTACTTACTTCTGTACATAAACGAAAAAAGGAAACCCATCTGTGGGTGTTAAAGGTCTGATTATTTCTCATTCAGCCTCTGTTACTTTCAAGAAAAGTTAAAACCTATGAATGATAAAATACATTATCATCCTATGAGCTGTGAAGCTACAGGGTCTGAAGCTGAAAATAAAGTATATAGTAGCTCCAAAATTGTGTATAAATTTTCCTCTGAAAGCCAATGTTTATGGAAAAAGTTGTAAGGTAACCAAAATCTTTATACCTCATGTTAGATCTGGAACATCAATATAATACTTTTAAAGGAAATAAGGGTAATCCAGTGGACTACATCATTTAGGTAATAGAGAGATGAAATAAAGAAAAGTAACTCTGTAACCATGTCTAACGTGTGTCATTTGGTGGATTTGAACTCGAAGCATGTAAATTAATGAAAAGAACTGAAGTTAACTCACAAATACCTCTGTAATCAGCAGATCAAAGAGATCAAGTCAACAGGTGGACCTGAAAGATAAAGCATTGAGATGCCAAGGTACAACTGACTGTAAAGGACAGCAGTTACTTACTGGACATCTTCAGAGGAGGAAAGTAGAACTTGTTAAGTCAAATTACTGAATGGAAGTAAGGAGGTTCAGTAAAGAGTGGAAACCAAGGATGAAGTAATAATGACCAATGTACAGTACAAATGCCCAAATTGTTACATATGACAGTGATACTGTATTTTGGTTTTTATAATGCAATGCATAAAAACATATTGTGTTTTCACTGAAGCATGGGGTAGGTTTTTTGGGGGGTGGGGGGGAGTTGTTTGTTTTTTTTCTGTTCTGGTAGACTATACATTTTATTGTAATAAAGCCATCATGCCCTTGGGATATTAAAAGCCAAAGAAAACTTTGTTTTGATATCCAGACCTGCAGTTCAGGAAGTTCTGATGATAATCTCCAGCCTTTGCAGATTATCTATGTTGTATATGTTCACCATACTTAGGGTTTAATGTCTATAGTTGAATTTCTTTGAAATCAGCAGTTAAAAGATGTAATCTGTGAGCAGAAACAATTTTAAGATGCTGCTGAGAAGCTGTGACCACTGTCATGCCCTAGGTAGAGAGGGCTGTAAATCCCTTGAATGTGTTTAAGCTGCTGTTTCTACTTCTCTGTCTACTACTTTGAACCCTTTCTTCTCAGGAGAAAGCTCAGTCTCACACATCCTCTCCATTTGTGCCTTTTAAAAAGGGAATGCTGAAACCAGGTATGTGAAAAATATTGCTGATACATTGGGGGGTAAAACAAAAATATATAAGGGTAGAAATGTAACTATTTTTCTGATGTCTTTCTGGCCAGCATGCAAAAGGTGCAACCTGCTATCAGATCCCTGCTCTTTTCATAATGTCTCAGTGCTTCTGAAGTGATCAGCTTTACAAACCTGACACCAACAAGTTGCTGTGAGGTAAGAAGTTCCTGTGACCCATTCACTGCTGCTCATTGTATCTTCTGTTGTTCTTCAAGCACCTCTTTGACAGGAGATGCTTGAATGTCGAGGTATATTCTGCAAACGATATTTGGTTAACTCTGGGATGAGTTGCTGGGAAGAGGCAGTTTTATACCCTGTCCCTGTACCTTGACCGCCCTGCAAGAAAACCAGCTATGGGTTAGGCATGTGGCTGTTTACATATGCGGCAGGGCAGAGCTGCCCTAACCCGACCATGGGGCTCGTGGGCTGCGGGGCCGGGGCACAAGGCGTGCAAAGAGAAAGCCAAGGCCGGGTTTGACCAGCCAGGAGAGGCTGAGGGAAGAGGGGGGGCTGCGGGGGGTGCCCAGCTGCTATTTCCAACCACCTAAAGGGGGGTCCAGGGAAGGAAGGCAGAACCAGGCTCCTCGCAACAAAAGCATAAGAGGCCACGGGCGCGAATCGCCGCAAGAGAAATCCCAGCCCTTCACCCGTGGCTGCCCGCTCGGGACTGCGGGAAGCAGGTAGGCAGCAGGCAGTCCTGGGCACTGATTGTCCGAGAATGTCCAGCCTCGGGGGTGGTGCCCTCGGGGGCTCGGGTTGCTGGCGGCACGGACTGGGCAGAGGTAACCGGCTTAGCTGCCCTGGAGGCGAGCTCCTCTGAATGTCCATCCTTTTTTTTAAAACAAGAAAAAAAAAATATACCCTTTTTTTTTTTCTTTTTTTTTTTTTTTTTTTTCCCCCCACTAAGGGGGTTTTTTTTTTTTTTTTTTTTTTTTTTTTTCCCCCCAATAAGGGGATATTTGATTTTGAGTTGGGATGAGGCGGGTTGGTTGGCTTGTTTGTTTTAAGTCATGTTTTTGCACTTGGAACAGCTGCGGCGGGGCCGGTCAGGTTGAATAACGGGATGTGTGGTTTGCTGGGGGCTCACGCTGTGGTTCGATGTGCTGCCGGCGCTGGCAGCCCAGGAGGGGTTGGCAAGCGGCTTTTTAAAGCCTGGGATTTCAAGCGCTCTGCGGGATGAGTCGCAGCTCGGCAGCTTTGCACAGGGCTGATGTGCGGAGGGAAATGCTTTCAGCTGAACCTAAAAAGTACGTGCCAGGAGGAAGGCTTCTGAAAGTGTGAGCTGGGCAGAGAAAAGGGAAGGGAGCATTTCTCCTCTTGTTTTCTAAGGAATTGTTTAAATGAATTGCTTCTCCTTTAAAAGGAAAATCTCATTGAAGATGTTTTGTTGTAATGAATTATTTGTGTGTGTGTGCATCTGACCCAGCTGTCTCCAAAGGGATATGCATTTTCTTTGTGTGTTTAGATTTTTAGGATTGATTTGGAGTTTTGGCTGATGGCAAAACTGATTATGTAGAGGAGGATGTAGCAGGAGGTTGCTTATGATGGTATTTGTTGCATCATCAAGATCTTGTTGATTGAAATTTATTGTGATCTGGTCAGTAATAGAAACTTTTGATGAAGAAGGAAATATAGATGCAGTCCTAAGGCAGATTTCAGAACTGTTATGCTTTTGTGGTGCTGATTGTAATGCAAAGTGACCTCAGTGAAGTGCTCTAGAAATGCTTGTCAATTGTTTATACATGTAGCTAGGATTATTTGTACACATTCATAAAGAGATTTTTTTTGCACATTACAAACTGGTTATGATGATTTGGGGCAGAAGACTGAGATAGGTCAGCAAACTAAACATGTAGAATTTGTGTAACTGTGTCCTCATATAACCCTGTCCCTGTGTACCCTGATCATATACTGTTACAATATTGTTGTGGAGATTTTTAGGATGGAAGATTCCCTGCTGAATCTTTGATAACTTGCCTGGGCATAATTTTAGCAGCCAGTCCAGATCTAGCATTCAAAGAATTCTACCAAGAATACCTGTTTCTCTTTCAGTTCTGGAGAATGGAAAAGGTTATGGGACCAACTTCAACTTGAGAGGGAAACTGTGGATATTGTCTCATTGCAACAGGTCATTGTCCTGGAATAAATCAGAAAAATGTAGGGCAAACTTTTTATAGAGTCCTTTCATGTATTAAATAAATGGCAAGTGAACAGGAGATTGAGCATGTAACTCATAACTCCAAAATATTTAACTGTATGAAAGTGTTCTGGCACTGCTAAAGGTCTTCACTTTTAGTTATTAAAGAATATCCTGTGTTTCCAATGCCCTGAGCAGGCAACTTGCAGAGAGAGGGTGGCTACTGAAGATGGTCTTCTTAATCCAATAGTCTTCGGCTAAGCAGAGTTGGAAACAGAAGTCACGGATGTAGATATGAGTGTTTGCATATTGTTGCAGGTGTTTAAATGAGGTTGATAACACTCCTGAACCACCAGAACATGATAAAGTGATGCTACTAGATGAGATGATTCAGCCTTGGGTATCAAGGCATCCAGGAGTTTTTCAAAGGTGTGGAAACTTGATGAGAAACATGGAGTTGCAAGACATTGCAACTACAATACAAGTCAAGCTCTCTGAGCCCTGAAAAGTAGGAAATCTTGGTATCCAGGTGCAAGTGAATTCAAGTAGTTACTTATAACGCAGCTGAGAGACCCATCAGGCTGATTTATACAGATTGGTTGTATTCTACTAAAGCACTCAAGAATGTGGCCTCTGGACATCTTTTATGAATTCTGTGATAAGGACAACCACTCTAGGAAATGCTGGACCAAAAAGATATTGTTCAAACTTCACACACAGCTTTGGTAGACACTGGGACTTGAGAGAATGCTTAGGAAGTAGATAAGAAACTAGTCAGAAATGCCTGATACAGATGGTAGTCACTAGCTCAAAGTGTGATGTGACGCATGCAGAATGCACGGCACAGTTCAAGGATGCAGACTTGAGCTGCTGTGCAGCTGGATCACTATACACCTCTTGGACAATCTGTTGTAGTGTGGTCTGAGCTTGGAGTTATCAGCTGTTCTGCTGAAAACTAACCCAGGGAATGGTATCAGCAGCTTTGATAGCATTTTCAAAGCTGAAACATACCCTGAGGAGAAATCTCAAGAAATAGGGAGATGGACTTTAGTCCTTCCTGAGCAAATGGACAGAGCACTGTGAGAGGCTCCTGAGTTTAATGCAAAATGCCAGAAGACTTGAATGCCAGGTGGGAATATATGCCTGATGCTTCCAGACTGACCACCATCAGCACAGCTGTGTTGCCAATGAAATGGCTGACTAGATGAAACCAAGCCTTTGCTGACTTGGTGTATGAAATGGTCAATGTTTTAATAGCTACAGTTAATCTAAAGCTAATAGAGCAGTAGGAAAGAGCAGGCTTTCTTTGTGCCTTAAGTTAACAATGCCTGAAAAGGACTTGATCTCAAGTGAGAAGGAAATTTGTTTGGGTTTTAAATACAAAAATAATAAAATACTTACATTGAATTTTCTGCAACCAGTAACTTCAGTATTCAATAGATTACTTGATTTTTGTTAAGAAAGGAAAAAAAATGCATATTTTCTTACATACCTGATTTCTTTTGCTATGATTTCTATACTGAAACTTGTGCTAATATTCAAATAATGTAGTTGACTTTACTATGTAGAGGGAAAGGATGAGCATGAGAAATGTTGCTGTCCTTAGAGGACCTTCCCTCCGTGGCATTGCAGCGACCGTTGTGTCAAAGCTGAGCATTAGCAAATGAAGGTCAGCAGTGACTTCAAGAGCACCAATTTTAGACCATACAATTTTAAATTGTATTTTATTTTAAAATTGTAATTTCTAATTATGCCCATATTGCAATTTCTTATTAGTTTGTGAATGTTGCTTCAACCTTTGAAATGACTGCAATACAGCAGTAGAGTACTAATCATAAATGGAGTTGCCTGTTTCACTTGTTTATTTGATGTTGATCTCTGTTCTTTTACCAATGCTAAATCCACAAGGAATTTGTAAGTGTTTCGCTCTCCATGTGACTGGAAAAGCAATGATCTCCTTCCTGGATAAGAGTTTGTTTTACTCTTGTTTTAGAGAGTTAAGGGAAGTTGTGCTAGTGCCAAACGGTTTCACTTGGCAATAAAGGCTTCCCTTTTGTTGCTGGCATGGGTCAGCTTGAATATATTTAGTAATTTCTTTTTCCTTTCAGTCATCTCTTTTATCTCCAATACCTGTGGTGGCTAGTTGTTTTATTCTGAATTGAATACTTAAAATATTCAGTGTGAATCTGTCAGACTAAAACACATTAGGCCATTGGACTAAACATTGTATCAATGATCCAGTTGCATATGCTAAAATGAATAATAAAATATTTCAAAGCCAGATTTTCATGATACTTATGCATCTAACAGTGCAGATAAACACCAAGGAGTATTTTCAACACCACAGGAGAAGAGTAGGTGTTTTGCCACCAGTGCGGTCAATAGGGGTGAAGTGCCTAAAACCTCCGCAAATTGTTCTTTTCATGTGGGATTTAAAGCCACGGTAGGAGAATAAAAGGGTTATAAATGAAGAGAAGCACTTAACTGCAGCCTTCCTATCCAAGAATTTTTTTCTCTGTAGAGATTATCAATTGAAATTATTTTACAGTCTTTGGGTGCAAAACAGACATTTAGGATCACTTGGCTCTTGATGTCATCCCTCGTTCCTTGTGAATGTAAAACAAAGTAGGTAGGAAGATTTTTCAGTTTATGTAGACAGAATTCCTGTCCTCAAGTAACTGAAATAATTTTTCATTTCATTTATGGTTTAAATCCTTGGTTTTTAACTGTGTATTTTGGAGGTTTTATTGCTGACATTATGGGATATTTTAGATTGGAAGAGTGGTTGTAAAGTCCCACCACCTTGTTCCAAGCAGGGCTAACTTCAATATTTTGAAATCCTATGGGTGAAGATTGTGCAGCCCCTCTGGGTCACTGTTGCTGTACTTCACAAATCTCACTGAACAGTTTGCCTGCTGCAATTTGTGTGTTACCTCTGTTGATTCCCTGTGCCCCTCCGGGAAGAGTCTGACTCAGCCTTCTCCAAACCCCCTCTCCCCTTCCATGCATAGAGGATTATTAAAGAAAAACAAACAGATAGTACATAAAATAATCCTCAGTTTAATCAGACATTTCTTTGATCTAAAAAAAACCTGAATGTTATAGTGTTTATACTAATATCACAAATGTGTTTGAAGTTAGCAGATTGAGAATGTTCAGTTGCTGTATTCCCCATGTTCTTCCCCTAAAAGCTTCTGTTACAAGACACTGTCGAGTGTAAGACACAGGAGATGGTGGGCCTCTGATCTGACTACTTTTAGCAGTTTTTATGTTCCCAAATGTACATGACAGAATGATGTAAATAGCATCAAAATGTTTTCCCATTTCCCAAAATCTATTCCCACCCTATCACCCGTGACCAAAATTTCTTGTTGAAATAAGGAGATTATTCCAGTTGAAGAATGTCTCCAGTCTCAGGCCTTCAGTTAAGAAGGTTTTCTGCAGAAGAAAAATCAATTTGTTTATAAATAGTGAAATGTAGAGAGCGAGATGGACTCTTTGGTAAATCTGCAGTTCTTTATGCTCAGCAAGTGAAAATTATAAACAAACTTTACTGTAATGTAGTTAAAGAAGGAAGCATAATTCTACTATTGCCATTTGTGCTTTCTTCATCATTCACTATGCTTCTTCATAGCTGACAGAATAGAGGGAATCCAGCAGGAACAAAATGACACATTGATGAAAATTACCAGCTATATGTATTTTAAAAAGTAACATTAAAAAGGCTGTATAGGTTTAGTGTAAGTTATTGACATCTTGCTTTAACTGATTTATTTGCAATCACCCTTTGAAAAGTTAATGCATACTGAAGGATTTAAATTTGTTTGGGTTGGTTGGTTGGTTTGTTTGGTTTGGTTGTTTGTTTTACACAGTCCTCAAAAATAAGCATATGTTTTCATGGTAGGTATTTAAAATGCAGGACCCTCATCTCAGAGTAGTTTCCACACACAGATCTTCTAGCAGCAGGTAAGTGGTTCTTCCCAAGAAGCTGAACAGTGAAATGAAAAGATTACTAATATCTAGATGAGGTGCGTAAAGCTAAAGGTGGCTGGTGAAGGATTTGCATTCAATGATCAACAGTAAAGAAAAAATTTGGTTACTTTAAATAAAATATAAAAGTCCAACTGTTCAGAAGCCAGAATATATGTTCAACTCTTTGAAACCTCAGAGCAGAGATCAGGAACCACTGACAGAGATCAGAATTTCAAATTGTGTTGCCATCATCTGTGGACAGACAGAGACATTTCTTCCTGTGCTTCTGTTAAATCCAGTAACACGTGAGCATCACCAGGCAGCTGAGCTCACTGCTGCTCAGCCTGAGTCTGACAGGCTGGCAGAGGGCTTGGTCCAGGCAGGTGTTGGATGCTGTGGCTCTGTGTTGTCATCAGCAAGCTGTAGCAGCTGATGAAATGGCTTTTGACATGTGATGGGCAGGCTTGAGTGGGAGCATCCTGGTTGGAGGTATCCATGGCTGGTGAAATGGGAGCAGCAGCAGTTTGGCGGCCTGGGATGGGTAAAACAGACCAGGATGAGCTCTAGGAGCTCAAAGGAGGTGGAGAAGGAGGAGCAGCTCAGGTCAAGAGCGTACGTTATCCCCAAGGGCTACAGTACCAGTGAATTCAAAACACCTTTGCCAGTGAGTGGCAAACACAGAATAACAAGATTTTTTTTTTTTTTAGGTGAACTTTCTGTGATTATTAAAGAACTGCAGTTAACAGTAGGTTACTCAGAAGGAGCAAAATAACCTATGAAACTATGATGCATAAAAAGATTAAAACAAATATTTACTGTAGCAAAATCCTGAAGACTGTAAAATTTCTTATATTGAAGGAATTAACTACTGTATCATGTTTTGACCACCCATGTTTTTTTCTAACATCCTCTAAGGCTCTAAAACTATATATCTTTAGATTTTCGTCTTCTGCTTTGTTGTTGCACTGTGCTAACAGTCATCTGTTCCCTCATGGCCAGATATGCACTTGAACTGTGACAGTCCAGCTAATTTTGATGCAGCATTGATTAGATGTGTTCAGTGTGCTGCCTGCCTAAGCAGACATAGCTTGTATTGTAATTTGAGGTGCATTTGGACACAGCATCAGATAATTTGGGTGGTGTTTATGGCCAAGGGAACAGTATGTTGAGTGTTTCAAGGGTCACATTAAGGAACTGTCTGTGCTGGCATGCAAGCCTGTGAGAGCTAAGGGAAAGTTGGACTGAGCCCTCAACTCAATTGAGTATTAGCAGCTTCTGGTAGTGGGTTTGCATTTGGTTGCTTTTCAAAAATTCTTAAGTCATGGTTGAATTTGGTTCTTTTAGGTCTCAGGCTAGAATTGGATATGTTTAAATAGAACATAAAATTTTTGTAGGGGAAAATGTTATGAAGACATGCTTAATGCTACCTCTCTTGATTATGCAAGTACACTAGTACTGGAAAAGAAATGCTCTCAGGAAACATGCTTTTGGTATCTTGCTTTAAAATGTTCAGGTCTTGACATTAAAGACCATTGCTTCAAGATTTGATTATAGCAACTCGAATTCAGGAAGAGTGGGGAAAAATAGTGTTAGTTACTTGCCAGTGCTTCCCCACATAAAACCAGGGAGCGAGTAACAGAGTGTTCCTCTCAAGGCTGGGCTGTGCAGGCATGTTCTGTAGAATAAGTTGTAGAATTTTGAGTAAGGTGTTGTGTTTGCTAAGCCCTGTCAAAGCCATCAAGGTAGTACTCAAGCTGGAACATGAGCCAGGTTGTTTTTCAACTGGATTGACATTTGTTCTTGGGGGCTATTTTGGGGGTTTTGTACTCTGATAAGCAAATGTGTCTTTTATTACTGATTTCAGTGGTGTGGCTGAAGATGTACTCAAAAAGCAATGTCTCTCTGCTTTCCAGAATAGACTTTACATTTTAAGGTTCTTTTAGTAAGTCTTCAGAGATGTGAAAATATGTCCTTAGACAGCTTTATAACTAGCATATTGATATTAAAACTTAAATTACTTTTATTGTTTGCTTCTGATTGCTCTATTATTCTCATGTGCATTATTTAAATACAATGTCTTATTAATTATAAAAAGTATGAATTATTTTTATGTCTTGCTTACATGGACTTGTTAATCTGAATATGTAGACAACAGAGTATGACTACTTGGTTGAGTATCTATCTATCATGGTATTGAGAATGTGATGAGATTATGATGGTTTGCTCTTTGGGTGGTTTGCTTTGGGATTTTTTTGAGGTTTTTCTACCATCTCCAGACATGTGTCATTAGATTGCTTGCAAGAAGTTTAAGCACGGATATGAAGGGCCTGAAAGGAAGCCTCTCATCAAAGCAGGGGCTGTGCTAAACATGAGGTCTTAAGGAAACATAGCCCAAATTGGTACTGAAGCCAAATATTAAATGTTTTCTTTTTTTCCACTGGCTGTTCATATCAGTAATAGCCCAGAAGCAAATTCTGGAATGGAACTAAATAGATACATATTTTATTGTAGAAAAAAATTCTCAAGGTTTTTCCAGAAACTTATGACCTCAGTCTGGATTTACCCCTGCCTATGTCTGGAGCAGATGCCTGACTTTGGTACCCATCTGGTTTTGCTATTTGTCCGGTTGCACACAGTACTGGCAGTTGCTGTTCTCCTTTGTCACTTTTGGAAGGACTGCCTTGAATTCACAGGTCTTTTTGCTAAACCAATTTTCATTTTGATTAAATGCACACTAAAAATATGTGTTTGAATGCTCTTTACCTTGGCATATGAACTGATTGGAACAAGCTGTGGAAGAAGGATGTCACCCAGACACTGACAAGAAAAGGATCTTTTTCCCATGTGGGTGATTGTGGTTTAACTTGATTTTCTGAGGACAAAATTATCTGAACTTACTGTGTGGTGTTGAAAAGAGATATTGTTAACCAGAATACACATATTTGTTTTGATTTGGTTTGGCTTTTTTTTTTTTTAGTACCCAGAAATATTTTCCACAAGTCTTCATTTAAATTACATTATCTTCTGAAAAAATCTGATGATCACTAGCTCTGCTATAGTCACCACATAGCAATGACCTGTTCACTGCTTCAAGAGTTCCTAAGTACAAGCTATTCATATGTACAAGGTATTTATTAAGCCCCAAATTTTGTTGCAATTTCAAACCAGGTGGTGTTTCATACTGAAATTGCCTATTGGACTATCAGTGAAATTACTGAGGAACAGAATTACAAGGAGCTTGTCAAGTACTACCTGGTAGCTGGTACACATGGATAGCTCCTATCTCATCATACCTAAGTATTGTTTACTGTTTTTCTTTAAAATTTTTGGGTGTAACTGTATAGACAAGGTTTTTATATAGTAAATCAAACTTCTATATTGTGAATTCATGTAGCAATTCAACTCATGGAGGCTGCTTTGTCGTTAATTCATTCCCTTGTTAGTGCACATTAATCCCCCATGTAAGCAAGCCCTTGCTAAAGCTCATTTAATTTTAAATCATTTCCACAAGATGAGCTTGCACCCATGAGCCAAATCAGTGCATAAACAAAGCTTTAGATAAAGCTTTATTTACATTGACCTAATGCAAATCAAACAACCATTTCTAAGTCCAGTCCATTATTTTCTACTGCTACGCACTGAAGGGAAGCTGCTCTTGCCCTCCTTTTTTAATGACAATTTTTCCTTTTCTGCATTGCAATCTTTATTAATCTTACCAGCTGGAAAACAGAAACAGAAAACTATAATTATTTGGAAATCATTTTATCACTAAAAATCAGCTTACAAATGTTTTCATAGGATAATTTTCCTCATCTGTGAAGTTTTTCATCTTTATTTAGGGAGAAATAGATCAAGTTTGTTTTTCTATCTGGTGCCTGTTTCCTTTGCTAGATAGTTAAGAGATAACTGTTAATTGTTTACCCTCCATTTGCCTGCAGAACTGATAGTTATTCTACCAGGAAAGCCCTCAAAGCAGCCTGATAGCGACAATATTTTGATATTGTAGCTACTTGGTGTTTATAAGGGTAAGGCC
Source organism: Formicarius rufipectus (assembly GCA_013399695.1). NCBI lineage: Eukaryota > Metazoa > Chordata > Aves > Passeriformes > Formicariidae > Formicarius > Formicarius rufipectus. The sequence goes on along the minus strand of VXAU01004757.1, from coordinate 468,715 downwards.
ACATCATGGTTTATATGAGTTGTCAGGTCCAGCATCTCATACATTCAAAATGCAAGTGATTATAGCATTAATTCAGAAGGAGTCAAAGCAAGCACAGGGTCAACACGTATGCCAGAAGCTGGCCCTGCCGCAATTACTGGCATCTTCATGGACTACTTCTTTTCATTTATATTTTTGAGTTAAATAATCAGGTCATTCTGGGTGGTGCCTTTTAAATCTCCACTTAGGAAATGGATGTGCCTTCAGCAGAGTGTTTGAGTTTCTGTCCCAGGACCACAAGTGGAGGATGGAAAAGCCAATCTGGGGAAAAATGGACAGGTGAACACATCTCACATGAGCACTCGAAAACTTCCTTCATCCATTAAATATTCAACACATCCACTGAATAAAATGTAATGCCTTTTTCATTACCATTCAGGTAAATCTCACCATTAAAGAGGAGGAGAAAGACTGTGGCTTATACAGAACAGGCTGTTCATTCTATGTTACATGACTTTGGTGATACTGAGCACCCATAAACACAGTTGATTGAGATTGACACAATTGATGTCACATGTAAATTACTATGGCAGTGTGAAACAGATGAAACTGGGGGAACATGTCCCAGCATGTTCTTTAACTTCTGACATTCTTCAGTTGCATTCTCAAGGGGTCTAGGTTTGCAGCTGATAAAAAGAAAATGATCAGTGTAATGTATAAAGCCAGAATATAAGTGCCCATTGTTTTCTAGCAGTTAGACACTGGTGGTATGCGGTGGATTTAAAAATTATTCTTTGCTAAGTCTAAAAGACAGGACTTTTGCCCTAATATAAACTAATTTTTTGCTCATTCATGCCAGCTGTCACTGGCCATACAAAATTTTGGTGCTAAGAGGGGCTAATAAAGACGTAACCTCCTAAGACTGATCAGTGTCTATAGTGAATGCAACCTGCTGTACTTAGCTGCTGTCCTGCTTTTCAAACTATCTGGAAATTTTGTGATAGTTGTTTGCACCTTCCAAGACTCATGGAAACTTGGACTATTCTCCTATAGCTTAATTTTATTCTTATTACTTGTGAAAAACTAAAAGTACATAAAAATGCATAGAGTAGTAGCAGCTTTTGAGAATATCTGCAAAAACCAGCTTATGATTAAGGCTGGTCACCAAGCTTGGAATTTCCTTTTCATGTTTCCAGTCCTCATCTTCATACAGTAAAATATTTACATTAGCAAGCATTTAACTTGATAATTAAAATTGCCAAAAGGCCAGCTTCTCAGAGGTGACACTGTAGAAAAAGAGAAAAGGCTTAAATTTAGTGAATATCCTAAAGCCTTGATGATACCGCTACTTGATTCCACCTGGGTGTTAGGAGAACAGGTCTGCATTAGAAAAGCAGCAGTTTTTTCAACAGAGTGAATTTTAAATTATCAACCTTAAGAGTATTTAAATCTTTATTCTGGAAGTTTTCTATTGTGAAATTATGCCAAATTCATGAAATATGTGAGTAAAATGAAGTATAAAGTCTCCTTGATTAGTCTACAGCTATTTCTACTGGTTTAGCCTCTTTTATTAGAAAATGTCCACTAGTTTAATGACTTTTTTTTTTTAACCAAGCTGAGGTTTTCCCTTGAAATATATATATACACATGCATAGATATGCACATTTGTCTTCTATGATTCAAATTACAGAGCTATAAATGGTTTTGGGTCTTTATCAGCTTGCCACATTTCATACAGCTGGATACCTGCCACATCCTGCTGTCTTGGGGTAACACTGACAGAGTGGGTGAGTAGCTGTCTTTCCATTCAGATCTGAAAGTTGTTCTCACTGCTATTAATATTGCAGCAAAAGTAGTCTTGGTATTTTATGGATTCCTCTGAAGGCAAGATCCAAAGCCTGTGTAATCCAAACATCCTTCACTTTAGCTTCTCACTGAGATTGAAGACTCTATGTAATCCCTGGTCTTTATTGCCTTCCAAATTCCACTCTGTAAGCATCAATATATTTCATTCAGTATTGCCAGCAAACTGTAAGCTGAGTTTATAAATGTGTCATGTGAGACATTTTTTTAGCTTTTGACACAGCTCGCCTCCCATAAATGAATAAACGAGGCCAAAATGTCCAAATCAGCTTCTCTTCAGCATAGAGATAAGGCAAGGCACCTTTGGGTGTGAAATTCAGTCCATTTCTCAAATGAATTTCTGCAACAGTGAGTTCCCATATGTTGGAGCAAAGCATAATGCATATGACAGGCAAGTACTACTTGCCCTCAATTACATTTATATAATACTCCTCTATATAATAAAGCTCTGTATAAGGGCAAATCCTTTGCATGCCTAACAGATAAGCTGGAAGGGAAGCAAAAAAAGGATCCTTTTCCATTCGCCCTAGTTTAGCCTCTTTGGTATGCATTGCCAGAAATGAGGCAGGGTTACGATTTAGTGCATGCACACCCCTAAGAAGATTTGGCTTAAGACAAGAGGAAATTAGTTTAGTAGGGTTAATTTGCATGCCCAGTCAGTCCTGCTCTGAAAGGATGGTCCTGGCTCTGCCTGGTGCCACCAAATGGCCACGACTGCATTCCTTACTGGGTCACCTCACCATGCACAGCTTGTCCTTACACTACATCTCACACTTTTTTCAAGGGTAAATGCTACACTCCCTGACATTTTTTTGTTGCTGCCTAATCACTGGAAATAACACTCTGAGACCCCTGGAACAACCAGCACCATCAAATGTTCTCTTCTATTTCTTTCTACTTTTACCAGCCATGTGATCTTTGGTGAAGTGCCACGTTGGCAGCAGCCACCCTATCTTGGGTAGAGTCTGTCAGACAACTGAGAAGACTTGAAAGCAGCTTCCTGCTTTGTAGCCATAGCTTTTCTCCCATTTACTACATCACTTCAGTCTTAGGAGCCTTGCTCTCAGCATTTCCACCCCAGACCCACTGCTTTTTGGATGCTTAAGGTGTGCAATGCATTTCACCACACCCCCTCCCTATTGCCTGATGCAACCACCACAAGATATGCCCCAGAAGGGTTATAAAGTTGAGGACATAATCCCCACAGCTAAGATTGTTGTACAAGGAATGAGATGGACTGTGTGCACTTCATAGAAAAGTGAGGAATAGAAGGCAGAAAATAGAAGCAGCAGTATGGAAGATTAGGAGCTAGCAACAGGGGAGGAGGGGGCAGGGGGGAGGAAATGTGGCTGTTCTCATAATTTTAAAATGGCTGCTTAAATATGACCAGTGGGACAATAGTTATCATCTTGAACCTGTTCTGTCACCCAGCTGTTCTCCCAGAGGCCAAACTCAGGCTTATTCCACACCCGGCAGGTTGCTGAGCTGCACAGAGCAAAGAAGTGTGGTGAAGAGGGTCCCCTGTTGTGACAAGGTGCCACACCTTGAACTAAGCTGTCCAGATCTGACCAGGAGTGTGAGGCTTAGCTGCTTTTGACTTGATATTTGCCTCTCCATGAGGCAATTCTGACTCTTCCCGTTGATAATGCTAATGAGATCTGAGTGGGTTAGCTGTAGGCTGCCTTGCTGTTGAATTTAGCCACTGAAATATCTGAATTTGATTTTTTTTTTTTTTTAATACATAGAGAGTTTATTCATTTGCTGGAGATACAGAGCAGTGAGAGAATTGTCAAAACTATTTAATGTATTTGTTCTTACACAGGCAATGTTACAGCTTCTGTTTTACCTCTCATCTCCTACCTTTTCCACAGGAAATTTCCAGGTTTTGGAACACTGTATGTCAGTGAATAGTGAGTGGGGGAGACCCAGGGAACTTAATGTTTGTACGTGTAAGATTTTGTATCATTGCTCCTAATGATGCCAAAGTACGACAGGTTATTCCTTGCTGTCAGTTTGTGTTGTCAGCTAGCTCTGTGCCCCAAAGTGAGGCAGTTACCCAGAGCAAGTCTAATGCTAGTGCTTCTTTGTCTTTTTTGTATCATCATCGTAATTTCCTCAGCTGTCTTTTCCAGTCTGCTTTCCTTGTTGTTCTTTTCTTAAAATAATTATCCACTGTCAAAGTAATGAAAGTTACTTGAGGGGAAACTTGATTACAGGGGATCTGAAAAGAACTCAGAGGTATGTATTTGTTTTGCATGAACCGTGGAAGTGAATGCTCTGCCTTGTTTCAACAGCCTGAGCATGTCCTCCCTGGAATAAGGGTCCCAAATGTGCTAAGCTTTCCCTTTCCTCTATTTTCCATTCAGGGTTTGAACATGAGTACCCAGCCACACAGTGTGACCAAAGCAGAGATCCCTGCCCATGTTCTTTACACCGTAGGAACTTGTGTGCTCATTATCGGCTCCATTGGCATCATCGGGAACCTCCTAGTTCTCTATGCATTTTACAGGTACAAAAACTCCTTTCATGGTTAATCTGACTGGTTTTGAGGTTCACTAGTGCCTGTGTGCAGATTTCTGCATTGCTTTCCTCTTGAATTAAGTCTCCAAGTGTAGGCTGATGGCAACAAACCAGGGAGCGGGGCTAAGGGAAGGCAACCGTATGGACACACACATCTATATGCATCACTGATAACCTCAGGGTAAATTCCTCATGTTTCAAGGAATCAAAGAAAATGATATAATGAATATCTTGTTCTTTGAACAGATCCAGATGAAAGTTTAAAGAATGGTTCAGTTCTTTCAGTTATAGAAACCACGTTCTCCCTGTTGCAGATTTCTTCACTTACCTTGTAATATTTGCAGAAATACTTGATAAACACTGACACTCCTCCCAGCAGCCCAGATGTCCTGGAAGGACCAAGAAATCAATATGCTACATGAAATAAGCTCATGCCACCGCTGTATTCACTGCTTCAGGCAAATCATAGGATTTCTGTCAGAGTAATTTCTTGGCAGAGGAATAGACAGCCCAAGTTACTGCAGCAAGCATATGAAAACATCTCATGGGGGAAAAAAAATAGCTGTCCTTTGTCCCACACTGTGATGCTGGATTTCAAAATCCTCCTTGTTCACTGCTTGTTGTCATTATGCAGGTTGATGACCTTACAATGCTAGAGACACTGGTGGAGTTATGAACAAATCACTAGTTTCCTATTCTTAAATGATTAACACAAATTAGTTAGTTATTTTTAATAACTGCCTTCTAATATGATTTAACAGAGAAATTGAATTCCCTGCAACAGTAGATACCTTCATGATTTGTTAAATGTAATTCAAGCTCTGCATTTTTCTTGAAATTTGTGTGTTTTACCTGGTGTTGAAAAAAAGCATTAAAATTTCCAAGTAGGAGAATCTGCACAGGCAGTTGAGCACCTGTGAAGGTGTCACCTCTGAACTCTCTCTCAGCCAGTTGCTGCTGGCAGTTATGAGATTCAAGAATTTGTTAGCATTGAGGTGGCTTTCTCACCTTCAGTATTTATCATTATCATTATAAGGAAAGAAATTCGTGTTAGCTGCAAATACTGATATTGCAAAGCACATCAGAAAGGCCTCAGTGATTCAGCTTCTTACACTGAAGGAGGCATTTGGGGCAAAATAAAGAATTATTTCAAACTATGGAGAATTACTGCATGTAGGTTGCAAAATAAAATTATTTATAAAATTCTGCCCCCTCCCTGTATCTCATAACACTCTCAAAAGTCTTGAATTCAAACTCTAGCTCTTTACCTCACCATACAACCAATACAGTGTTTCACATTGAGGGACTAACCAGTTCAGTGCTACACCTTCTCATTATATCTCTCAAAAGTGGCAGCTGAGATTTGGATGAGCTGAACTCAAATATTAATTTATCTTTCCTAGTTGGACACAATGTTAAGAGCAACAAGGGCATATTCAACCAAACAACTCCAAGTACAAGTGAGATATTCTTTATCATGTTAACACATCTTTGTTCCTCTTGACCAATGCCAAGGGTAATCTTGAATGCCCACTGAAAGTTTCCGAGGAGGTTGTAACTCCAGATATCCCTAAGAAGTGACACTGCGTGAAGTGGTGAGATGCTGGGAAAGGAACTGGAAGTGATGTTTGTTTTCTTTGGATAAACTTTGCTTGCAGACTGTCTGCTTTCACACTCCTTGTTGTGATGTTTAGTGTTGCCTGTTCATCTGCAGCTGAGAGTTTTTGTTATCTCTTATGAGATGTATATGAGCAAAAATACTTCTTCCAAACCTTTGTTTGTGCTGTAGTACTTTGAGAAAGGTAATTTATTTACTTGTAAAGTGCCAACCTTTCAGGTCAGCATCTTTTAAAATATCACAAAAGCAGATCCTTTGTCTCTGTAACCTGCTTCAGATCCTGGTCGTGTGCAGTGCAAGTCACAATCAATACTACAGCACTAGCAGGGAACTGCTCTGTTTCTGAACAAATCCATATTTTTCAAAATAGCAGAAACTCTCCTCAGTTTGAAGAGGAAACAGCCCATTTTATCCCTCCTGCTCTTGTCAGTTATCATTTTGAAATGACTACAGCTGTAGCTGCAGTAATTGACTGATGATTAGCCATTGATTCATTGTAAGTAACCATTGATTCCAACCTGGACAGTGATTATGGTAGTAAGCAAAGCTATAACTTTAGCTTTTCACTTTCTCTGTTTAAAATCATGTATTTCTCCTGTTTTTAAGCAACAAGAAGCTGAGGACACCTCAAAACTACTTTATAATGAATTTAGCTGCAAGTGACTTCCTGATGTCAGCTTCTCAGGCACCCGTGTGCTTTGTCAACAGCCTGAGCAGAGAATGGATACTTGGAGATATAGGTACTTTTCAGCACTAATTCACAACTCACCAGCAATATGCTGTCTGCAGTCTATTTTAGCCATAACAGTCTTGGCTTGTGCCATGCAGAGAACAGCAGTTACAGTCCCAGTTCTTGTCATCATCAGTCAGTATGATGTCACATGTTTTGTATTGTGGATTTGATTCTTTTATAGTACGTGTTTTGGAAAGGAAGGAGTCAACATCAACACATAATCATGTTACCCTTTAGTTTGTAAGGGAGATGCTATGGCTGAAAATTGGTAGAAAAATTTTAATAAGTTGAAAGTAGCTTTTCTGTATTAGTTTAAGAATAATGATACTTAGTTGAAGACTCTGCAAATTTAAGCTCCTTTCTTGCCAACTGTTAGAAAGAAAACATGATCAACACTCAAATTATAGCTGAAATGTGAGTACAACAAGAACCTCAGAGGGCTTGATGATCCACTTGATGCTGCTCATCATAACACAATTGGGTGAAAATTTGCACCAAATGGTGGCTGTGTATTGGTGGAGCAAGCCCGGAGACCATGTACTGTTTTGAGAATGTTTTTAGTCTTGCTCATCCCCTCAGATAAAATCAGTGTAAATTACCATGCTGTCACAAATTAAGCTCTGATTTGGGTTGAGTGGAATTTAGTCCTTAGTTGCAGGTTATTTATAAAGACTTTAGAAATCTGTTTTAAGGTTAAATCTGGTATTTTGACTGCCAGCCATTCCTGGTGGGCTCTTATCTGTAACCCCATGGGGCAATGCAACATTTCAAAAAATGGATGATCTTTAACATAGGTTTCTGAACTAAATTAAGGACAGTGTAACTCTAAAAGTTTCATCTGGTAGTACAATGCCCGAATGAAGACAGGGTGAAAAAAAAACAAAAAACAACCAAACCTGTTTCATGTAAAAAAAAATCAGTTCTTTTAAAAAGTACTACCATTTAAAATAGAAGTTGGAGCTATTTTGCAGCTGGTGTTTTAGTCATCAAATTTAAACCTCTTCTGTATTTTTAAGCCATATAAACTAATATAATTTTTTTAACACCTATTGGTCATTGGCAGACAGAAGTCTGCTGCAGCCTGTTAAAATCAATATATTGGGCAACAGTCCAGGAAAATATAACTTTAATTAAATTGGATTTTCTTTGAGGCAGTTTTCCACTGAGGTTCCCAGTTGCAGCCTGGAGTAGGACTTGTTAAATACATATATTTGTAATTTATTTATATTTGTGTTTTTCTCATAAGCATTTAATAACTATGAAATTGTGAGGTTAGGAAAATTCTTCTAATGAGAGAGAAGTCCCAAGCCAGGAAAAGAATGGGAGGTTTATTATGATGGACTCTGAAAGGAAACATGCATCTTTTCAAGAAAACGCCTGACACTGCCATTTTCTGCTTCAGGCTGTGACTTATATGCTTTCTGTGGGGCACTCTTCGGAATCACCTCAATGATGACTTTGTTGGCTATTTCTGTTGACCGCTACCTTGTCATCACTAAGCCCCTGCAATCCATACAGTGGACGTCAAAGAAACGCACCATGCAGATCATCGCCATCGTATGGCTCTACTCACTGGGATGGAGCGTGGCTCCACTCTTCGGGTGGAGTATGTTGTCTGCTCTTTCTCTCTCTTCTAGCTTTCCCTGTGTGGTTTGTTTGGGGTTTCAAAAACAGTTTACTCATAAGTTCTTGCTGGGCACCTAGCCACCACCTGATGTCATATCATACATCTACACTTACAGCGTTGCAGATACCCTCTTCTCCCCCTACCCCCAGGCAGTATACAAGCAGAACAAATTGCAGGTGGAGTATTAGGTGTGTGTCCGAGAGCCCAGCAGTCAGGGCCTCCTCTGCGTGTGTGCACTCACATCCTCAGACCACACGTACAGTATGGCTGGCACAGCTCTCAAAGGCTATGGATACAGTACTGGGTTTATTTTAAGTGCTTTGTTGGATCAGCAACTGTGCTAACTTTGAGTGTATGTGTGAATAATATATTCCATGTATTCCATAGGTTCCTATGTGCCTGAAGGCTTGATGATATCCTGTACATGGGACTATGTAACCTACTCCCCTGCAAACAGAAGTTACACCATGATTTTATGTTGCTGCGTGTTTTTTATTCCCCTGATAATAATATTCCTTTGTTATTTATCTATGTTCCTGGCCATAAGACGTACTGGCAGGTAAGAAATGTAGCTGAAAGAAGCACATATCCCTCTTCTCGTATTAGAAAATTTTCTCACTTTCTTTGGCTGCAGAAAAATCTGAATAAAAAATTAACCTGAATTGAAATTGGAACTCTAGTGGTAGATCATTAGCAGCTATAAGAGCAGAAATATTTTTTGCCAATTTAAAAACTGGAATGGATGTGTGGATTTTGGAGTAGAAAAAGAAGTCTCTGGTGATTCTAATCTTTTTCCAGTGTGTTAACTAACAATAGATCATATAATTTGATTGAGTTATTTGCATTTCAGATTTACACTACAAGAAACTTGATCCTTGTGTATTCCAGCAGTTTTCAGACCCAAGGGATAATAAATAACATGTAGTAATGGGGGCATCATCTGCCTTTGAGATGTTCTGTAAGCTCTGCAGTCTTCGTATTTTTTGACTCTTTTATTTAAGGCAGACATCCCAGAAAGCCTTGTACTTCACTCAAGCATTACAACCACATTTACAGTATCTGACTATGTTTGTTAGGTCTTCTTTTTCCCCAAAATGTTTTGGTCTATATTTGAAATGAAAAATCAGCAGGTTATTAGATCTATAACTTCATTCTGGCAGTTTTTTTTCTCCTAATGAACACACAACTTATCTTTGATCTGATCCAAGAGCAGCTGGTGTGGTGAGTTTGACCTGCTGCTCACAGTGTCAACAGTTCTGATGGCTTTTCACTGCACCTGTCTGTAGGCACTTATTGAAATCATTTGGCTACACATAGAACTAAATTCTCTTTTTACAGGCACATTTATCTGTATGCCTAGGCTGAAGTTCTTACTCCATTTTTTGGCCTTTGTCTTGTTTTTTACTACACTTTGTGGCATATTTGGCATCAAGCAAAGAATGCATCCTTAAAACAATGGTGTCTTGTACATCCCTGAAGCACAGTGGATGTAAGATTTTTCTATGCCTTTTACTCACTTATACAGGAGGCTACTTTTATGAGTTTAGATGATTAAAGGGATGGAGCACGTCTTCTATGAGGAAAGGCTGAGTAAACTGAGTTTGTTCAGCCTGGAAAAGAGAAGGTTTAGGAGTGACCTAATTGTGGCCTTCCAGTACCCAAATGAGCCTACAAGAAAAATGGAGAAAGACTTTTTAAAAGAGCATGTAGTGACAGGACAAGGGAGAATGGCTTTAGATTAGACGTTAGGAAGAATTCTTTACTGTGAGAGTGATGAGGCACTAGAACAGGTTTTCCAAAGAAGTTGTGGATGCCTCTTCCCTGGAAGCTTTCAAGGCCAGGCTGAATGGAGTTTAGAGCAACCTGGTGTACGTAGTGTCCCCACCCATGGCAGGGGGATTGGAACTAGATGATCTTTAAGATCCCTTCCAACCCAAACCATTCCATGATTCTATTTTATCTTCACAATGCTCTAGGAAGAAGTTTGTTACCCTGATGGCTGGTAGTTAATGTCTCCAGCCTAAATATATCTCCACAAATGTGTAAAAACTATTATTTCTCTGCTAAGCAATATAAAATGCTTAACCATATAAAGTTTTTTAAAATAAAATATGGGATGTTTGGTTTGAGAAGAGAATTTGATGGAATGCTTTTTGGAAAAAATGTTACGACTGCCCGTTGTACTTCCCCCTGAAAATATTCTTCTCTGGTGAATAAATTGGCAGGTAAGTCCTTGTATGTGTTTGGGAAAGGTTCCTATGAGTTGTCAGCGTATTCCAGCATGTGTTACCTTGTGAACTTGAATTTCTGCAAGCTGTTCCTCCCTTGAAAAGGAAAAGATGTAAGACTTGATTTTTCCATCCAGCTATGGCTGAAACCCTCCTTGTGTTAGGATAAGGACAGTGCAGGCCTATCCTGTAGTCCCAGGGGTTCTGGCCCAGTCTCACAGGCAAACATAGCACTTGCAACTGTTTTGCTACATTACTTACCTTCTAGAGTTTTTAAATATCAGAGGACAAAAGAAGAATTAGAGCAAGGAAATATGAAATCCACTTCATTTTGCATATTGCCGAGAACACACTAGAGAAGTTGCACCTTGCTTCTCCCCTTTCCTGATGAATTATCTTACTTTTTGCCCTGCACAGAGATGTTCAAAAGCTGGGGTCCTGCAGCCGGAAATCCCACCTCTCTCAGTCCATGAAGAACGAGTGGAAACTGGCAAAAATTGCTTTTGTGGTCATAATTGTGTTCGTCTTGTCCTGGTCTCCATATGCTTGTGTCACCTTGATTGCTTGGGCAGGGTAAGTGGAAAAGAGATCCAAACACATGGGTTATTCTGAAATGCAAATATGGTTAGTACTGTCACTCACATGAAGCAGATCTCCTTTCTGAAAGGTTTTAAGTAAACATTACATTAGAGATAATATCCCATTCTTTATTATATGCTTGTGAATAAATCAAGAAAAAGGATTGTCTATGCATTTTAAAACTGTTATGACAACTTAGTCTTCATTTTTGGTACACATTGTTTTCTCTCCCCCATGATACTTCCTATGTATGAATTGGAGGAGCTGTCTCTTTTATCTCCTAATACCCACTGCCTGAATTAGCTTCCTCCATGCACTGCTCTCTCCTCCAACCATTCTCCCCTCCAAAGGGACCTGGTATCTCATCAATATGTTTTCTGCTTTTCAAGACCAATGTTGAATGGGACCTTGAGTAACTTCTTCTAGTGAAAGATGTCCTTGCCCATGGTGTAGAGGTTGGGATATAGATGCTCTTTAAAAGTGTTTTCTGACCCAGATCATTCAATGACACTATGATATTAAATGTGATTATTCCGCAGTGACACTGATCACAGGTGTAGGAGCTTAAAGTGAAAATACTGGTTTCAAACCACTTCCAGTCCTCTCTTCCTTCTGCAGTGTTTGAAACTGAGTCACTGACACACATTACTGTGCAGCAGAGATATTGCTGATGAAAAGATTCATAAGTTTGATTCTGTTTTCTTTTTAGCACCAATCACTTTTACCAACTGATCACAACGGGTGTTCTTTTGTTGGGGGTTTGAGAGTTTTTTGCCTATTGTAGAAACAGGGAAGGTAATTCTATATGTTCCCAGTCATTCTCAAATAGGTAACTTGCATGTCTTTGATCTTCTGCAAATGAATGTAAACAAGTGCATGCTGTCAAACTCAAGTATTTCACCTGAGTAAAGAATGAATTTGAATGAATCAATGTTTAAGGATTATTTCTTATAAAAAGAAATAACAGTCAAAAGGAGGAATATGTTTTAACAATAGAGTATTAATCCCTGGCATAGCTGTGTGTAATGTTTTTGCTTTGTTTCAGTCGTGCCAACATCCTAACACCATATTCCAAATCTGTGCCAGCAGTTATTGCCAAAGCTTCTGCAATCTACAACCCCATCATATATGCAATAATTCACCCAAGATACAGGTATAGTAAATATATAGATATGTGTGTAATTGTACACGCAAATGTGTTTCTTTACAAGGAACTGTGCTAAGTTGAAGGTAAACCAGCAGGAGAAATAAACCCAACTCAAAACAGATTACAAGTCAGAGTTACAATTTACTAAAAAGGTTACAATAATTACAATGATACAGAGAAAAAATGGGTTTTAACCCCCCCAAAATAGATGTATAACCCAGCACTCTGGGGCACAAACAGAATGGTGTTCATTAGCCCCTGTGCTGAGAGACATGTGCCCCCCATGAGTGCAAAGTGAAAGGAAAGGAAAACCAGTTGGTGAGGATGATGGTCACAGTCTTCTTGAGAGTGGTGTTGCAGTCCTGTTGAGGTTCTGGTCCTCCTCTGGATCCAGTGACTGGTACCTGAAGTCACAAAACCCAAAGATTATATATGCTCAGGTTCAGGTGGGAATGCCCAGTACCTTCCTCAGGGCAAGGAATTTCACAATGGGTGATTTAACTCCCTGAGTCATGGGATATTTTTGGAATCTTTGACGGCCCATTAGCAGACATGACCCCTCAGGCTGGGTGTGAAGGTGCTGATGCCTCCCCGGAGGGGAGTTATCACAGCGGAGTCATTGGTGTGAAGACAGGAACACTTCACTATCTCACGGGGTCCTTTAACACCCAGATTGCGGTCTGAGGTGTCAGGTGTGCCCTGGGGAGCTGCTGCAAATGATCCATTAATAACAGTCCATCAGAAATAACATAGAGTGTGTAGAATATGGTTTTGGTTACACCTACACAGTGATAACTAGGACAGGAACAAATTAGCTTCTTTCCTTCAGCCTCACCCCATGCAGTGAGTCCCTGCACTGACCATCCCATGAGGGCATCCAGGTGCTCAGATCCCAGGCCACACCCATCTGGTACATGGCATCCCAGACTGCACGTGTAGATCCAGATGTAGGCTCAGGAGTGGCCAGCAGAGAATAGACCCTTTCTTCTCTCTCAGCCCTCCTCTGTCCTGTGGAACTGCACAACACTGTGACTGACAGGAGGAGGAGGTGATGCTCAGGTCATCTTTCATCATATCAGGGACAGCCACTAAAGGATACTCTCCAGATAAAAGATGCCAACCAGCAAGGCTCAAAAATCACAGCATCACCAATTTAAGAAGCTAAATATGCATATATGTGATGCCTGGTTTTCTGAAACATGTAAAGTTATTATCTTTACATTGACTTTAGTATTAATTTAAAGAAGTTGTTCTTTGGGATAAGCCTTCTGAGAAGCAAACAGCATTTTCAAGAAGTTATGTGCAAAGTGAGAGCTGTAGTAAGCCAGCAGTGCAGACAAGAGTTCCCTGCAAATTAGAAAGTTTCCCAATATACTGAAAAAGCTACATTTTCATTAGTAGACATGCTAGTACTGGTCAACAACTATTTGCCTTCTGAAGACTGTTTTCATATTTGTTTCATTTAGTTATTTCAGGAAAAGACTTTTCATTCTTTACTGTTTTCAAAAATATTAGCTTTGACTTAAAAAAATTAAAGTTTTATACTAATAGTGTTCAATATGCAAAATGTAATGTTGATCACTTCTCTGAAACACTTCAATTTTTTAAAGTACAAAATATTTCTGAAACTTGCCTACATAGGCAAATTATACTACAGTTTTGCTTATTATTATGGACATCAATTACTGTATATTTTCAAACAGAATTTGTTTTTTTATCCAGGTCCTCTGAATGCAGTAAGGTGAGAGATGGAGTATAAAGATAACTTGTTCCCATGTAGTAGATTATTAGAAAGGTAACAATGTTTTGTTAAAAAGGATTTCCGTACTTTGATGAGAAACCTGCAAAAATTTAGATTAATAGAATGATAATATATTACCCATAAAAGATACTTCTCAAAAAAAATCCCCAGAAACCTTTCTTTTTGGAAAATGGAAGAAGGACCATCATAATCTCTTTTGATAGCCTCTCTAGAGCATCCAAGTTAATCATCAGAGATCAATCCAGCCTTTCCCAATATTTAGAGTAAGTGTGAGAACCACCTTGTGTTTCAGAAAGGTCAGTTTCTCTTTGAGCTAACTGGGACCTGAAGGCATACTTAGTATGGACAGAACAAAAATTATTCTGTTTTTAGTCACACAGTCCTAAAAGGAGTTCCAAAGTACTTTGGAAGAGATTAAACAGGCATGGTTGCTACTGAATGGTTTCAAACAAGGACAAACATGCCTTACACCTCCCTCCAGAAACTAAGCAAGGTAAAACTTTTTTTTTCAAGTCACATAATATTTAGAAATGTCCTTCACCTGAGAAACGTGATCCAGTAATGGCAAAGTAAGTAAGTAATGTTCAAACTTCTAAATTAATTAGTTTCCAAAAATTCAGCAAAAGTAGGTTTTCTGGGGAACTGTTCTTGCAGTTGTTAATTTGTTTGTTTGTTTAACATAAGGAAAGGGATACAACACCATTGTGTTCTCAACTCTAATTCCAGCATTTGATGGGCTTCTAAATATTTATTTTCAACTTTACAACTCATGGGAATGTACTCAGAAGCTGTACCTCACACAGATGTAGCTCAGAGGATGCAGTCTTCACTGTAGTTTCTTCGCTGTATGTAATGGTTTGGGTTTTTTTATTTAAACAGTGGCAGTGAAAAATACTTTATATAAAAAATGGGAAATAGTTGTAACAGAACTGCTATTCACATATCTTTAGATTTTTTGCACGTCTTTCAAAACATACCCACCACAAAGTGATGCTGTGTCAAAAGTTCTGACAAAACGCAGGGATGCCATGGGGGTAAATGTGATAAACGTATAAATGCCACTAGATGGCAGGGTTAGTCATCGGTATGAGGTTTGTTTACCCAGGAACTGTAAAAACTGGTAAGTTCGTTCTATTGCCTTACAGCCAGGACTCCGACCTTGAAATTGAGTTCATTGTTTAGAATGGCTGATACATGACAGCATGGTCATAAGAAAAGTGAAGGTTTCTCAGGAGGCTAGTGGAAATAGGCCCAGAAAGAGTGAAAACATAGTATCATATAATTGTAGGATGGCTTTGACTGGAAGGGACTTAAAGATCATCTAGTTCTAAGATCACTGCCGTGGACAGGGGGACCTTCTTCTAGACCAGGTTGCTCAAACAAAGGCCTATCCAACCTGGCCTTGAACGCTTCTAGGGATGAAGCATCCACAACTTCTCTGAGCAATCAGTGCCCCAACCCACATGCAGCACCTTACACTGGCCTTGCTCAACTTCATGAGATTTGCATAGGCCCACCTCTCAAGTCTGTTCTGGTCACTCTGGATGTCATCTGTTCCCTCCAGCACATCAGTCTCACCACAAAGCTCAGTGTCATCAGCAAACTTGCTGAGGTGCACTCAGTCCCACTGTCTGTGTTGCTGTCAAAGATTTTAAACAGCATTGGTCCTAACACCAACGCTTGAGGAATATCACTCATTGCTGATCTCCACCTGGACACTGAGTTGTTGACTGGAACCCTTTGAGTGTGACCATTCAGTCAATTCCTTATCCAGTGACTGGTCCATCTATCAAATCCATGTTTCTCCACTTTAGAGACATATTTTGTTTGAGAATGTCTGCTATCATAACTAACACTTTTTTGCATTCTCCAGAATCCATTTGATTTTTTTTTTTAAAGTTTGCCGAGCATTTTAATTTGAATATAATAATGTTTAGTTTCTGATGAGTTTTTTATTTTTTTCTGATCACAGACTCACAGAATATGCTGAGTTGAAATGGATCCACAAGGATCATCAAGTCCATCCCTTGGCCCTGCACAGGACTATCCCTGAGTCCCACCATGAGTCTGACAGTAACATCCATATTCTTTTTGAACTCTGTCAGGCTTGGTGCTGTGACCACTTCCCTGGGGAGCCTCTTCCAGTGTTCAACTGCCCTCTGGTGGAAGAATCTTTTCTTAATATCCAACCTACACCTCCCCTGACACAACTTCAGGCCATTCCCTTGAGTCCTGTCACTAGTCACCACAAAGAAGAGATCAGTGCCTGCCCCTCCTCTTGTCCTCACAACGACTGTGATGAGGTCTCTCTTCAGTTTCCTCTTTTCCAGGCTGAACAGACCAAGTGCCCTCAGCCACTCCTCATGCAGCTTCCCCTCAAGGCCCTTCACCATCTTCGTTGCCCTTCTTTGGTCACTCCAAGAGCTTAATACCTTTCTTACATTGCAGTGCCCCAAACTGCACCAAATATTCAAGGTGAGGCCACCCCAGTGCAGAGCAGAGTGGGACAAGTCCCTCCCTTGACTTGCTGGTGATGCTGTGCCTGATGTTCCCCAGGACAGGGTTGGCCCTCTTGGCTGCCAGGGCACTGCTGGCTCATAGTCAACTTGCCACGGACCAGGACTCCCACATCCCTTTCCATGGTCCTGCTTTCCAGCATCCCATTCATCAGTCTGTAGTTGTGTTCAGTGATTCCCTGTATGATTTTTTCAAGGAACAGGTTGCCCATAGAGACTGTGGATGCCCCATCCCTGGAAGTGTTCAGGACCAGGCTGGATGGAGCTTTGAGCAATGTGGTCTAGTGGAAGGTGTCCTTGCCCACGACAGGAGGGTTGGACCAAGGTGATCTTTCAGGTGCCTTCAAGGTCCATTCCAAACCAAGCCATTCTATGACTCTCTGACAGTGCTTCAGTTAGTCTTTTTCCTACTAGCACCAGCTTTTCTAGGACTGTGTTAAGAACAGGCTTGCAGCCACAACAAGATTTCAGACACTTCCTTAATAAGTATTTTATTTTTTCCTGCATTTCTGGCCTGTATTTCTAGATATATCAGCAACCTAAGTGTTTATAGACTTGTTGTGAAGTCATTTCATACACTTAGGAGCCATCCAGTCAGGGAAAGAAGGTCTCTTGGGTCTCTTGTGATGATATAGAGTTTCAATAATAGAGTTTCAAAACTGAAAAGTAACTACAGTGCACTTATAAGTCAGCAGGTAAAAATGAACTGTTAGGACCAATTTTTCTTGAACAGTGAATAATGATTAGTGTTTCTGGATAATTTCCAAATCTAATTATTCACATTATACCTTGAAAGTAATTTTTCCAATCACAGATAAATGGGCCACTCTGTTCATGCCAAAGGTGAAGGGTTTGAGAGCGGATAATTTGCCATTTTTTATTGGAACTACTGAAATAAGTTAAATCTAATATATTTTCCAAATCTTTCTAGAAAGAGGCATCTAGAAACCAGGATCTCAAGATTCAAATATGGCTCAAACCAGTGATGTACCACTAGCAAACCAAGATGCTTTTTAGCACAGAGAATTACTGTCACTGCATCTTAATACCACAACAAAATAAGCAAGCCCTTTTGTGGGACTTCCTTACCTTAAGCAATGGAGGAAAAAAGTACATTGAATGTATAATGAATGGAACTGGAAATTTAATTATGATCTTTGTTCTAGGACTTGACTTTTAAGAACTGATGTGAGAGTTTGTTTTACTCCTGCCCATCTACCCACCCCTTTGTCCACCCACTCCTCACTAGTATAAAGGAGAAAAACTCTTCTCTCCCTTATAGATGTTACTGGAAGTAACAAATGTGAGTAAATAAGGAATGTACTCATGTTTTAATTCATGAAATGCTGTTCTATAGGGAAGAAAGCTTTCACTTCTATAACCACTTGTATATTGTCTCTATGTTCTTCAAAAAGTCTAACACATAGCTGTGAATTTCAGGAACCTTTAGGTTTGGTAAGCATTCTTTCATAGCAAACAGGGAAATTCTGCATCTCCACATTTCAAACTAGCTCCCAAGTGAAGCACAATTACACAGAAATAATTGGTTCAAAACTATTCCACCATAAATAATGAATAATCATGAATAATTTTGATTTGCAATATTTTTCAAAAAAAGGTTTTTCCAATTAATATATATTTTACAGTAGATGACCAATATAAAATATTAAATAGTTTAGATCTATTCTCTATTTCATACATACAACATTAGAACTTCTTTTACAATCCATACTTTCATCCCAGCCAAAAAATTTCTCCTCAGTAGTCCTCCCAAATCCTAGTAAAATTGAAACTCTGTTCCCTCAAGACATTAAAAAATGTTCATGTGTTGTCCTTGAAAATTCATCATTAGGCATATGTTTCCTGAACATCCAGCATCAGGAGATTTCTGCATGAAATCCTACTTAATGGACAGAATGGTGTGTTTTAGAGTGACTTGAAGTTATCAGATAGTTTGGATGCCCAAGTAGGTTATGGCACATGAAAAACTATTTCTGTGTCAGAGGGAAGAGGTTCAGCTTCTCAGACTTAGAGCTTCTCTGATAGAAACAGATAAAATACACAGGAGGAAAAAAAGCTGCAGCTGCTTTTCAGCATCAGACTGAGACCTTCAGCATGATAGGAAATTTATGGGGACTTGGCCTTTTCTCATGTCCTGTAAACTCATGTCATTTATCAGAACATTTTACTTTATTTTGTGTACAACATTAACTACCTTTTTTAATCCAGCACCACATAAGGACTCTTCTGCCCCAAGCAGCTCAGTGGGGCTCTGACAGGTTGCCAACAGGCATCTTGGCAGAATAAGGAATGATGGTGTGGCAGCTTTTTTCAGTCCTGTCTCCAGAGCAGACACAGAGTTGTTGTTCACTTGCCTTTGAAGGTAGGGAGGAAAGAGACACAGAAGTCTGGTATACTGAGAATGGTGATGATGCCAAATATTTGTGTTTGGTGGGGGTGGATTTCTTTTTTGAATTACAAACTAGTGATCTCAGAATCATATCTTGAAATTTTAACACTTGATCTTTTCTGAGAGTAGAAATTATGATTTTAAATGTACTAATCATTCAACACAGTAACTGTAGAAACAAAGACTTTGCAATATACATCTGCTTGACTCGCATTTCGGTGTAAAGTCAATATTCCAACATCGTCCACCTGTCTCTAGTCCTCTGCACCAGTTCTTTTCCACATGCCTTGTTGCTGCTTCACTTCTTGACTTGTTAATTCAGTTTTGTGCCAGTATCAGCTTCATCTATTGGGCTGAAATAATGGATTGGGAAGTGCTGGAGAGGTGTTTTACCAAATGAAGCATTCTGTGCATGGGGGAGGCTTTTGGGCTCTTCTGCACCATGCAGGGCCAGGGCTGGGGCCAGGAGAAGTAAATTCACAGAACCATGACTGAGATCATTCTTTAATGAATAAGAAGGATCTATATCATCCTTCTTATCTGTGATTGTACGGTGTTAATTTTCAATAGGATTTTACAGTAGATGTCATGATACAAATAAATAACAATATCTGATTCTTCTGATCTTCTCCCCCTTCCCCTTTTTCCACTCATTCTGTGCCCTTGCACAGTGATGACCTTTGTACCAGCTAGCCTAAAAGTTTTCTGGGTTAACCTTTTAAATAAATCAGAAGCAATCATACTCTTCAAGATATTTTCAATTCTGACTACTTATCCATGCAGCACTTCCATACGTTTTTTGTAACAAGGACCAGAAGCACCTGTTATTTTCTTTACAGCCTTTTGAGTAGTTTCCACTAGATATACCATGATGTTTACATGCAATCAGTAAGACATCCCCAACCCTTAATCAGAACATGAGCAGTGTTGAGGTGATGTGAAGAGACAGTATGTCCACCACATGAGTTTTGTCAATGTGATGGCTGGTTGTTTTCTTCTCATGTTTTCCTTCAGAAAAACCATCCACAGTGCTGTTCCCTGCTTGAGGTTCCTAATACGAGTATCAAAGAATGACCTTCTGAGGGGCTCCATAAATGAGTCATCATTCAGGACCTCTCTCTCCAGCCACCAATCTCTTGCTGGCAGGACCAAGAGCACCTGTGTTTCATCTGTTTCTACTGGAGAAGCTGTAAGTCTTTTCTTGTTTCCATGAAGGAAAGTGAGTATAACATTTCTCAGACTCCCAAAATACGTGACTCTATAAATACATATTCAGAATTAGAGAATGGAAAAGGGGGAGGAGGGAAGCACAGCTAAATGTTTGGGGTCATGTGAGGTCATTTCTGCAAAGCCTTTCTGGGAATTCATGCATGATGATTTATGATCAGAAAAACCATCCAGGCCAGCATATCTACATGGTTTAGATGCAGAGTGGGACCGTGAATGTTCAGGTTAAGTCTTTAACATGAATGAAAGAGAGCCATTGTTAGACACTACCCGTGCTACCAGCCACTGCCTATAATTCAGTATCTGTCTGGGCTGGAGGACAGTGAAACAATCTCCTATCCAAAGTCTTCTAACCTATCCAAAAGCTGTCTTATTATATTAAAAGAAATCTATATTCTGTAGGATTGGAAATGTTTTATTTCTTTCCCTGGATTTTAAGCATGACCAGTGAAAGACTCCTGCCTCTGGAGCATGGTAGGGTGTCTTGTAAGAAGCATACCCCAGGTATCAGGAAGGCTGGTGACTGAGTGAGATAGAAATAAAAGGATCCCTTGGTACTCTTCACAGCCTCTCTCAGCATGGTCTCATTGCCTGTCTTAGTCACAAGAAGTTGGCCTTGTCTGCAGAGGCACTGGGAAGGTGACTCAAGGAGAATGGTGCAGCCACTGCGGGGTTTGGTGGGTTGGGGCTGGCCCTACTGGGGACCTGTGCTGCCTCCTGCTCAGCTTGGGCATCAGAAACCTCCCAGAGTGACAGCTGCCTCTGGTAAACTCTCACAAAGGTGTAAATCATCATGATGAACGGAGTGACAAATGCTTGGCTGTCTCCTGGGGCCAATGGTCTGGGTGAGGATGGGGCTGGGTTACATATGACAATGTTGTCAGGGCGAGAGTCAGGCCATGGAGCTGTGATTTGGTGAGATGTTGACTGTTTGGTATTTTGGGGAACACTAGAGTCTTTGATTTGGAAATGGACTCAGGATCACCAGAAAACCCAGTCTGAACAGTGCACCGTTCTCAGACAAGGTCATTTTGCACTGAATTTTCTACTGGAGAATGGAAGCTGCCATTTTGGGTAACAGCAACAGGGAGATTTTGGAACTCTTGGATGGCAGGCAGACAGTAAAGCAAATACAACTAAGTTAAAAATGTACTGTTCATTGGGAAACCAAGCAGTTCCAGCCAATGTTATAGCATAGTGCCTAGGGCACTGGTAAGAAATTTAGTCTTTCTGGTTGTAAGACTCAAAAAAAAAAATAAAATTGGAACAAACACACACACTTTAAGTATCTGAAAGGAAGGCTCAGTATCTGAGCCCTAGTGAGACAAAAACTACTCTGTTGCAAAAGAGAGGTTACTTTGCACTGCTGCTACTGTCTTGCTTGCACATTAACCATACTGATGCATCAGGTAGACTTCCAGTTCAAGCAACTCACTGCACTTTATGGTTAGTCTCAGCCATCCAGCTTGTGAGGCTGTGAACTCTGAGGACAAGCATCCCCTTCCGCTTTGTGACTCTGTGGCATTCCTGGCTATCACTAAACAGCCTACAGGTTATGGTATTGCAGACAGGTAGCAATTATGATAATTAAAATAATGAAATCTCTTAAATGGGCTCTGTTCTGTCACTCAACATTAGAAGTTATTTCAATTACATGCAATGGACAAGCTACTTCTCAGGAGAGACTTTGACTAGAATTGACAAGCTTTGGCTGTAGTGTTTCATGAAATATGTCTACCAAAAAATTTCTTTTAAAATAAAATGATAAATAGAGGAGTGAAAGGCTTCTCTTATCCTAGGAAAAGCCTTTCTTTTTTAGTATACTGTTGCTCAGATTTGATCCCAGGTGACTTTGAAGTGTGTGATAGTAGACTCCTGTGGACTGTGATGCTACTGTAGCACAGCACACGGCAAAAGGACCCTCAAATTGGCTTGCCTAGGCTCTCACAGTCTTAAGGACATGGGGAGCACTTTCATGTTTGTCTGGTTGCTGCTACATTAGAGCAAAAGAAAAGGTAGAAAAAAAAGTGACTCACTTTGTATGGACTATGAAATTTAGTGTTTGTCATGGCTCTTGAAGATATAAATAAATGCATAAATATTCCTATTGCAATGTAAAGGAAAATGAGATAATCCATCCTGCTGATTTAATTCCATTCACAGACCACTGATTTCACAATTATGTATGACAGTATCAACTGTGATGATTTCATAAACTGTAAAATACCCAAATTATCATTGCAATATGAGGTAAGTATACACAACATGCCAATATTCTATTGTTAAAAAAAAAAAAGGTATATTTTGTTTGGGATTCCTTAACAGCTGGAGCAAACACAGCACCCATACATATCTGTATTTCCCCTGAAACCATGGGGACTACATCTCTTCTTACACTTCTGCTTCTTTCCCTGGTTGAGGTAGTACACATAGCATGTGTAAATAACATGGATATAAATAACATGGAAATGTGTTGACATAGTTTAAAACAGGGTTACTCCTCATTTACTTGTTTCCAAACTTTTTTACCCCTTTTACCTTTTAATTTTCCTTGACTTAGTTTATTCCTAAATTTTGTCCCCATTATTCCTTTGTTTGATGTCAAATGAAGTAATTTCAGCTGCATCATCCATCCTGACCCAAGAAGCTTTCTATTCTTCACTGTTGGTCAGTACTTGGATTTGGCTTGTTCATGTTAGCAGGTTGTTGTGTGTGCTTGGTTGGGGGTGCTCCTTCAAGAGACGGGATAAGGAGAGTAAGAAGCTTCAGCTTTTGGCACAACTTTGGCTTAGGAGCCTCAATTAAAACACCTGCTGTTTGTGATGTGCAGCATGCATTATGCCCAGTTGATGCAGCTGAAGGCAATTGTCCCTGGGGCAACTGACAGCTCAGTGCAGCTGTACAGATTTTAGCTGAAAGAGCAGCTGCTGAAATAAAAGCTAAGATGGATGACTGGCATGACAGCAGAACTGAGTGAAATTTTGGAATGCTCAAATAAAATATTGATGGGCAAGAATGACACCAGCAACAGCTGTTGCCACCAACACTTTCCTCTATGTGTTATGTACATGTTAGTGTAGGGAACAAACGTATTCATGACTCATATCAAGTAGCATTTACAGTTTCATTCAGCAAGTAAGGAGAAATAAACAGGTGGTAATACATAGATGTATGAGCAAGGTGATGCAGAGGAATTATACACTAGCTTCCCACTTGTATGGAGCCTTGTTTGTCTGTCTATCTGTCATCCATCTATCCATATCTAAAAGCTGGTGTTGAAAACAGTGGAATGATCTCATCATTGATACTCCATCAAAAAGTCACCACAAAGTAAGAGATGATGGATGACCTCTGTCCAAGCCTGTATGTGGAAAGGCATGGTTGCAATGTCACGTTTGCACTTCATTACTGGCATGCTCTTATAAAAGTAGTGCAGAGCCCACCCATTTTCTCCCATGGACTAATGATGGTTCATAGAATCTGCAAAATCACAGAGATTGGGAAGCCCTGGATATTCTGTTGGGATGCATACAAATGTGGGTTTTGATCTGTCCATGCCCAAGGTTTCATGCCAGTCAGTGGTCACACAAAACGTCATAAGATGTATTAAACAGATTGGTTGTACTTGCACCTATCTTTAGAATTCAGGTACTCAGCAGCTATAAGCATAGCACAAGCAATGAGACTTCAAAAGTGTGAAAATGATCATGGTGAAAAGAGATTAAATAATTTTACATTATTTCAAAGATTGTTGTTGTTGTTGTTCAGCAAAAGAATCCAGGGTAAGTGACAAGACCAAAAATCAAGCCCCTTCCAGGGGAGTTTTGTGTGTGAGATCTGTGTTAGGACAGCTTTAGTTTTCTGTAAGTGTGTATGGGTTTTGCTACAGTTTGAGAACTTTCAAGCATTTGAGAAAGGGTGGAACTGTGTGAAATCTTTCATCATTTGTGATTAGATGTGGAGCGACGTGGAGCTTGACCCTGTAGAGCCAGCTCATGAGAAACTGAAGCCTCACCGAAGTCATTCTTTCTCAACCAATCTAAGCCAAGAGAAGAGAGATCTGCTCCCAAAGAGCTGCAGCTGCAATGAAGCACCTGCTGAAAAAGTAAGGAAAAACGCCTTGGCTGAGGACTCTCCATTTTAGTGCTAGTCTTGCTGCAGTACATCATCTCTGAAATGATAATTCAGCTGTTTCATCTGTAGGCTTTATTTATACTGACTCCAATGTCCTCTTCATCCTCGCTACTATTACCTTTTTCTATTCTCTTTTTTTTTTTTTTCTTCTTTTTCTCTTTATGTGTGACAAATGAGAACACCAATAGGACCTTATTAACTTTTCTCATTGATATGTTGCCAGGTTTTGGAAAGTCAGCATCAGCTCATAGCCCTGAAGCTGCACTAAAACATAGTTAATAACTTCAAATGTAAGAGGATGAGTTCTTTGCCTCTGCCTGTTTATCTACTCCTGCTTTGGTTTCTTTCATCCTGACCCTTGTGTCTATGTTGTGGCAACATCCTCTCATAATAAAGTCAAGTTTGCAAAACAGAGTTTGACATGACAGAAGCCACCCTTTTTCTTCTTTTCAGTGTACATTTAAATGTTTTATTTTTGTTGAGGGGGAAGACAAGAAAGAAACTCCCATTTCTCCCTAAGAGTGGGAGAGTCTGGCAGCTGCCACCCTTCCCTCACTGAAAGAGGAGACGGTGAGTACTCAGAGCATCTTTTGTGGATGCATCACACTCATTGCCCAAGCCACTGAGGTTTGGCATAATGCTGTTGAGGAACATCCCATTTCCTGAGGAAGTGGGATGGGAGCAGTAGGTCACCCACAAGTCAGCTTCTGCCAGATTGTAACATGTTTCAAAATGAGTACTTGTATGGGTGGCAAAACGTCAAACACTTATCAGTGCTGCATTTTTGACAGACAGGGGCTTACAGTTCCCTGTTTGGGGTTGGACTGAGTAACATCCACTTTTTGATGGAAACACACTTGCATGAGGTTACTTTAGTGTGTGAAGACAGGCATCCACATCATGGACAGCTACAGCATCTGCTTCTGTCCCCTGTGCTCCCTTTAAGATGGTGATTGTGTAGAGACAGTGCAGTTCAAAGCAGGAGCTGTTTTGGAAATTTCCAGCCATCCAGTTCCTGACCTGGTTCCTGCATGCATCTGCCCTGTCTTCTTTCATGTGTCTTGTTAAGATCAAGTCCTGAGAGACTTTGTTCTTTTCCTGTGACTGCTGTGAACAGTATTGATGGAAAAACAATGATTTCAAATGTGGTGGCAAGCAATGTGGGCTCAAACCTACTAGCCAATTCTTCTGCTCTGCATCAATAGCCCAGTGTATCCAAGGTTGTAGGCAAGTGGCAGAGACAAGTTATAACCTTCAGGTTCTGGAGAACCCCTGGCTTTCAGTCTCACAAGGAAGGAGAAGGGAAGTACATCTGAGGTGATCTGCATAAAACTGTCCAGTAATTAAATATATGTTTCTTGTTCTGGAATGTAGCAATGCTGTAGCCCACAAGAAGGTTCGTATGCTGTACCTTGCCTTTGAAAGACATCTGTTGAATTGCTTTGATAACCCCTGATCAGAGTAATATCATGCTGAGACTTTCAGTGGTGTTCACTGAGATACGAGGAGTTCATTTATGTTGAATATTCAAGGCCTCATTTGCTTTTCTTAATATTTTCAGCAGATTTCCTGTGAGGTATGAAGGTCCTTTGTCTGTTTGCTAAATGCAATGTATCAGACTATTAGAATAAATATTTGTCAACCTCAGAATGTTTCACTGTGAGACTACCCACTTATCTGTTAAAAAAACTCACAACCAACCCTAAAGAAGCCCTATTGTATTTTTAGATATTTATTTTAGTAGCATTACTGGATTGTCTATGACTAAATTCCAATTATAGCTTTCCAAAAATGCTCAGTTATGGAAATGCTAGTGTGAGTTTGGTGAAGGGTCACCTTTTTGATTTAACAAAATATTTTCTTTTAGGAAAATAGTCTTCTAATTTGTTTGCTTTAACAAGATCATCTCAACAACATCTGAAGAACTTATGTACCTCAGAACTCTTTTCACTGACTGAGGTGAAGGCTCCTTACTGAACAGTTGCAAATAGGGAGTCAAAAATGTCAAAGTATCCTTCAAGTGAAAGTGAAAAAGCCAGGCAGTGTCCCAGGCTTGGGGTTTTCCAGTGAATAAAAACGCATGGGACTATCTTCTGTGCTGCCACAAATACATGCCCCAGCCCCATGACTTAATGCAGTTAGTTAGGATAATAACAGACTTGATGTAGACTGACACCTGAAAACTTGACATGGTAGTGAAGAGACCTTTCTAGTAGTACTAAAATGCAAGTTTGGATACTTGGTTTCAAAGAAGAGCTGTAAAATGTCCTCTCTGCACCCAGGTTTTGTGTCAAGGGAATTAGACATCGTAAAAACTATTTAAAAAACTTGGAAATGTTAGTCTGCCTATTAAGCCACACCCGAAAGAAACCTATTTTCTGTTGCAGTGAAAAGAGCACTAGAAGCGGGGAGGAGTGGTTTTGGGTTTGTTTTTTTTCATTCAGTTATTATTTTTGGTCTGGGAGGATGGGCTTTTCTCCTCTGTTAGGTTGATTTAAACCACTATTATTTTTAAATTTTTTATTTTAGCACATTTTGCCTCCCCGTACTTGCTAGGTAGAGGGGATGGAGAAAACATCAAAGGAGATTGGTGAATGATTCCTGCTTATGGAATAGAAATACACAAAACTTCAGTATATACCTGTATTTAATTTTAAACCCAGAGAGACAGAGGAGGACAGAGAGACTAAAAATTCTGGTTATTTTTTAACAACAAAATTTGTGTGAAAAACAAATGTATGGTGTTCTGTCTAAAAAAAATCAGAGTAGACTACACTATGCAATGACATGTTCTGAAAAACTACCTGCTAAGACTGAAATGATGCACCCTAAATCCTTGTAATTCCCATGGATTTATAGGGGTTTGTGTCTGAATTCTTCAAGAACACTGAAGTCACTGATGTCTATGATGAGAACACCACAACTGCAATAGTGGAAACATTTTGCAAAACTATTATGGGAAGCTCGAAGTATGAAGAGACTCTGTGTTGCTAATTAATATGCTCTGCAACCATATTAGGAGAAATAAATACAATTATAACTCTGAAAGAAGCTTTAGAGCAATCTGAGGAAAGCTTAGTGGTACTCAGAATTCCATTGGACTTCATGGGAATTCATACAGTAATGAAGTAAAAACTGCATTTTACTTTAAATGTTGTTTTTCCCCAGGAAGGAGGGACTTCCAACTTCTTTCTATATCTGAGACAGTGATCTCATAGCCTTAACCGTAGTTTTTCAAAGGAAGCCAAAACTGATCACTTATGCCTTCTGTTGCCACTGTATTTAAATACTAACTAACCCTTTCAAAACTTCATTAGTTTACTCTGAATTTGCATATTTTGCAAAAAGAGCTATGTAAAAGACACTAGGGAGTTGCTATCAGGCCCAAATTAGAAATTAGAATTCTCTCAAAATAGGCAGATAAGAAATTGTTAGCAAAGTGGATGTTTATTGCTTCTTTACTGGAGGAATGTCCAATGTGTGGATGCAAACCTGCTGACTTCCCTGATGCAGCACCAGAAACCTTTTGGGGACACCGTGATAGACATTGTCACAAGGATGATGAAACCTTAGGAAAACAAAGAATACAGTCTATTTGAGTCTTATCTGAGATCTCTTCCATGAGAAGAGAGAAAAGTGCAATTATCTGGTACCCTGAGATGTGTTAAATATGGAGTAATTATTTATTTATTTATTTATTTATCAGTAAGTCAGATATAGGAATGAGCTTTTTTTTTTCTCTCTTTTTTCTTTTTGATTTCTGCTGTTATTTGAGCATGCCTTCTTTTGCTTCGTTTTTTGCTTCAAAGCAAAACATTCTGCTTTCCAAACAATACATATTAGCACATCATGATTTCCTCTCTAGGTAATGATTCAAGTGCTTAGAAAATAGGCCTGGCGATTCAAATAGTGACTAGTGGCAATGAATATTTCTGATACTGGTTTCCATAGTCATATGGTACATGACAACACTAAAGCTTATGTCTTTGCTCCAGGTTTTGCTCTCCTCCAGCTCTTTGGAGAAGGTGCTTGGGCAGCCAGTCCTATACAGCCCCCCGGCAACTCTTGTGACCAGCTCCCTCAGAGCAGCTTCTCTGCCTATCGGTCTGAATAGCAGCAGTGTCAGCAGAGGGGACTCAAGTTCTTCAGAGATGGCAACTCAAGAAAGTCAAGTTAATGGAATCCTGGACTTTGCTGTTAGCAATGCAGTCCCTCGCATCATCATCATTCCTACCTCAGAGAGCAATCTATTTCGGGAAGAAGAGGAAGAGACTGAATTATTCCGCTTTAATGACAAAAAGAGCAATCTGCTGGACTTGGAAGGGCTTAGTTCATCCATGGAGTTTCTTGAAGCTGTTGAGAAATTTCTATCATAAGTTTGTCAAAAGAAAACTTTCCGGCAATTATTTTTTTGGCATCTTCTCCACTTAATTATACCAAATAACTGAAGCCTTGTAGGTTAGGTCATCACATTTTTTTGTATGCTTATATGGTAGTCACTAGGCAGCCTTGAGATTTATCTTTGTCCAAAGCAGCTCAGGCATGGAAACAGGCTTTCTTTCAGATTGTGCTGCAGGAAATGAGCAGTGGAAGATCTTGGCAGCAAGATTAAGTGGCATCGGTCAGATAGGCCGCGTGCTTCGTGAGGCTCTGATTTGTTGCCACTGACAGGGGTGCCAGCAGAAGGGAAAATGACTGAGCAGGGTCGGCTGCTGAATGTTTCTGCTTATCTGCACATGAAACAGCATTCCTATTTTGGCAGCTGTCTTCTGAACAGTGATGGGAAGCACCACAAGACCACAGCTTCCACCAGGACCATCAGTAAGGCAGGTGACTAGATTACCTGAACTATATTTTAATCAAATAATTTTCAACTTTTTTTTTTTTTGCTGTTTCATTTTTTTCAAATAGGCTGCTTGCTAAACATAAAAAGCCCCCAAACTGATGGTGTAATTGGGAAGAGACTGCTTTCCAGCATCTAAACTTTTGAAGTTTAGGAAATTTAGAGCTAGAAGCCTGGATTTTACCTCAGCATTAGCATGGTCACCTAAATGATTGAATGCAAGGTGCTATATGTTAAAATATTCACTATTGTAGAAGCATTTAGAGCACCTTCACAGCTACAGTCTTAATCAAATACATATGGATTCTAATGGCTCTGTGATTGAAAGGGTGAATGTTCACAGATGGCTTGACAGGTCATTAACAATAATAAAGCCTTGGCTGCTGTATATCACTTGTCTGTTCACAGGATATGCTTCCCATATCCTCCAAATTAACCCAGCAGGTGTCTTCTACAGGTCACTTACCGGAGGCCTTCAGAGTGGGCAAAACATCATCTTGGAGAGAAAACTGCACAGTACTGTGGTGTTTGCTACAGGACCTGCACTCACATCATTATTAATTGTGCTCATTTTATCTGTACTTCACCTTATGGCTTGGGCTCACAAGACCCTCCTAGCATTTTATTTCTGACTTCAGTCTTGCTTTTGTTACTCATTTTCTCATGATCTCCACATCTTCCCTTTTAGTCTCTGATTTTGAAATGTAGACAACAAGTTGAACTACATTGTTCTCTATATAATATCAGTATGTATTAGTAGACAGCAGGTGTTCCTCTGGATATAATAGTACAAATATTTGGTCCAGTGAGTCTAATAGCACTCAATCATTCAACAAGAGAGTGAGAGTTTATGTTCATAGTCTCAGTTTATTCCCTTGACTGTATCCCAGATTGTGCAGAGATCACTGAGAGCATTTACAGGTTTTTTGTATGCACTGGCTGATCTCAAGAAGTAATTTCTCTTTGCCTGTTTCCCTAATGCAAAAAACAGATGGAAGGCGTAGCTTTTTCTTTAATTATTTTTTTCATTACAAAAGAAAATAACACAAATCTTGTTTGCAACAACCTAGACAGGAACAGCACGAAAGAAAAAATTAAAATCCAAAGCAGAGCAGGAGGGGGAATGCCTTCCAACTTTCAGACCCAAGGCTTTGCTGCAGGGTGCCAGCACAGCAGACCTTTGAGAGGACTGAAACACTTGCTGAGACATACTGCCCAATGCAATGCTAGCACATTTAATGCTGCTAATATTTGAACCACTCTGCTGTCTAGAGACCCTCATATGAAATGGGGCCTTGGGGAGAAGAGTAGAAAAAGGTGGTGGGTTCACATGATGCATGTATTTTCCGTGTGCAGCACTGGAGCGTGGTGCCGGAGAGCCAGGGCTCAGCTAGGGCAGGACCAGACAGTGGTACCTGCAGCCAGGCTGCCAAGGCCTGTGCCCACTGGGTGCCGAGTTTTCTGCTGGGGCCAGGAATCATGCCAAGGTCATCTGTGATCAGGTCAGCATTTCCAAAGGCAGTTCCTTCATCTGAGGACTGGTGCAGTGAGCAGGCAGTGCAGGACAGCTTTCTGGGACTGGGACAGGGATGTGCTTACTCGCAGCTTCTCGGTGCCAGGCTTTCATCCTCTGCATAGTTTTGGCCATAATGAGTAATCAAATGTTAATTAAGGATGATTTTCATTGAAAATAGGACAGGCTCAGTACTAGGCTAAACATGCTGCCCCGACGTGTTGGATTATTTTTCTTTTTTCTTCTTTGCTGAACCTGCTCTCTCTGATTTGTTTTGGGTTTGTTTTTGGTTTTGGTTATTTTTTGCCCCCCCTATGTCAGCTATGCAGTCACTGACCTTACTTCTTTTTGAATTTAATATTGTCAGCTCCTGTATCTCCTTTCTTCTTGAGCCAGATGTTAGGAAGCAAGTGTTTTTATAAGGCTCCCAAGTCTTAGACCTGACTTTTACTGTTGTCATCACTCTGAATAACAATATAAAATGCATTTGGTGTTCCATGATATAAAAACATGCCCTGGAGTAGATTTTGCATTCTGATTATGACAGACCTGTACTGGTAAGGCTGTAGGCAGGGTATTGCCATAGTTTTTGACAGGATGAAGAGAGGAAGATCTAAATAGGCAACAAACTCCTTAGCATCCAAAGTTTTGCATTCTAGCTGTTAGCCTACAAGCCAACTTTCCAGTGATCTGTTGCATGTGTGTTGGTACTATTAGTGTGTTTCAGGAAATTAGCAGGCTTGCAGTATGTACAATGAAGTGTTTCACTTTTATACTGTTAATGTACTATTACAGTGCCATTGCTTCTGAAGCTAATGTCAAGATTACTGCTTATTTAAACTGATATAGGCTAAAATACCAAATGAGGTAGCACAAAAAGATAAAACATAAAGTTGTATGAAATATCAGATAGACTTACTATGGTCACTGTGAGACTTTTGCAGAAACATCAGCCACAGAGTTAATGAGTCTTAAATTGACTACCACAATGCAGAAAACTTTTGCAAACCACTCTGTTGTTGCGTTAGAATAGATGGCACACAAAACTGTACAGTAATAACTGTTGCTTCCCATTTCACAAAAGAATGTACTGGTTCACTCAAATTGAATAAAAAATTCTTAGGAGTTAAATCAAACTATCCTTTGTTTGTTTTTCTTATTTAATCATTATTCTTGGAGCCAGAATGAGGAATTAAAAACTTGAGTCAAAGCTTTTGAAATGTGTGCTCTGATCCAAGTAATAATAAGGTACATATATAACTTTATTTTTGAGTAATTTAGACTGCTCACATACAACCAAGGACTCACTGACCACAGAGCAGAACATCCAAAATTAGAGTTCACTGACTAGCTAAAATCTGAAGTTGTACAGCAACTTTTGAAATACAATGACTTCAACTGGGATGTCAGGAGTCAGGTGAACAAAACTGAAAAAGATTAACCAAACTCAATACCTTAGAACTGTGATGGCAGACTTTGATCTTTGTCCTAAAGATGAATGAAAGTTAATGAGCAATTGTTTGGTTCTGCTAAATCTTTGTATAGGACAGTTATAGGTTATGTTCCAGTTATCATCAGTAATAGAAAATCTAGACCACAAGTGTAAACATTTTCTTTTACCATGGACAATGGTGGTTGTTTCTTAAAAATTCAATCAATGGCTAGATAAAGTTTTCAAATAAGAAAATTTACTTACTTGAATCTTAATGAATCTTGCTGCCTTATGAAACAGGACATAATACCACATTCTCCCAGAAAGCTCATTCAGTCTATCCATTTCCCTCCTTTCAGGAAACACACCTGAACCAGGAAATCCTTTCACCTTGCTGTCTGGGAAAAGGTTATATAGTCAAAAATGGAGAACATTGGGAGGCAAATACCCTGTTGTTTTTTTTTTATTTTGTGGGGGGTTTTTGTTTGTTTTTGTTTGTTTGTTTGTTGTTGTTGTTTTTTGTTTGTTTGGGGGGGTTTTGTTGGTTTTGTTTGGTTTTTGTTTGTTTGGTGGTTTTTTTGGTTTTTTGGTTGGTTTGTTTTGTTTTTCCCTCCCCACATCTGCTCTTCACAGCCTCTCTGTGCAGGTTATCCTTGATATTTTTTGTCTGGTTCTTTCACAAATACATGAAAGCATTTCAAGTTAGTGACGAGATGTAAATCTAGGTGTGTGTTATGCAGTGGACTCCTTTCTCGCTTAAGAGTAACCAAAAAGGCCCGTAGTGCTTCAGTTCAGCAAGTTCATGGATCAGGTAACTGCAGGATGAAGACAGAAAAGGTGGAAGCAGATGTCCCTCCCAAGTCATGTCAACACAAGCTGATGATTATTTCGTGCTTTGCATCTCATCCATAGCTTCAGTCAGTGTACTGTCTGCACTTTGAACAGACAAGTACTTAAGTGAAGTTTGTTGCTGGGATGCCTTTATTGTACCTTTTTCATTTATCCCTGTATTAACATACACTGTATGTTAATACAAGGATATTAACCTGAAGCTGTAACCTAGAAGCCCATACCATATATTTGACTTGTTTTACAAGGTGCCTGGCTGGTACTTGTTAGTATTACAGGTTGTAGTGGGACATAAAAAGCTAATGGTTGCTAATTCTCCTGTGTGCCAGCTTGAGTATATCACTGTGTGCCAGCAATCCTGGTGCCAGTATTTCACCGTAAAGTGCCCTGACAGGAAATGTCTATAGGGGATAGTGTGTTATACAGTATATTGACATTTTTTATTCTGAAATATTCCCCCTCTTTATTTGTAGTATTATGTAGGCATTCTTTTCTAAAAGATCAGATGTATTATTCATCCTAAAGCAAAGCTTCAGAAGGCCCTTGTCAACTTCAGGACCTCATGCTGGACTGGATGAGCCAAAGACATAGACAATAACACGTGAGGAGATGAGCTTCTGCTGTCACTAGTGGTGAATGATTCCTTAGGGTGATGCACCCCAGCCCTTTCCATGCCAAGAAGCAAGTCTGTTCCCTGTGGAACAGTCGGACTAGTCAGTGCTAGTGTGTGCCTATGAAAATGGTATTTTTCAGACATTTATA
Source organism: Formicarius rufipectus (assembly GCA_013399695.1). Lineage (NCBI taxonomy): Eukaryota > Metazoa > Chordata > Aves > Passeriformes > Formicariidae > Formicarius > Formicarius rufipectus. The sequence continues at coordinate 434,973 of VXAU01004757.1, read as the reverse complement.
GGGAACTAGGTTTTCACGGGGACAGCAGAATATGTCTCCCTAGAGTTTCTTCTTGCCAGATTTCAGGTTCCTTTCCACTGTAAGCAGGTGGCAAATCTCTTCAATGGAACAGATGGATGCATTTAATGTTAACAACTAATTTTCCACAGGCATGTTCTTGGAAACAAATGATCCCTATTTCCTGAGATGGAGAAATAAAATCCAGCCCAGAGCAGACTACAAGTGTGGAAAATGTGAAACTGGACACATTTGAGTTCAGTAAACGTAAACCAAATGAAAACAGCAGCTTACAGTGGAAATTGTTAAGCCACCAGGAGTGCAGTAAAATGGCCAATGCCATCACTATTAAAAAAATATAAAAAGCTATATCCAACCAATTAATACACCCAAGTATTGTCTAGCCCCATCTACTGATGACCCGAAAGAAACAAACTCAGAGCAATTGGCAGCTTTTTCATGCTGAGGTCACTGTGACCAGACTCAACTGTCTGGTCAATGAGGAAAAAAACAGGGATGGAGAGTTTCTCTTACAAGAGCAAATCTCATTCACTTTGTTAAATCCAGCAGAAAAGAAAAAAGAAAAAAAAAAAAGAAAGAAAAAAAAAAAAAAAAACCAAACAACAAAACAAGGGGAATATGATTGCAATCTTTATTTGTGTCTGGGGAGAAAAATAGGATGTTCAGGTGAAGTGTTGGTGACAGCCATCAGTAGCCACTCTCAGACACTGATTGCTCCAATAGAATAAAAATAAATCTCTTAAAAGTACAAATATTCACAGAAACAAATCCTTCTGTTAAAAGCTGTCTTGAGATGACTTACAGTTTTAAACAGGCTGTGGTTGTTTTGAGTCTCAGTGCATGTATGACTGTCAGAAGAGTGCATAAAGCAGGAGTCCTGCTGGAGAAATGCAGTAAATTTCCTGACATTGTACAGCCATCAGCAAGGAACTGCTTCTGATTTGCTGTGGAGAAAAATTCTTGAGAGACTGGTAGGATCTCTGCTATCCTTTTTGTAAACTTTAGTGGGAAAATTGCCTGTCCCCTAAGGTATTTTGTAATGTGGAAATAACTTGAGCTTCAGCTGCCTAGCAGGGCTGAACCTGTGTTATGCTATATTTCCCTCCTTGTTGTCACGCTACCTAAAAGCCACATGCTTTTCTGAGACTGGGATTTGAGCAGGTATGGCTTCTTTCTCTTGGCACCAAATTGTCTTTTCAATCCCAGTGTAGATTAAGACCTTATTTTGCTGCATCAGAGACAGGAAGAAAGTGTTGAACCCCCTGGGCCTCTGGGGCTTTCTCCTACATGCCTTGTTCTCCCAGATTTTAGTCTGCCAGATGTGCTGGTCTGCAAGGCCAAGAGAAATGGACTTGAAAAAAAGGCTTCTATGGTTTTTCAAGATTTTACTATCTTGCCTTCTTTGGGAGTGACAGGTTTGGGGTTTTTTTCCTTTCTTTTTTCTTTTCTCTCTTCTTCTGCTTTTCTTTTAAACCATGGATGCCTTGGCATGCAACCCTCCTGGCATGGGATGCTTAAAACTTTTGGGATTTTGCTGGTCTGGATTTATTTTATCCATGTGAGGATTTCCTGGAGAAGCTTCTCAGAAGTACTGAAATTACCTGGCAGATGGTTCTTTGCAATTGGGTTGTCCTGCCATATTTTGGTACTGCTGATGCACTAAAACATTTGCTTTTGGGTGAGCTCTTCCTGTACAGTAAGAATTAACAACTAAAATTTCCAGAGAAGAAACTCCCATGGCACGTTTCCATTTTGACTGAGATGCTATTTTCAAACATTTGTAAGAGTAGGCTTTAATTACCCTACAGAGTCTGATGGTTTGAATCTCTTCTTCACATGCCTCTGTTTCAGAAAAGACTGTTGTGCAATCCTGGAATATCACTGATGTTAAAATACTGAAAACTTTGATACCACAGGCTACAGAAAAAACAGCAGGGTTGATAACCCAAAGGAAAAAAAGGGAGAAAATCAATCTGTAGGTTGGAATCAATGGACATGTCCAGGTAAAAGGTGGCAAAGAAGTCCCCTCCTCAAATCTGAGCCTGGACTCTGGCAGACATAGTGAGGCTCAGGACAAGTGAGCCAGACTCTCAAATTATCACAAAACTGGGTAAAAAGCAGAGAACTAACACAGTTAATTGTCAAGAGTCTTGATCTTCTTTTCAAGTTTGTCTCTTCAGCCTGAATAGACAGAAATAAGATTTCTTTTGTTTTGTTTTGTTTTTTTGCACAGAAAGACGAAAAACAAAACCATACAATCATACAGACTCAGACCAAGTGTCCACTTGAGTCAATATCTTGTCTGCAACCAGCAACAAGTAAGTACAAGGAGAAGCAAAACAGGTACCAGTGCTTCCCTGCTCTGCTCTTCCAGAACTGTTGGCAATTCTATGCCAGGAATTGTCTTTAATAAGCTTTCATAGATCTCTTTTCTTCCATGGATTTATGGAATCACTCTTGGGACTCATGTGAAAGCCTAATTATCAAAACATCCCATGGGCTCTGTGATTTAATTGTGATTTACATAAAACAGAGCCTCGCTTTGCTTATAATTGCACTCAGTGCACTCCTGCTCTTGCAGGGTGCAAGAGAGTGGATGATCGCTGCCTGGTGGACACCTTCCCTGGAGCCCCACTGATGCCGCATCATCTCTGATTGTGTTCCCTCACAGCTGAGGGGTCCCACTGTCCACCTGAATCCAGGAGCTTCATCCCATCGACACAAAGCCACAGTGAAATTAGAAGGGTACCACTGGTGAACTGCAAAGCTGCTTTGGTTGCTCATCCCAGGAGAAAGTCCTGGGTCATTTGTCCTTGTCCTTGCCCCAGATACCCTGATCTGAACCCTTGCCTCCTCCTGTCCCTCTCCTGGCGTGTCCCTGCCCTGTATCTGCTCTTCTGACAGCATTGCTGGGAAGTTGTGCAAAAGTATGAAATACTTGGAGCAGAAGTGTGATGTACTTGCAGTTACAGAGTATCCACGAAATATTTACAGACTATGTAAGCAGTTGGCAAGTTCCGTGCAGAACAACTTATCAACAGTCTGTCTCCCAGCTCTTCTGAGAGGGAAGAAAATGTAATTATCCTCATTTAACATAGGCAAAGGCTGGGATGAAGTGATCATGTGCCCAGACAGTAGCAGTGTTGTGGCAATCTCCTCTCTCCAGCCCAAGACCAGACACCAGATACTTCACCCTCCCTGACTGCAGTATGTGGTCAAAATCACTGAATATTTGGGTTTCAGCTGCAGGTATTACATCAAAAACACAAAATCATCCCCTAGATCCAAACAACACAGCAACTGAGATGTTGGATCTCAAATGGGATCCACATTTTCCCAAATATATCTACCTGTGAAATTCTGTGGTGAATTTCATCCCATCTCAAATGGGATTCACATTTTCCCAAATATTTCTACCTGTGAAATTCTACGGTGAATTTCATTGGCAGATTCAAATGCGCAACTGAAATTCTCACAAAAACATATGCCTGGGAACCACTCCAGAAATAATGAATAAATAGCAAGCACTGAATTAATATTATCCTCACACTTAATCTGGCATGCCTTATGGCAGTAACCAGAAATTAATATAAATATTGTATTTCTAAGTCCAGGGTTTCCAAGTCTTCCTTCTCAAAGAATATAACCTTCTCAATAAGCAATTTGGAAAAAAATGGAACCCATGTTTCTAATCCAGCCTATAGGATGTTTCCTTTTATGGGTAGTAACTGGTCTCAATGCTATCAAACATTGGCAATGACAGTGAAAATCCCAGCATCTTGTGATTGCACTGCATTGGATAAAAATCCTGTTAGAAAATCAGTATTATGCTTATATTGCCTTTGAAAGGAAACGTTCAATGGTGGCATAAGGATGAGGATACACAGCACTCTGCCTTAATGTCCTTGTGCTGCCCTGATAAAGCACAAGGAACAGTACTATCCTTAGAGTCTGTCCTGCCTCCGTCAGCACACCATGCCTTGCCAGGATCACTGCCACAGGCAGGTGCCAACTCCCTTGGGCTCAGGGTACATGAGGAAAAGTCTTAGTCTATTTTTGGTGTGGCAAACCACAAAAAGTAAGTACAATAAGCATGGGGTATATGGGCAGGAGGTATTCATCTCCCCAGAGTGGCAGCACAGAGAAATGTCACTTTTCAGGGCCAAGCTCCAGTCCATTCAGGTCAACTACAGCCTTGGGTGGATATATTTTCTGTGTCTGTCTGCTGCAGTTTAGGGAGCGACCAGTATTGCTTCAGCGTGTGTGATCCTGATTTCCCTTTGCTGATGGGGGCTCAGAAGGCTCTCCCAAACACAAGTGATTGAGTCAAGTCTTTCCTCCCACAGGCTAGAAGGTGAGAAAGGCAGGGGAGGCTGCTCTATTTTTAGCTGCCTAAGACATGCAGACCTGATGGTGATGGGGGTTGATAATTACATAAGAAGTCATACTAAGATTTGCTATTTAAGTCTATCTGGCCTCTTCCTTATCTCAAGTGTGGTACTAGCAGTTCCCGCTCTGAGTGTCTGTAATCAAAATATAACGTGTTTTCCTGGAATCCCTTACATGAAGTAATAGGTTATTTTATAGCTTCTCTTTTCCATACGCTGTTCTTTCTGGCCAATGCTTCCATCCAGGTGCTACTAGGGTGGCTATATTGGTTTCACTGGAGCTGGTGTTAGCTTCAGAAGCAAAACCATAGGGTGGGTAAAAGAGGGTCATTTACCACTGGGGAAGAGGACTTGTGTTTAAGCAGATGGTCAGAAGTTGTGGTCATTGCCTCCACCCCACTGCTGCCACCCCTATTGAGCAACAGTGTTTGAAGCAGAAAATGCACCTAAAAAAATCCGTTCTGTTAATAACTTCAGCTCCTGTAGGTGATGCATCCCAGGTGCTTTCATGCTGCACCTAAAATTCATCCACCTATGTATCAGATGGCTGTCTGCAATGGTAGCCTGGGGCAGTCAGAGAGGCAGGACCTTGAGCTTAGTTGCCTCCTTTCCATATCGAGGATATTTCAGGCATTTTTTCAATTCCTTGTGATTAATTTAATGATTTTGTATCATGGCTAACCACCTGGCTATGTCCAGCTGAGTCTCTCTCTACACAAAGTTCATCACAGGTGTCTCCACAACTACTTTTTTTGCCAGTAAAAATGCTTTTTCCCAGTTTCACCAGCAGCAATAGAGGGAGGCAGTGAAAGCAAGGAGGCTGGTTTATAGCTAACAGACAAGGGAAGCTGTAAGGCCCTTTAGTGGTCTTACCCTGGGAAAAGCCACATATGTTACTGCAATTTGAAGGAGCGATATCTTTTAAAAATATAACCTTTTATTCTCATGCTTCTCTAAAGCACTCACAAGAAACAAGCCCATTAAAAATGAGGCCATGGCCTGCAGCTCCCGGAATGTCCTGTGCCACATGCCACAGGGGTGCTCTTGGATTTCAGGTGTGCAGAGGCTATATCTGCTCCCAGGCACTGGGGTGAATGGAAACACTTCTCATTGCATGAGTAACACAGGGCTAGACTCCAGCTGTCTAAATGCAAGCAATTGGTTGAGAGTTTCGGGAGAAATCAGGAATGCTAGCTGTTGTATTACACATGAACAGTGTTAGAATTTAAAAAAAAAAAAGTGTATAAAAGGTCTCTCTATTTTTATACAGCAGAGTGAAAGTATTAGGTATCTGTGGCAATATTTAGTCCGAAGGAAAATGAAATTGAATCCAAGTGACATAATGAGAAAGTGTCTGGTAAAGCCTTGTCCAGGGGAAAAATAGCAGAGATCATTGCCTTCTAAAATTTAATTTTTAAGATGAATATGCAACAGAACCGAAAGCTATGGTATAGCTAAAAGCTATTGTATAGTAGAAACACACTGTTTTTGGGGGAGGGACAGAGGTGTTGGCATTTTAAAGCAGGAAATGTGTGGACCAAGAAGTGAGAGAGAATATTTTAGCTTAGTGGGCTGAAACTTGGAAGTCACACAGAAGAGAGCAGCAAGCGGGAACACAGTAGGGAAGAAGTGCAGAATAAAGGAAGGCAGGATGAAAACTGACTAAAATTGGCACGGCGGGGTAACTTGGAAAATAATTCACAGTTGGTTTTAGCTCTTGAGTCTCTCTTTCAGACACTCTTCTGCCCAGCTTTGCCACCATGGCGGGTGTCTCAAGTTAACATCAGGTAATACCAGAGTGATTTTGCTTCCCCTTACAAACGGGCTGTGAGGGGACTGCTGCTAAGAACGGCTTTGAAGAAAGAGCTCTGAAACAGACAAACACTTTTTTTCCCCCACAGAGATCCTACAAGAAAAAAGCAAATGAAATATCTCAGTGTGAACAAAATAAGATGTGTCAAGTAAGAAATCCTTCAAATGCATTGCAAAGAAGGATTCAAAAGAACAGGCAAAAACTGAGGGAGCCGATAATGTGATTGTAGACATTATCTCTGCAGCAGGCAGCAGTCTAAGGATGTCTCTGCCAGTGCGGCCTTCAAATGCAGCACATAGATATATATATGCTTGAATGATGCAATGGGGGAGAATTTGTTGGAGGGACTGATTTCTCCCTCATGCTCTGCCTGGTTGCTGACTGAGCAGCATGCTGTAGGCCATCTTACCATGGACTGGTAGTTGTTACAGCCACACTGTCCTGGAAGGCCCTCTGTGATGACCCAATGTGGGCCACATGGGGAACTTGGTGGGTGCAGGAGTCTCAGTGGTTCCCCGGCTTACAGAGGCTCTGGTTGGTGCTGTGCCTCAGTGCTTTCTCCTCCCAGGAAAAATAGTGATAGGAGGTTACAAGGCCATTTTCCCAGGAGAAAATCTTCAGTACATATCTGTATTTGAGCCCCTTTTCTCTTGTACTAGAGGCATCTACAGGATTCCTCAGCTGCTTTTATTGTTATGAACAGGTGTAGTGGTTTTTTTTAATCAGAGATCATAATTTAATCATAATAATGAGGCCTGGAAAAAAAATCTCTGACACTGTTTTCCTGTCTGTCTTCAGCTCTCAGTACTTTGCTGCACCTTTGCATTATTTATTTACATCTGGACTCAGATACGCTTGGTGTTTGCTACCAGGTGAAAATAAGATCCCTTCAATTACTGGAGGTGAGTTGAATTTCTTGTGCAAAATCACTGGTCATGATAACTTTTGATGCAGCTAGCAACAAGTACAGAACTGGCTTCTAACATTCTTGTTACTGCAAAGCAGCTTGAAAATTATTAAGTCTTACAAACAAGGAAATAATACTTTTTTTTTCCTGCTGTGGCTTTGAAAGCTTGCCTTTGAAATACTAATAGTAATATGGGAAGCCACTAATAGGTCAGTAACTGTGAGATGTACAGTCAAATCAAGCTTTTAATCAAGATACTCCTTGATTGTTGCTCTGCATCCCAGCAACTGATGTGCTTTGCCAAGGCTGTCTTGCCACTTAAGGTGCTGTTACTTTACTATTGCTGGAGTTAATATATGGTTGCAATTGCACCCATAGGAATTATGCTGGCAATGGTGAAAAGAGCAGATGAAGGAGATAGTTCAAATATATAAAATGACAGAAAGGATATTCTGCCACTCTATTTTTCTGCTATCAAGAGCTTATTCTTCAGCGCAGTAAAAAATCCCAGTCTGAACCATATTTGTGGCCCAGAAAATAATGGATGAGATATGAAGACAACGGATAAGATATCAGCAGAAGTTGCTATTAAAGCAGCAGGTGCATAAAATGTAGCTATTAATAACAATTTTCCACGAATTGCTTTCAGTGTTTTTTTTGTGAGAGAGAATGCAACTCACCATTGGTTGTGTTCAGAGATACAAGGGAGTTTATCAAGAGAAGAGCTGTGCGCAAATTGAAGAGCAACTGAGCTTCTAAAACCAGGTATGTTTGAAGCGATGCTTGTCTGTCTATTCCAACTTTCGTTTGGTCTGACCTGTGGGAGAACCCTAAATGCAAAGTGAGCAGAAGAAAGGAAAAGTGGAAATCAAACTGATGGTCTGTCCTCTTTCAGGATGAATCACTTTTTGTTTTTCTTTTTTTTTTTTTGAATAAAACTTGCCAGAACCACTTTATTTTCTGTAAAAATGGAAACTTTGCTCCAAGAGTCCTCTCCAGAATCACATCTGTTACCTAAAGCTGAGAGGCAGAGGAACCACAGGTCAAAGTTTGAGTTCAGTTTCCTGTGAGAAAGCAGAGCTGAGATTCATTAAACACGGTAAAGCTTTGTTTTAAATTGATTGTTTATCTCCTAGTTCTCATTAAATACTTCTAAAGGAAGTATTTACATATGAAAATGCATTCTTTCTTGGTTTCCACGCTTCCTCACTGAAGGTAACAGTTAACTACATCTGCAGCTTGGCGGTTCTCCCTTGTTTCATTTTTCTGATTTCTGTATTTCAATGCTTTCCTAAGCATAGCCAAATTTTGAAAAGCTGCAGCATAACAAAGCAAACTGATTGAAAAGGATCTCTGGGTGCAGCAGAGTGAGGGGGGTGAGCAGAAGAAAAGAGTGCAACAGAAAATCCAGTCTTTTCTGCCTTAATGGAAAAAAATTAAAAAAAATTTGAAAAAAAAATTTGAAAAATCTCTTCAGAACAGTTGTCTGCATTCAATAATTTTGTGCAAAACCAGAATAAAAGAAAAAAATTAGTTCTGTGGCCAATTCTGTGTCCAGGTCTGGTCCTGGTCCATGAAACCTTAGCCACCTATGAGTTTGACCAAGAGCAAATTGAGAGACAGTCTTAAAATGCTGATGGCCTTGCATGATTTGAGCAGCTGAACTGAGCTGCCTCATTATGTTTTTGCAATATATTATACACAGCACTGAGTACTCAATGGCTGTTTGCCTAATGGAAAACAAAATGGAGAACACATGGGCCAGATTAATAGGGGGGAAATTTTTATTCCTTTTTTTTTCACTGGCATGGTTTCACCTTTGGATAGAGTTATTAATGATTTCTGTTGCCATGTAACATATATATAGCTAGCAGAGCAGGACTAAGGTAAGGAACAATGGGCACTTTGAGAGTACAGGACAGTTTTGGGAGGTGAGCTGAACAGAAACAAGAGAGAAATGCATTCACTAAAATTATGCCTAAACTTCATTTTTCTCTACAATAAGCAAGAAACAAGCAGGTACAGCATCTCTTTCTCCTGTCTTTGCTTACCTGACAGGGGACACCCTGGAGCCTCTCCAGGACATCTGGCTGCCAAAAAAGAGCTGTACATTGCAGGGAAGGGAGCTCTGGAGGGAGACATTTCTTTTGCTTAAAAGGCAAAAGTGGAAGAGCTACACTGAACCTTTCAGCTTGGGTTTGCTCAGCTATGGAAAAAGGCAGAGCTTGACTTATGGGTTGTTAATTGCCATTGATGAGTAAACAGGAAAGAACCCAATCTAGCTGAGATATTTGTAATTATTTTTTTCCAGTTCATTTGAACTGGAAATCAGTGAGACTCAATAAATAAAAGCCATGAGGTTATCATTCATAGAGGTACTTTTCCTGGTAGAACTGTGCTTTAAATCAGCAGAACTGTCAACCCTCTGACATGGCCAGGCTGTAAATACTCAGTCATCGCTTCATTTGGGGTGCAGGGGAGTGGTGAGAAAGGAATGACCAAAAGCTTTCCCAGAAATATGCTGCCCTAAGGATTCATTTGTTACATAGAGGCTATGCCAGCACATTGCTCTGCCAGCCTTGTACCTCTATTGAAATGTCACTGCTGATTTATTCTCAGTATCTGCATTCCCATGTGTGAATTCTGTACCTTTCTTCATTTGACTCAGTATCTATAGAGTGAGGCTGAATTTTACAGGATTCTGTGTGCATCAATGCATGGGAAACACAACTTTCTCTCTTCCTTTTCCAGTTAGTCTCAGTGTTCTGTGCTCTTATACTCTAGAAACATGTTGGGGTTCTTTGTTTTTGCTAAATGAAAGAGAGAGGAAAAAAAAAAGTTTTTAAAATTTTAACCACTGTCTGTAACTCTGCAGGAATTAGTCTGGGTACTGGCCTTTGCCTGGTCCTATTTGTTTGAGTTGGTATCTGAGGATTAAGAGATTTGGGAAAACTCATTTACTCTTCGTTCTTTCATGATCCACTTAGTTACTTTGGCTGGTTTCCTGGCTGCCCAAAGAGGGAAAATGGAAATAAAGATGTGTAACTCTTTATACCATGCCCCTCACATCCAGCAAAACCTTCCACTTGTCACTTGGCAGGAAACAGCAGGATTCCTCTATGACAGACTTGCACGCAATCCATATTTTTCCTAGCTGTGATTTTGGATTTAATATTGCAATGTCCATGTTGAGTCCTCCACATCAGCTGAAAAGCCTGACTCAAATTTTTTTTCTACTGTGCTATTGTACAAATGCTAAATAGGAATAGCTGTGTCAGGAAACACAGTCGGGTATCTGCTGCTAAAAGCGGCCACTGTTAAATTCATTATAGCTACTTTTTCAAACTAGCAAAATGAGAAGTTTCTGTTCTTATGGTCATCCTACATCCACAGTTAGAAGCCCATTTCTTCTACTGAAGATCAGTAAAAGCCACTACTTGCACCTGTAGTATATTTTATTAGCAGAGGCTCTTATGGTTTTCCAGAAAACGCAGTCAACTTGGAATTTGCATGCTACTGTATCTAAGGCTGTGTTTTGTTTTTTATGCAAGTAAACCTTCTTGCACAAACATCCTGTTACCAGGTTGCTGGGAAAGTGGCAAATACCTATCTCAGTGGGGTTGTGTGCCTTGTCAGCATATGTGAATGCTTAAGGTTTGGTCTTCTTCCCTGCTGCCATGATGGTGGCAAAGCAGTTTCGGTAGCTATTGTTCATGGAAACGAGAGCCTCTGGGCATAAACTGCAGCTTCACTCACAGAGCCACGGGTGGAAGGAGAGGCCCCTTGGGTGTCCCTTGGAGTCTCCTCTACTGGGATATGGGAAAACACTAGCTGTCATCAGTGAGGTTTCTTTTCCCAGCAGTAACACACATTTGAAACCCCTCGGCCGATGCTGTTGGCAGACCGGCCGCCCAGGATCTTGATGCATCTTTATAGGAAAGCCAGGAAGAGTCCCTGAAATCCCCATCTCAGACAAGTCTAGCCAAGACTTCAGGTTGTCCAGTAAAAATGGTGTCAGGATTAGGCTGGATTTTTAAGTGAATAGAAGGCTACTTTTTAAAGCCTACTTTTATGAAGAATGAAAATATTATTAAAATAGCAAGTGAAATAGGATTTTTTCTTTATTTGTTTTTTAGTTACCAGTTAGATCTTATTGAGAATTTTTTTCTCTTCTCTGTGTTCATTCTCTGTTTTCACAAATCTCTCCCTGTTGTAGTACTGTCCCTAAGACAAAATAGGAAATACTATCTTGTTCAGAGAAGCTGTTTTCTGTTGTTAAGATGTGAACAGCAGAGCACGCGGTGCACAGTTCAGTCTCCTGATACAAGAAAGTTTTCTGTCCCCATACTGACTAAAAAAATTACTTAAAAATTAAACAAACAAACATAAAGGCCAAACATAAAAATTACAAAGAGAACAGAGATCAATGTAAGAGGTTGAAACTGCCCCAACAATATTTAAAGACATTAAAACTCCTGAGGCAGCAAAAAAAACATTTCCTTTTGCCTCTGCTTTGACTTCACTGTTTTCTACTGAGTCCACCAAAGCCCAGAGAACAAAAGAATCTTATTTGACCACAGGGAGGTAGCCACTTTTTTCATTCTAGACAATGATCCTTTCTCTTCTCTCCCTCCTGGTCGTTTCCAGTGCCAAAGTTACAAGGATGAAGGTGGCAGACAGAAAAAAAATTCCAATAACAGAAAAGTAATTTTTACTATTTTCCACTTCTTTTCCTAGACATATGTGAATTATTAATACTAAGGAGAATAGTGTGTGTGTGGGGGGGGCGTCAATATATTCCAGGTAGCTAGAAGTTTTACATTCTTTTTTTTTGGGGGGGGGGGGGGAATTTACTCTCTGAGCTGGTAGGAATGAGGGAGTTTCATCTGTTTGTGTTTAGGGATTAAACTCACCACAGATGCTCCAAATCTTCATTTCTTGCAGGTGACAGCTGTATGGCACTAGAGACTTGCAAATTCTGACACCCACACAGCCTAGTCAAAATTCAGGTTTATAAACTTAAATAACAAATTTAGGTTTAATAAATATAGGTTTAAATCGTAAACCTCTATTAACATTACATTTCAAAAAAGTGTGTGCATTCTGGGCTAGATAAAAACCCTTTGGCCTTGCTTGCCTGCTTTGGCAATATCTCAGACTCCTGCTATAAAGGAAGTGTGGCTCAAGTGGTACCATCTATAAAGCTAAGATCTATATTTAAGATAAAATATAATTTAGTATCTATGAAATTAAAGTAGACTCTCTTTACAGAGTCTAAAAAGTGGACATATGGCCAAGTCCAGAACCTCACAGCTACTGGTGCAAATCCTGGATTAAACAGCAAGAATACAATTATCCCTGGGGGAAAACAAACAAACAAACAAACAAAAACAAACAAACAAACAAACAAAACCAAAAAAAGAAACAAACAAAACAAACAAAAACCCACCAAAAACAAACAACTAAAACAAAACAAAAACCAACCAAACAAAACAACAAAACACAAAAACTAAACCACAAAAAAAACCAAAGATGCCATTCAGGAAATTGTGGTGCTTGAGGTGCTAGATGTAAACAGAGAAGATAGCAGCATCCTTGGGAGAGAATACTGCCATACATAGAAATGGGAAAACTACAACTTAGAAAGTTGCAAATTATAAAATAGCTTTCCACTACCATTAAGTAGAGGAGCAGTTGTTGAGGCAACCCTGTTAGGAAAAGGACCTCCATGTAGAACAGTGCTAGCTGGCATGGTCCTGTGTCATGCTCTGCAATCAACATCCAGTTTCTGAAGCTACTTCCTAACTAAAATGGTTTCTAGACAGCAGTTTTTCATTAAATCATAGAATTATCAAGGAAGGAGGAGACATTACAACACTAAACCATTTCACCCAGCACCAGATCCAGACCGCTCTTAAATGAGAATTGTGACTCCACTACCTCCCTGGACAACCTATCCCACTGCCTAACCACCCTAACAGTGAATTTATTTTTTCTAGTATCTTCCCACCTGACGAAGAAACAGACTTTTCTCCACAGTATGCTTTCCTTTCTCAGCCTGAATGGCCCAACGTGGTAATTCTCAATCTCATGCCCTGTTGAGTGCAGCCTGTGCTTCACAAAGCCAGAGAGAAGGTGGGAAATGTGCTTCTCAAGATGACTGCAAATAAACATTGAATAAATTTAGGGAGGGCAGTGCTTCTGGGGGAGGGATTGGAAAAAGAAATCACACTTCACTAATTACATTTTATCCTCTGTTGTAGAGCTGGCCATTTTTTATGTTCCTTGCCCATATGTTTTCCTCCAGTTCAGCTCTCAAAATAGTCCTTAACTACCAATAGGTCTTTCAAAGCTCACTTAAAACAAGAGACACACAAAAAGTATTGTGGATCTATGGGATGCATTAACTCAGCCTTTTCTCAGTAGCTTTTTTCTCCTTTGCATTCAATTGGAATTAACTTAAATTTTATTTATTTATTTCTATTGTTATGAACTCTCTATCTACAGCAATAACAGGATTGTCTCTGACTTACCTACCTCAGCTGGAGAGCAAAAGACAATGTAGTGAATCCAACAAATTCACCTACATACCCCCTTATGTCTTCTCCTCCACCCCCACATTCAGCACACAGGTAAGAAGTTTTGTTTTTGTGATTCTCATCTGCTTCTCCATCTTCAGTCTGTTTCCCTTTCCCTCCCTATGCTGCTTCCTCTAACTTTTAAAACCAAAATCATAAAAGCTAAAAGGCCTATGGCATGTTCCCTCTTTCTTGCCATTCTTCTGGTAAGCAATCCATTCTTCTGAAGTGGGAAGTGTTTGCGTTCAGTACTTTGCTCTTTTTCCCCTGTTTCTTCTGAGGTATGCTGGAGTTGTTCCTTTAGGGTTAGCTTTACTCATCTGCAGAGCAAAGAGAGCTCACGTTTAAAGGTGCTCAAGATCCACTTTTTGAGGAATGCCGGTAGGAAAAGGGAGGATTTTGTTCAGTCCTTTTTTTACCAGATGGGCTTTTTTCACCTCTGGGACTAGTGGTGAGAACTTGGAAAGAGAACATTGTTCTCTGGAAGAGGGTTCATACCTTAATGTCAGTGAAGTAATTCCATCCTGTCCCCTTCACATCTTAGAGCAAATACTTTTTTTCCTTACTTTTACTCTAAGAGTCGTGGAATTTATGGCCATACATGTACATGGCCAAAACACAGATTTGAGTGGAAGTGAAAGATGAGGACAAGCAAAGAAATAGACACTCAGAGACTATGAGACGCTTTTTAAAGCACAAAGGGTCTACAGCTATCTTTCCATTAAACCCCTTTCGTCACTGGATAGTCTATTTTTAGAACAAGAGTACACAAAGTTTTCTATGTCCATTACTGTCTTGGTTTTTAGTATCCAGGGTCAGTTTGTCACTGTGTGGGTGTGTATTCTAAAGCCTCTATGCCATTTTTTCCCATGAACTGCTCACAATGGCACATCAGCAGCTATTGTCTAAGGGACAGCACACCCCTCAGGCTGCAGGCTGGGTGTTTTGGAACTTCTGTGAGATAAGGAAATTCTTCTGCCTCCACACCCACCTGAGGGGTCATGTCTGCTAATGGCCCATCAGGGGTATCAAAAATAGGTCATTGTTTATCTCACAGAGTAAATCACCCATTGTTTAAGTCTCCGCCCTGGGGGAGGGACTGGGTGGAGCCTAGGTGANGGGGCAACCCAGCACCGGCTACTCATCTCATCACCTGCGGTCTGTAAAATACCTCCGTGCCTGCCAGGGACAGAGACTGGGGGAGGGAAGGGGTTTTGCTCAGGTTTTTCTTCTATTTTACTCGTTTAGTTCTGGTTGTTTTTGTTTATCTTAAATATATAGATATATATAAATTATAGCTAGGAACTGTTATCCTTCCATTTATCATATCTTAATTAAAATTTGTTTTGAAATTGAAGGAGATTTGTCCCTCTGTTTTAACTATAAATTTTTCTAAGCTCTCTAAACTTAGACAATTACATAAAGGCTGCTAATAAATCTTGTTTGGTTCCTTGCTGGCCTATGCCCATTTCTCAGCACAGCAATTTTGTTATTGCCATGGTGGTTGTTGACTGGATCTCTGGCAGTCTGTAGTGGGAGTTACAGGGAGTCTATAGCAAAAGCCGCCCCTCTGATGCAGGATCTTTTGGCATTTGCTGTATGGTTCTGTCCAAATGAACATGTAGGCATCAAATGGAGACTCATACCCCCTGCCTATGCAGGAGCTTAGATTAAGAAGCAAAACTAACTCCAGTTTGTATATAAATAGAATTGTATATAAAATCTCAACACCATTAGCTTACACAAATTGTGTATGCCAATCATTCTAAAAATTCTTTCCAAGCAAGCACATACTCTATAAATTTAAGAGATAATTAAATACATGTCTTTCAGTCACTTTACACCTTTGGTGACCTCATCAAAACATACCAGTGGTCTACCAAAATCCACGACTCCATTTGTAAATTTTAGCTGTTCCAGGAAGTTTGTGCACCTGATGCAATGTTACTTTTATTAAAACTTCTGCTTGCTTTAGTTCTTCCTTTTAATTATTCTAGGGTCAAGACAGGTTTGTAGCCATTGGAATAAAGCTAAATGTGAAGGATGATCACTAATGGAATGATCCTTCCTGTATCTTGTCCTTAGTTGGAGAAATCTATGCTTTCCAAAAATATGGGGAAGAGCAAAAAGCCGTAAACTGATCCTGATATTTAAATGTTTCAAGGATTAAAGATTGTGTTCAATATCACAACTTTTTAAGACAAAGTGATAAGTGTAACATAAAATTATTTCTGCATTTTCTTTAAATTTGACTTCCTCTACAGCAAGACAACTTGTGTTGTTACACTTTCCTATTCTGCTCATACCACACAGTCTTGTAAGCAGATCAGACACCATCCAGAAGCATCAGTGAGGTTGCCTTGTCCCAGCTCCTCTGAAGTTTGGTCCAAGATTTCAGTTTTGCAAGGCTGTCAACATCCACCCTTAATTTATTCCACCCTCTCTCTGGGTTAGGAATACCCCCTAAGATTATTTATCATCAAGAAGAAGAAAACATTTTTTTGCATTAGCAAAACCAATGGGATATCTAATACTTTCTGTTTCAAGACCTACCCTGAGTAACTCTGCAAGAAGCCCTCCTACAGTCCCCATACATCCTTTCCCAACACTGTTACAGACTTGTGCACTTCTTTGAAATTTCCAGTTTGAGATTTTTTTTTTTTTTTTTTTTGTAGCCACCCCCATTTCCTGCTGTTTGTTTTATAGCTTCCCAAGTAGGCCTAGATTTGATGCTTTCCTGAAGTTCTTGAAGATAAAAGCTATTTCATGTCTGTGGTCTAGCAAAGGTACTCTTGTGTCCAGGAGAGCTATGGAGTGAGTCTTACAGCACCAGATTTTTTGCCAGTGTGCTTCATTTTGTCCTGTCTTTCATCCACATCTGTACCTACCTTCATCTCAATCAACAGACTATGATCCCTGCCTGCTAGAGATGTCCAGAATTCTGGCAGTCGTGGTTGGGTATGCTCACCTTGTTGCAGCCCCATTAGCTGGCTCTCGTGATGAGAGCTGTCCCTGGTGATGTGGGGACCTGCCCCAGTCCCTGGATTGGTTGTGCACTTACACAGGGATCAATGCATTCCTAATACAGCTGATTTCCTGGGAAATCACTGGTTAGGTCAGGCAGAACACTATGCAGATGAACTGCCCAAATTGTTGCAAAGATCAGTGGAACAGTCTGGAGGAAGTTATGCAAAAGTCTGGCTAGACAGATCCAAAACAAGAAAAAACATAAGCCCACACCCTCTGTCTGGTGATTCTGACGACTGAACAACAGTGGAAACATGTTTATCTGCCAAAAAGAGCTCCCCTACTCCTTACAAGGAGCTGTGTACAATCATCCCTGTATTTGTGGACCTCTTAAGGACTAGCATCTCCAGTGACAGGAATGAAAAGCTGGTCGAAATTCGTCACTGGAATGAAATGTGAGTTTCCTGCCATCACTCATCCTTTACCTCTTCCTTTCTCTTTGAATAGATAAGGAGGTGGTTCTCTCCAGAATGGTTTGTTTGCTTTGTGAGGCATTTCGAGCTGAGTGCCCGAGGCTGTAAGGTTAACACTGCAGGGCAGGGTGTATTGTTTTTCAGCAGTCAAGTTCTGATTTGTGCAAGAAGGAAAAAAGTAATTTCTCATGCTGTTTTTCATCTCATAAACAGAGCTGGTTAGAATTTTTTTTGCAAAGGTTTTGGTGAGACATGGAAAATGTGCTCCCTGTTTGCAATTAGCCCTTCTCACATTTTTTTTCATTTAACCAGCTATTTTGGAATAAGTCTGATTAGCCCGTTCCTGGCACATATTTTGGCTTATGGCATTGTACAGTGTTTTATGGTGTGTATGTACTGCATATATGATGTATTATTTTCTTAAATCTATCATAAACTATTTTTTCCTTTGGCACTTCCTGTCAGTTAAACAGAGATAACTGAATTTGGATGTGAATTTTCTGGGTGGAGAGGGAAGGAAAAGAGGAGGTGGAGAGGGAAGGAGCAGCAAATTGTTTTGCAAAGAGCCTCTGGGCTGGAGCCATGCTTTTTTTTTAAAACATAGATATATACCCAGTGACTGCTAATGTTAAAAATAACATAATGTCAATAATCTATGAGAAGGCCTGAGTTGTAGGTCATGCAGCTATTAATTAAAGACATCTATGGCTCCTAAGTGTCCTTTGCCAGATATTTCTTATACATCTCAATCCGCATGGTTTGTGGGATGAAGGAAACCAGCCCATAGAGGCTAATCAGGTAATTCCTGTATGTGCCTCTGTCTTCACAGACAAACATCATAGTCCACTGGCTAGTCCAGTGAGAAACAAAAGCTAAGGTTTGTTGAGCATTGCCCTGTTAGAAGAGGTCTGAGAGCAGGCTGGGGTGGGAACAACCTGCCTCGGGGAGGAACAGGGTTCACACTTAGGATCTGCATGCCCCATGCAAGGAAGCCTTTCAAGGAGATTTTTCCCTGTTGGGCTAGGAGTGGTGGAAACTCTGCCCATGAATGAGAGGTGAAAATGCTTTTATAGCTGCTGGTACTTGCACTTCCCTGGATTATTCAGATATTGCAATGATGAATGCAGTAACACTTGCAAGTTACTCAGCTACTACAGTGTTGCAAGCTATATGAGGCAATACAGAAATATTTCATTCATTTCCAGCGACCAGCTCTCTGGCAGTTTTCCAGCAGTACTGTAAACATGTAAAACTGATGGATCAGTTTCCCAAGGGTCTTTATTACCAAGACTTCTGACTTCTCAGCAAGTGGAACAGCCTTGTAAACTATTCAGACCATGCAAGATGCTTAAAATAAGCTTGCGGTTAGTGTTCCCGAGGGTTTTGTGCTGGGCTTCTTTTCCCAAAGACTATTTTCTGTCATATTTAGCACTGGAGAATTGGATATGATTCTCTTGGGGCTTATCTCTGTCAATAGGAAAATGGCACTTTTAAATGAAATTAAGTGCCACTGCTCCCTCCTCAAAGCAAAAAAAAACTGCAATGAGTGTAAGTTATGTCTCCAGTTGATTTAAAAAATTCCAAACCTTGGGATGACATGGATCTGCTTCCAATGATGCTGAGCATAAATATGTGTATAACTGAGTTTCAAACACAGTTCTGCACATGAATTAAACTCTATGAAACACCATTACTTTTGACAAATAAAATCTGAACTGGTGTGTGCCTTGTATCTCTCTCAGCTGTTCTACTTTGATATTCCTATTGCTTTGTGTCATCGAGGCGGCCGGTTCCCAAGTGAAGCTGTCTTCTGTTTGCTGACATGTGGAGTACAGACCAAGGGCATCATTATTACAATGTGACACTGAATTAATTTTTCATTGTTTTAAAGGCTGTCTTCAGAGGGATTCTGGTTTTGAAAGTTGAAACAATATTTAGACATATAATGATGTAATATATATATATACACACATACATGACACAAGGCTCCGGTAGTGTAAAGTTTTTTTTCTCATCATAGAGGGGAAAAAAAAAATAAATTAGATTGCCACATTTCTGGATAGTAAAAATCTTCATCTGTGTCCTTTCCCTTCAGTTTCAGGCAAATGAAAATAAAAGAGGAGCAGAAGAACCACTTTGTACCCCAGCCCTGCCCCTGCGCATATAAATAGCAGATGTCCCTGCGCCCGAGTGACTGCTGGAGTTCCACTCATTCCAGAGATCTTTGGCCACCCTCTTATCAAAACAGAAAGGCTGACTTCACTCCTGCTCTCCCCTGATTGATTTCATGTTGGAAACAGGTAACATGACAGCTTCCATTGTCCTTGAATTAGCCACCTACTTCCAGAGGTCAAACAAACAGGCTGAAGGTCCCAAAATTCACTTCAGATAATTGCTGCCAAAATTCCTTCTCTGAAAAATAAGCAGGAGCTGGAGCAGTCCTGGGTGACAAATGTTCTCCAGAGAGAGGGACAGAAACCATCCCGGGCAGGCTAACAAGGGGTATCGAACTACAGGGCTGGAGAAGAGGTGAAATGTGAGACAAAGTCCAGTGCCAATTTTAAACTTAGGAGCTGGAGCCACAGAAAGCTCCTATTCGATTTTAATAGGCTTTTAAGTTTTGGTCAAGCTGAGGTGGAGCTGAGCAGTAGCTTAGGACATGGCTGTCAGTTTTACACTGGGCACCAGCATGGCCCTTCACTTGCTGAAAGTTTTCTGGCATCAGCATTTCCTACCAGCGTTCTGCATTTGTATTTTTAGAAACAATATGAGTACAGAGGCAATAAATGGTAGCTAAAACTGTTCACTCTTCTCCCTCTCATTTTCACTGTTTTTCCTTCCACCACTTTTCTAGCTGTTGCTTTAACTACTCTCTAATACATTTTTCTGTCACATAGCACAGACACTGCAGCTACTGCTGTGCAATCTGTGTCATGAATTTGACATGTACACTGTGCCTAAGGTGATTGATATCACCCCGCTGTCACTCTCATGTTTTCTTTAAATGAAAGCTTAGAGAAAGAGTGGATTGTATTGCGGTGCTATGGATGGTTGTCCTCATAAAATGAGAAGGAAAGTGCAGGGCTGTGCCCAGCTAATACATGGCAGGCACTTCATGTTCCTCCAAAGTACTGTCAGCTCCTCTTTAGCCCGAGATTGATTAATGTGACTACATGTCCCACCTGTAGCTGCACAGATGCTGTGGACTGCAGGGGCACGTAAAGCCAATTGCATTAAGTCCTGCTTCACTTACTGTTGTTTATATATAGTCTGTCCTCAACAAGAAATGGCTGATATGTTTTTCCATATGAGGGTATAGTAAATGAGCTCTTAGAGCATAACCTAGATATCCACAGTTTTGATTTATCCATGTTAGGCAACCACCTTGCTGGTAGGAAGGATGGATGAGAAATATCTGCCTTTCAACAACAGTTTTTTCTTTCTTTTCCTCTTTACTTAAATTATGTGAGAGAGTATTTTACCCTTGCTTTAATATCCTTGAACAAAATTCTAAAATATGGCTTTCCTCATCTTTATTTTCATATCCTGTTTTGAAACAAACAGGGACTTGAGCAACCTGAACTAGTTGAAGGTGTCCCTGTTCACTGTAGGGGGGCTGAACTAGATGACCTTTCAAGGTCCGTTCCAACCAAAGCTAGTCTATGATTCTACGATACTGCTAAGGTCTCTGCTGCTGCTGATACATTGACATGATAATGTTTTTTGTCTAAGACATCATGAAATATCTTTGTGTTTTAACATTGTCTTTCTCTGTCTTCACTCAGATCTCTGAGTGGCCTTTGGCTCCTGCTGGCTCTACTCTAAACATCTCTACAGACTGTGCTTGCAGCACTTCTACACTTTCCTCCCAGAATGGCTTCCTGAGCTCACCAAGGGCATCTCATGTCAGGCTAACCTCACCGCTGTCTTCAACCCTGCAATTTTAAACAAAAGGAATGTGTCAGATTCCATTCATATGGGCTTTAGGACAGCATCTGATGTCCTTCTTCAATCCTTAAACTGCCCAAGGTCATCATTTTTATGCAAGGTGAGTGGGAAGACTGCAGCAGATAATACTGCAAAAAAAAGTACCAAGCAGAAAGGTAGTTAATGGATTTTATGTGCATTCATGCATATAATTACATGAATACATTAAAAAGTTTTGGAATCTTTTCTGCTTAATGTTTTCATCATTAAACGAGGCACAAAGACTGTAGGTTTAATGATGACATTTGTGGATGACCAAAGTTGGGAGACCCACTCAGGTAGGGAGGAAGATGTGAAAAATGTTATGGGAAGAACAACAATGTAATGAAGTCAAATTCAGAAGCATAAATAACAAAAGCACAGATATGGATATCATTTATCAGTAAGCTGAAAAGGGAAGTAAAATAGAAAAAAAAAAATATCAATTGCACAATTCCCTAGTACCTGTGGCGTTTCGATACAACTTTCTTTGGAGAGGAAAAATTCATTCTGGGCCATGTCAATCAAGATGTTTCCTGTGGAAACACTAAATCCATAACAGAAGATGACATCAGTAAGGTGTCCTTAGGACACTATATATGATTTTGATGTATCATGCCTACAGAAAATACAAATCTGAACAGGTGTAAAGAATGGCTACCGAGATTACCAGGAGTGCCGCAACCTTTCCTTACAAATGGAGGCAAGGCAACTTCAACTTGTTCAACCTAGGAAAATGAAGGTTGACAGGGGATATGGTTTCCCTCTAAAAATGCCCAAGAGTCAAACAGCAGTGAGGAAGAAGAACTACTTAAACTCATATGTGACTAAACTTAGCCTGGAAATGAGATGCAGGTTGCTGGCCATCAAAGCAAACAGAGGCAAGTCAGCCTTCCAGTGGGAAAAGCTGGGATCAGAAAAGCACAAGCCCTTTTAAGATGTAAATTCAACTGGGAAGAAATGCTGTAGCACTTTGGGAGGGAAAGGCTCTGGCTCAAGCTTGATGACAGATCAGTTTGTGTAACTCCTGGATCCACCCAGGGAGGGCATAGAGAGGTGACAGATTCTGACTGTCAGGTAGGGATGCAGGATGCTCTTAGTTTCCTATAGTCCTTTCTGTCCCTCTTTCTCATCTGGATTTATGTACAGTATTTCAATCAAAAATATTGGCACAATGCAGGTTTAATTCCTCTGGTGATCTATGTGGTAGCCAACCTTGCAAAGCCAACATGGAGCTGGTGTTTTCACAAATAAATCATTGTGATATAATTCATACATAAATATGCCACTGGTGTGTCCAAGTTTGGTTCAAAATCTTAAAATGTATAAATATAAGCTTCTCTAGTGGCCGTTTCTATTTTTTTCCTCCCCCTTCTCCTCTGTCAGTAAAGATTAGAGGTATTTTATTTACTGTGGGAATGGCTATTAGTTAATTTAGTACTTTTTGTGGGCAGCAGCTAAAATATGGTCTCCTGCACATGTTCTCAGGTCTTACTGTTCTCACGCCTAGTTTCTTTTTTTTCTTTTTTTTTTTTTTTTTTTTTTTTCCCCCAGAGAAATATAAACTTAGACATGGTTA